>MU227069.1:731448-756986 GCA_018584345.1 Thuja plicata
TACCTCTAAAACTTTTAACACTTTTCACAATTCATCATTAGTAATCATTCATTACTGCATTACCGACCATTACTGTTGTTCTTTCTTATGCATGTAGTATTATTCCATAATCTTTAATTGTTTGTAACATTCATAGAAACATTCATAAAAATGATAAACATATAACACAAGATATGGTATCATAGAAAACTCTTGTTAGGAAGTAAAAACTGTGGTGGGGATGGCACCCAAAAAACTTCACTATCTGCAAAATGGAAGGGAGCCAGTAAAGGCTTACAATTTATCACTTCTGATGATCTACCCTATTAGGAATATTAAGGTGGAGACCAGTTAAGATCTACTTTGTTAAGAGCTTTAGCAACACTGATTTAAGTGTGTACTCGATTAAGAGATTTACAATAAGACTGTTAAGTTCACCTTTCTTGAAAGGATTTCTTATGTGTACTACACTTGTTAGAATGAGTAAAAATGTTGACCTGACTGTATGCAATCTACAATTGCTGATTACAGATCAATTAAAGCTCTCATAATAATAATATCACTTTAAGTGACTGATTAATACCTTTCTTTGCTCGTCAGTAGCCTGTGTTCTTGTTCTTGAAACTGAATTGATTCTTTTTTGTCCTTCTGCATGAATTCTCTTGTCTGGTCTCTAGATTCTCTCCATGGCTAAAATCTTCATTGAACAACAACTATTCTCAATAGATTGAGCATCTATTTATACAAGTATTTGACCTATCTTTGAATCACGCATTACAATGTTAACTCTCAGGTCTAAGGTTTACAACTTGACCTTGATCTTTAGTTTGCATGTTTTAAATCAGTAAAACAAATTAAAACAATAATAAATACATTTCTCCCTCCGCACATAATGGATTTAAAAGAAAATCAAGAAGCTATAAATACAACTTCAGTGATTTATCTGACGTGGAAAGTTAGATCCACTTATTGTGGGATGTAACTAACTGTCAGTTTGTGGTTGTTGGTTTGAACTGAAAGTCTGTTGGCATTCCTTTGTCAAACTGATCATTGGGTTCCCTTTATTTGTTGGTTTCCTCTCTGTGTTGTTTCGTCGGGTTGCACTGTTGTTACTTGTCAGGTTTCATTAACCTTTTTGTCATTGGATATGCTTTGAACTTTTTAGTATCGGGTAACCTTGGTGTCGGGTAGTGCTGTTCCCTATTTGTCAGTGTAGAGTAAATTGATGGTGCAGATCATGTTTTTCTTTGTGTATACTAATGGAAAAATATAATGCCTTTAACACCTCCCTTTTTGTTGAGTATTAAAATATTTGGAGAACACTTACACAATTTCCTTGTAGACTCATGAGCTTATGGAAATGTGATGCATTATTATATATTGCAAAATCTTGGTATGACTCTTGTCAAGGAAAATAGTAAGGTGATACAAATTGATAAAACTAAGGCAAACATGGTCGGGGAGCTAAAATATGTATACATCCAACTTGGTGTAGAGCCCCACATTGCACAACATATTGATATTATTAAATTTTATGGTATATTTTAATGCAAAAATTGGTCAAAAGTATAAGAGGCTACATTGATATCGATTTATCATAAATTTGGCCCCTTTGGAAAGGGCTAGATAACCAAATCTACGTAGATAGAGAACCTATGTTGAATCATATGATATTTGAATATAACAAGCCAAATGAAGTTGCTTTTGTAGAAACAAGGTCAAGTGTTTACCGTGTTGATGATATTATGGCATTGACAACCATTTATAGTTTAGAGAAAACATTAAAAATCAAAAATCTAGTCTAGACCATAGAGCTAACATGTTTTTTACATGATTATCATAAGAAATTAAAGTTCTAGGAGATAGTGTGAAAGTTCATGATCTTTTATCGCCACAATGATACATAATACATAACCAATATCATTTAGAGTGGACATATAATGTATGCCAAATTTTGATTGTTTATATTTTTTAATTGTATGATCTCCTTGGTATTCTTTAATATTTCTTATGATGCCATACCTTAAGACCTCCCATATTCTATTTCAAATAGGCTTCAAGCTATTATGTTTTAAAGAGTATTTTTATCCTTTCAAAGAAGATTGTGCATGGATCATGATCTCATGGGAATCTAGTATGAAGAGTTGAAAAGATAATGGATTAAATATGGTTTATGTTAAGATGTAAGGGAAGAGGGAAACCACTTGGAATGTTAGGTTAATGTACCTTCTCTAGGCTTTCCTACACTATGATCTTTTATATTTTTCTCCTTTCTTATGATGTCATATCTTGAGATATTATTTTCTCTTTCAATTGTAGTATGGATTATGAATGTACTTCCTTTAAGATGGTCTACACTATGACCTCCTCTATATTTTTCATCTTTCTTGTGATTTCATACCTTGAGATGCCATTTTATCTCTTAATTGTAGTATGGATTATCAATCTACCTCTCTTACATTTGTCTACACTATGAACTCTTCAATATTTTTTTATCTTTGTTGTGATCTCATACTTTGAGACCTCATAATCTCTTTCAATTATAGTATGGATTCTGAATCTATCTCCCTTTGGTTTTTCTACATTTTGACCTCTATACTTTTCATCTTTCTTGTGATGACATACCTTGACATCCCATATTCTTTTTCAATTTTAGTAAATGGATTATGAATGTACCTCCTTTATGTTTTCCTACACTATGACCTCCTTGGTATTCTTTAATATTTCTTTTGATATCTGTAGAATAAAAAATTGCATATCCCCTTTGCAATTTTTCCTACACTTTTGTAGCCACTTTAATGTTTGTTCGCCTAGTATTCGTGTAGATCCATTTGAGACCTTGCATCAACCTTTTCATTCTTGGGGTGCTCAAAGGACCTTTTAAGAAACTATCTTTCAACATCACTTTTGCATGAGTCGTGTGTTGCCTTTGCTACTTGTCATTTTTTTAGAATGATTCACCTAGAAACTAGAATTTCTCATGGACGTCTACATGCCACACATTTGTCCCTCAACATCTTAATTACATTAAAATTTGAGTTCTAATCATTTTGATAACTGTCACCTACCTTGGTCAGTGGAAATAGCTCAAAATCCTCTATAACATCTCTAAAGCCTCTTTTTCCCTCCTCTTCTTACTTTTAAATCCATCTTTTAATTTCATTCACCCTCTTTTGGTTTCTCTGATCTCTTTCTTTTGATATCTTACATTCCCTTCCTCTCTCACTTGCTACAACAATCTCTTATTTGCTAGAGCTCTCTCAAAATTCTACAATAGTCTATGCATCTCTCTTGGATTTATCGATCCTATCTGGTAATACCTTTCTATCTCTCTTGTGTCTTTGAGAATCTTGGGATTTATCACATCCCCTATCTATTAGATTATTTTGTCTATTTGTATTTTCATCCATCTATTTATCTACATGGTTGTTGTGGAGGTGGAAACACTAAAACATGGACTTGACTAAGGCTTGTCTCCAAATAGCCCCAAACATTTTCCCTCTCTTACGTGTCTATATTTTATTGAAATCATTAAAAAACATGAGCATTTTCTTATGTTTTGTTCATTTCCTTTCTATTATTTAATACATTTTACTAACTTTTTGACTTTTGGGATTTGCAAGTTATTTAAAGAACAGACCAGGGTTTTTACCAAATTTTGAGCCCTTTTTGTTTCGATCCATATGGAACTCTAACATACTAAAATCCTTGGTAGAGACACTCAAAATTGGAATAAACTCTCTATCGTCTAGTCTTCCCATTTTTGTACCAAAATCTTCATTTTCTCTATCTACAATTAGATATCTTCACTAGTTGATGTAGGAGCATCTTGGGATCTTGGTAATCTTGCATCAATCAATTTTTTTTTTCTATTTTCTTGTTTGATCAGTCTTAGAGTTTCTTTTTGTGATCGTTCAGTCTAGATCTTTTGCAGTTGCAATCCTTATAGTGTGTTTGTGGCATCTTGTGGAACCTTTTCCTAGCTTCGTGCTTCATTTTTTTACTTCGTGCATGAGATCTTGCAGATTCTTGGTGGGACTACACTATTCATGTTTTCTTGCCAGTTTGTATTCTTCCGATCTCGCGAAGGATTTCGCAATCGACGAAGCTTAATGAATCATTTCTCAATGGTATTACATTTGTGGTTGGCCCACTTGAGGGATCACTATTCTTATTTCTTTCTTTAGAAGTAGATCATGATGATTTGGGTCCTGACCTTTATTTTATAATACATTTTCCTATTCTCTGGAAATTTGATCTTTCTAGGCCGACCTGTTGTTAGCGAAGGCTTTATAAGATTATGAATTTGTTCCTAAAAGGGAAGCTCTCATAAGATTATCTTTTTGTATCTGAATACTAAGGATATTGTAAGGAATTCTAATGGTAAGCAGGTCTGAATTCCTGGCATGTATGACTACATATTGCAGATCCATTGTATTTGATTTTTTGATAAGAAAGAAGAATAATCTTGCATATATATCTGTTGTTGCTTGTTGTTTCCATTGTGTGACTCATACTACAGGGATTGGATAGATCTCTTTGAGTTCCCTCCATCCTTTACTGTGCTAATTGGTATCAGAGGAAGTTTCTAATTCTGTTGAAGTAGATCATGGTTCGTGATCTTGTGAAGTCCTAGATTCATTTGTTTTGGGGTGGTAGAGAGAGTATCTGACCCGCAATTGCAGAGGATTCATGTGAGATAGATCGAAGAGGATATGCATGAGGTGGTAGGAGAGATGCAGATCTAGTTGTGTTGGATATGTTGAGACAAATTACAGCTAGGTTAGAAGCTGTGGAGACAATCTAGAGAAGAGGTTGACATATTGAAGATATAAGTGATGATGAAGAAGAAAGAAATGAAGAAGTAGCTGAAGGAGGTGAAGAGAAACCTAAAACTGAACTTGAACAAGGAGATGATAGGTTTATAAAATCCCTAGCTAGAGTGAATGAAAGACCTAATTTTAATCCACCTGATTATGATGGTGTATATAATTAAATTTATTTTCATGAAACATTAACTCAATTTAATCAATTTGAAAGGATTCAAAGATCTAACATGCTAAACAACTCAAATTGATCAATCAAAACTATCTCATGTCTCTCTAACTAGGAAGCTAAAACAATGCTCTTAGATCTTAAGCACTCATAAAGTGAAAATCCTAGAATGAGATTCAAAGATTAAGCTACATGATAAGCAAATTAACCTAAAACATGATGAATTATGATGCAATTTAAACCAAAGATGCAAGAAAAATGCTAAAAGAACTCAAGCTATGCTAAGCATGGATGCAAAATCAACTATTGTATTGATGCAAATGTGAGTAGGTGATTTTCTCTTAGAATGCATTACTTTTATAGGAATTTCCCAAGGTTAGGGGGTAGAGTGAATTAACCTTGATTAAGGTTTAGCCAGGTTAATGGTTTCAAATGCTGGGATAAAGAGACAAAGATCGATGGTCAAGATGAATTTCCAAGATGAGTGGTGTATAATTGATTTGTCTTTGATCCATGTGAGCTCATTCCTTCACTCTCATTGGTTCATTTGATTTTGTCCTTTTGTGTTGGGAAAGAATAAATGCATTTAACAATTGATAAAATTGATTTAATTTTGTCATGTGTCCCCTTGAATGGTTTGGATTAAATTTGATTTAAACTATACAATTAATTGATTAAAATCAATTGCTCAATTATTTGATCTTTTTAATTTAATTAATTAAAATAGCTTTGATTTCAATTAATTCATGCTTTGATGTTCAATTGCTTGATTTTCCTTGCTTGATTTGAATTTGACTTGTCTTGACCGATTTAGGGTTTCTAAAAATGACCCTATTTGAATCAATGTGTGAAGCACATTGGTTCAAAGAATCACTGATGTTTGATTCACTGATTAATTGATGCTTGATTTTGATTTGATGTTAATCCACTGATTAATGTCGATTTGATGTGATAAAACCTCGATGTGATTCCCTGATCTGAAAAATTGATTTTTGATTTTTTTGATGCCCCACTAATGATTTGATGAATTTGATTACATGTTGTAATGATTGTATGCCCCCTCAGGAAATGAATTGAAATTGATTTTTATTTTTTGAAGATTTCCAAATTTGAATCAATTTCTAATATGTCGTGATTTTGATTGATTTCCTGATAAATAAATGACTTCTCGCAAAATACCGCGGTTGAAATGTTGAAATAAATTTTCTTTTGATTAAATCATGTAATTATCTTCCCACCAAAATAGCAAAAAAAAATTTCCCTCCAAAAGTGAAAATGTAAGTTTAAGTGGGTAAAAAGTATTCATTTCTTCTCATTTTCACCTCTTCTGTTTGTAAATATTGATTTTTTCCTTTTCTTTAAATGATGGTGGTTCCAATTAGAGAGCATAGATTCAAGCGTGGGTGAAATTATCAATGTACGTGAGCATATGGAAATCCGGTATGTTCCCAATCCCTAATATTTATTTTCATATTTCATGATTTTCCTTCCTTTTTCCATGTTTTCTATGCTTTTTAGACTTTTCAAATGTGTTTTAATGCCTATACCCCATTTTTGAGAGAAGTCATGATGTCTTTTGGAGATTTTGATAGGGTTTAAAATTTATTTGAAACTTTTCCATAAAGTTTTGGCATCTATACCAAATGTTTGAGCGTCTATACCCCTTAATGAGCATACACAAGATTTTAGGACACTTCCATTATGTCTAAGAGTGCCTATGCATGCCTAGTGCATGTTGCAAGGTGAAATAATTCCTATGAAAGATAAAAGAGTTCCTGTTCATAATTTAGGAAGGTTTAAGAGGGTTTAGGAATGTTTAGGAACCTCCAAGGTAAGTTTGATTCACTCCTGCTATTTAGGTAAAAATAACCCAAATTATGCAAATTTTTGCCTCTGATGTAATAATCACTATCACTTTTGCATTATTTCATGTCAAGATCCCTTGTATAATTCTAATTTGATACAAATTGAATGATTTCAATTGCAAACTTCATGTTGATCTATTTTGATGTCAGTAAAACTAAGCTGATTAATTAGATTGATTTGATACTTTGTTCTCAATCTCTAGAGAAAAAAATAATTTTATGTGCTAAAGAAGAGAGATATATGATTGATGATGATTGGATTTGATTAGGTTAACTCACTTTAGATTCTCAACTTGATGCCTTTGATTGATTGATTGATTGTGTTTTGATGAAATCAGATATCCTTTGGGAAATTGATGATCTGAGGTATCTATCCTTTGCCTTTAGATATGATCCATAACTTGTCTACTCAGGAAAAGCATGTGATAAAATCATGTGGTTTAGGATACCTACTATAGATGCCTCAATTTTGAGTAAATCATGGTTTACTGACTAGTTTAGCAGAGTGGTGGCATTCAGATCATAACACCTTTCACTTATCGATGGGTGAGATGACGATCACTCCAAAGGATGTATACAGATTATTAAGGACTCCTATCTTGGGTGAGATTGTCTATTATGATTATGTATATGATAGAGATTCATGCATATGAATATTCGATGATGATGATATAGGTGATGAGACCATTCCTTGGTGGCGAATGCGATAGTTGTATGCCCCTCTTCCTTCCATTTTAGCATCCTTGGTAGCTAAATTCTTGATGCCAAATAGATGAGGTCATGGATTTTCCATTGGGTGGGGTAGAATATTATAGGATATGATTTCTTAGCCTCATAGATTTGCATGGGGATCTTGCGTATTAGCTCATCTTTACCATGATTTACATCATGTTGTTTATCATCAGAATGTTGCATTATCTACAGAAGTAGTTTTGTTGGAGTTGTGGGCCCATGAGAATCTTCTAGTAGTGAGGCTTGTAGTGGATAGATCTCATCCTTGAGGTTAGCCCTATGTGTATGCTTATCAGGGAGTCGCTGTCCAGCCTCGGTTGGGAAAATTAGAGTATTGGAGGAGGATGTTGGATGACTTAGATGAGGTATGTTGGAGACCATATCTTGGTTGTGAGGGATGGATTGAGGATGATGAGGAGATACCATACTTCTTCACTTCTCGATGGTTCATTGGTTGTACAGTCTTCATTGTTAAGAGATTTTCCTTTTTAGAGTTCTGAGACAGTTTGGCCACACTAAGAGTTTACCGCAAGGATTATCTCATGATTATTCTTGAGTATAGGTAGAGAGATCATTGTGGGGGCCTAGTGTTGATTAAATAGTTGTGAGAGTTGAGGTCTTAGGCCTTCGACCGATGTAGTTGGATTATGGAGATGACATTGAGGATGTAAGAGTTACTCCCCAGTACACTCATTGGTAAGGCAACATTATTTTCCTCATTTCACAGATCCTGCAAATCTGGTTCTTGGTATTGATGATCCAGATTCAGAAGATGATGATGATGATTAGGATGATGACTGGGAAGGAAACTGTAGACTGAGATAGGTCCAAGTTTGAGGAGGTAGATCTATTAGTCCTCGAGGTGGCAGAGTTGTTTGAGCATTAGCTTGTAGGGTATCAGGTGGAAGAGTATCAATAGTTAGTGTATCTCATGAGGTTAGTAGTAGTTGTATTCCTAGTAATTTTTGTGGCAGAGGTGGTATGAGACTCTCTAGGTTTGAGGATGATCATGGTGCTAGACCATCTATTAGTGGGATTAGTATTGGCCAAGTTAGGATAAGAGGTAGAGGAGTTACTATTCTTAAGAGATAGGTTGACAGACAGGTTCCTCACAAGTGAGTAGTTGATCCTATTTTTCCACAGGGTTGGACCCATAGAGGTCGATGAGTAGGTAGACTTGATGATCCAAATGTTTCTGATATTCCAAATGCTCCAGTGGTTTCAGTAGAAGTGGATTCTCCATTAGTTCCTTCTGCTTCTCCTAGCCAGGAGATACAAGATATACATTCATGTATGACAGCTATACGGGGTGATTTAGCTCAGGTCAGTTATGTGTTGGCTATGTTTGTAGCTCGGTTTGGTAGTGATTCTACCCAGGCAATAGGTTCTACTTAGGTTCCTCTAATAGATACAGAGACATGTACATGTGCCATAACAGAGGGTGGCCAGAGATAGATGTTCCTCTTTTTCATCAGTTTGGGAGATTTATATTTTGGTGTACCTTTATGATGTACTTGATACTCATTATGATGATGTACTTCCAATTATGATGATATTATCACTCTTAATGTACTCGTATTTGATGTATTTCTTCTGATGATATCATTGTATGTTGGAATTTTTGAGATTTTGATGACATGTATGATGTAGTTCGATATGATTTATCTATTTTTTTGTACTTTTGAATACAATTTTGTATGTATGCAGTGATACAAGATGAAATTATTATATATGA
Organism: Thuja plicata; assembly: GCA_018584345.1. Lineage (NCBI taxonomy): Eukaryota > Viridiplantae > Streptophyta > Pinopsida > Cupressales > Cupressaceae > Thuja > Thuja plicata. The sequence goes on from MU227069.1 coordinate 740,755, forward strand.
TGTAATGATTAATGCTTAACGAATGAATGCATTTTTAGATAAACTTTAATGATGCAATGAAATGCAATTCAAAATGAATAATGATATACATACTTTAATGACCTTAATGATATGCAATGAAATGCAATACAATGAATGGATAATGATATGCCAAAAGGAACTCTAATGAACTTAATGATACTATATGAAAATGCTATATTTTTTTGTAAAAGTCCATATACTCTATCTTAAGAAAATGTTGATGTAGTAACCATGATTGATTCACCCCTTTTTCTAAAGGAAAAATCTATAACTAAGATGCGTTTCTTAGAGAAACTCACCTTAACTAATTGCAAGTATAATCTAAAGCGAATGCAAGATGCATCTATGATTGTCACTTATCAATGGATAATGCTATTTTATTTTTCATCATATTAAGATTTTCAGAACCTAAAATTTGGTACAACCCTCATTGGTTAGATTTTCAAACCATGATGATATGTATACCTCCTTCCTTCATATTTTAGATGGTACAACTCTCACTGGTTCAACCATGAGAGTATGAATATTGCTTTCATTGGATTCATGTTGCAAGTGGATTTTGGCATTAAGATTTGGAAGATCTAAATGGCCAAGGGATCCGTTTGTGTAAAGAGAAGGAGATCTAATCCTTTCCATATGCAAAGGTGCTCGATGATTCTTTGATGACCACATCGTTAGAAGAAATTTCATACTTCTATGGATCAATCTTACAAGAAGAGACACATAAATCAAGAAAATTTCATGTCTCCATCATTTCTTATCTAGTCAAAGACATCATTGATTCGCTAAAAAGACATGATTCCAAAAATCAAGTAACCCATGAAATAACATTTCTTTTTGTTTGTGAATTCATATTCAAGAAGAACTTCATCCATTTTGATCTTTATTCAATTTTTTAATCCTGATTAAGGCTTAATCAGATTTGATGTTGGAGATTGGTGTAATGTTGAATCTCTATCAAATTGGAATGTTTGAAATTTGATATGAATCAAAGGGTTCAAGTGTCATTATTTTGGTTTGATGCAACAATTTGCGTCAATTGGGCATGTCTTGGTGAGCTCATTGATTTTGGATTGTGCCCCCAGTTGGATAGAACAAAGATGTTAGACTCAGGCAACTCTTAAAATCACGACGAAAGCTTGGTATATGAAAATGCAGCTCTAAGACTTTATTATGACTATGTACAGATGATAGATGCAAGAATATATACAAGGATGGAAAAAAGAAAATGAAAAATACAACCTAGGAAAGACCTAAGGGTAAAATGGCGCTTGTTTACCAAGTTTTCACCACATGAATTTATTGCATTTTTTTCCTTTTTTTGCTACCAAAGTAGCTATTGCTAGGTTTTCACCAAGGTACTTTTCTTTTTTTTTTGGTATTTTTCAAAATTTTTTTATATTACCAAGGTGCTTGTTTGCTAGGTTTTCACCAAGATAACAATTTGTTCAGGTTCTCATAATTGAATTGTTTTTATTTCTTCAAGTTCTTTTTCACTATTTTTAGATTTTTTCAAGATCTGCTTTCACTATTTTTGAATTTTTTTCATGATCTCTTTTCACTGGTTTGGAATTTTTTCAAGATCTCTTTCCACTATTTTTTAATTTTTTCAAGATCTCTTTTCACTATTTTTGAATTTTTTTAGGATCCCTTTTCACTGTTTTTGAATTTTTTTAGGACCTCTTTTCACTGTACAACAATTGATGCTTTCCTCATCTTATACTCTTTCAACTGATACTCTTTCATCTGATACCCTTTCATTTGATTTTTAGGTATAAAACCTCTTTAAATGAATGATATTGATAGGCTCTTGAAATTATTCTCCCTCACAATTGGCTAATTTGTAGGTTCATGTTCCATAGGAAGATGTTATAATAAAAGGTCCTAGCCAATTTGCCTCAAATTTCCCTTTCTTTTCCCTTTCTTCTTGGTTTTGGGGATTTTCTCTGAGCACTAGGTCTCCTACTTGAAATTCTCTGGGTTTGATTTTCTTGTTATAATTTCTTGACATTCATTTTTGATACACCTTGAGATTGTCATATGCATGGGTTTGATGCTCTTCATGTAATTACAGTTTTTGTAGCCTAGCGACTCTATAATCGTCTTCTATCACTAACCCATGCAATGAGACTCTTAGTGAGGGAATTTCCACTTCTAAAGTATAAACTACTCCAACCCCATAAAATAATGAAAAAGGTGTTGATCCTGTGGGTGTTTGGATGCTTTTTGTGTAGGCCCATAATGCCAGATTCAATTGAATGTGCCAATCTCTACCTGAATTATCCACTTTTTTTTTCAAGATTTTAATGATATTTTTGTTTGAGGCCTCAGCCTGACCATTTCCTTGAGGATAATAAATTGAAGAAGAATAGTGTACGATATGGAATTTTTCATATAATTCATAAATATCCTTATTCTTAAACTGTTTTCCATTGTCAATGAGTATGGCATTGGGGATACCATATCCACAAATTATGTGATTCAAAATGAACATAGAGATTTGTTTCCTAGTTGTAGTTGTTAAAGCCACAACTTCCACCTATTTAGTAAAATATTCTGTTGCAGTTATTATGTACTTGTGACCATTAGATGAAGGTGGATATATCATCCATATTAAGTCAAAACCCCATTAATAAAAGGGGCAAGGTGTGGTTAGTGGATGCAACTATTGAGCTGTCACATGTATCAGATTCCCATGATAATGGAACTTTTGACATATATTCACAAATTGACAAGCATATCTCTCCATAGTTGGCCAATAATAGCCCATCATTAGAATTTTATTTGCTAAAGAAAATCCACTTGAATGTGACCCAAAAATTCCCTTATGAATTTATAGTAAAGAGGTTTTTGACTCCTCCCTCTCTAGACATCTAAGAAGCATTCCATCAAGACCTTTATGATACAATGTTTTGGCTATAAGGGTATATCTTGAGGTTTGTTAGATAAAGTTTCTCTTTTGGTTTCTAGATTGGTCCTCAGATAATATATTATTTTAGGTAAGTATAAATAGGACTATATCATGGGGATTCATGTCCAACTAATAAGAAAATGATTTGGGATTCGGGAAGGTTAAATGCGGATTGTGCCAACTCTTCTACCAAGAATTTATATCGTGTATTTTGATCCAAAGTTTTCAAGAGAGAAGCCAATGTTTCCATGGCATCAACTAATTTATTTTTTTCCCTTGCTATTTATTCAAATGTTATAAAAAAATACTTCTTCAAGTCACCTATCATCCCTTTATAAGGTTAATACTTGTAATCTCTTATTAGGTAATCATCATTGATTTGGTTGATTACAAGTTGAGTGTCACCATACACTTGTAGTTCTGCCACTTTCCATTCTAGAGCCACTTTCATGCCTATAACTAGTGCAACATATTTGGCTATATTGTTTGTGCATGGAAAGAGAGATTTGTATGACTTAAGAATAGTGTATCCTTGAGGTGTGATTAGGACAATTCATGCCCCATATCCATGTTGTGTATAATATCCATCAAACTAGGGTTTCCACATTTTAGCCTCAACATTTATTATCTCTGAATTAGGAAATTCAACCTGGATTGGTTGACTATCTTGCAAAGGAGATTCTTCCAATTGATCAGCAACAAATTGACCTTTTATTGCATTTATCCACATATTAGATGTCAAATTCACTCAATACATGACTCACTTTGGCAATCTTCCCGTTAGGGATGTTTCATTAAAAGGATTAATTTTAGCTATGAGTCTAGTATTATGTAACAACATGTAATTATATAATTTTTATGAGGCAAAAACCATTGCTAGGCATTCTCTTTCAATCCAATTGTAGTTTAGCTCATATTTGACCAAGTAAATTGCCTTTTCTTTCCCCTGTTCATCTTCTTGAGCTAATAAAGCACCTAATGAATGATCTATTTCCAAAATGTACAAGAGTAAGTGATTTTTGGAATAGGTGACATTAATATAGGAAGATTCATCAAGTATTTCATTTAAATAGTGAAAGATTCTTCACATTGGTCATCCCAATTGAAGATTGTGTCCTTATGAAGGAGTTGAGTAAATGAGTGACATTTCTCGACTAATTGAGAAATGAATCTTCTGATAGATTGTAGCTGTCCTTAGAGTGATCTCATTTTCCTTATGTTCCTTGGTGCCCGCATTTCCATGATTTTTGTAACTTTCTTCGGGTCAACCTCAATGCCTTTTGTAGATGTTATGTAACCAAGTAACTTTCCTGATTGTACACCAAATGCACAATTTGGGATTCTCTCGCCTTGAATTGCTCTAGCCTTGTAAATAATTTCTCCAAAATTGGAAAATGTTCTTTTCTTGTATGCGATTTTGCTAATATGTCATCAACATAATCTTCTAGGAATGTGTGTATCGTATAATGAAAATTTGTAGTCATATCTCTTTGGTAGGTCACTCCGGCATTTTTGAGATAGAAGGGCGTCATGTTCCAACAAAAGTACCCCAAGCACATGTGAAAGTTGTCTTGTCTTGGTTCTTAGGAGCAATTTTTAACTGATTATACCCACTGAATCCATCAATGAGAGAGAACATAGAACGTCCTACTATTAAATCTACTATATCATCAATGTTTAGTAGTAGAAAGTCATCTTTTGGGCATGCTAGGTTAAGATCCTTGAAGTCTGCACATACTCTGACTAATTTATCTGGCTTGGAAATTGGCACTATATTGGATATCTAATCACCATAGGCAATAGTCCTTATTAAACTAGCTTTCAACAACTTTTCCAATTCTTCTTTTACTAGTAATGCAATGTGAGGATGCATTTCTCTTAATTTATGTTTGACCGGATTAGCTCCTGATTTTATGTTCAAATGGTGCATTATAAGATCTAGATCTAGACCCAACATATCATCATAAGACCATGAAAAATTCACTTGTTTCCTTTTGAACAATTCAATGAATTCTTGTCTTTCTTCTGGTGTTAATGATGCTGCCAGATTTATGACCTTAGGCTTTGACTATGTGGCAATGTTTACTTTTTTTGTGGGCTCAATCAATATAGGTGATAGTTCTTCATAATGCTCTGGTAAAGTGTCCAATTTCTCTTCCTTAGATGCCACAGTTGGGTTTTCACCTTCAGAAATGTCCTTTATTTTTACTTTTTCTAGGTCTAACACTGTCACATTGTGGTTTTCACCACTAGACCTTTTGATTTTTTCTTTGTTATTTTCTTTCCTTTTGCAACTAAGACATTGGACACTTCCCCCCTTATTTATCCTTGATATTATTTGTTGGTGGAAGAAGGTTCAACCACATTTAGGTACAAGGACAAAGAATGTTCATCTGGAAAAATGGGTAAGTCATTTGGTTCTAATTGATCCCAATTAATTAATTCAGGGTGGATAAGTGACAAAGAGTCATCTTAATTTAGGTTCACAAGATTTAAGGCCATGATTTCATTAGAGGGTTCATACATTGTATCATTTAGGTCTATAACATGTGTCTCTTCAAAGTGATCCATATAGTTTGGGTCAAAATCCTCCTCATTAGAGTCCTCTTTGGTTATTTGTGGATAAAAATCTTGTAGATTGAATCTAACAATAGATCCTCCTAAAAATGAAGGTATGTATGGCTCTCCTACCCATTGTAAGTTAGAAATTAGAGTGTTTGAACTTGAGGCTTCCTAATTTGAGTTTGATTCCTCCTTTTTTACTTGTGCATATGAGTGAACAAGATCAATTCCTTTATCATGACCTGATTCTTCTGACATAGATTCCTATTCAAACTTAGTTGAATCGTCATCATCACTAGGAAAATTTAACTTATTTATTTTTTTACAATAAATAGATTTGTTTTGATTAGAGCTTGATTCAGAATATCCCAATCTTGATTTCTCCTTGATCTCCATTGGGATTCTATAGGTTCTAACAAGCCTTTCTTTATTTTCCCAATGGGCCCAATTCCTTGATATCCCATCTTTTTCAAAACTTGATACCCTTTTCCATATTGGTGTGTGGGAATACTATTGTGTTGGACTCTTTTTTTTTGAATCTTCTTCATCTTCCTCTCTATAAAGCCAATTTAGGATCTCATCATATTCTTCTTCATTCATATAATTTTTGGGTCTTACAAAGTTTTCATTATATCTATGTGGTTTACCATGAGTCCTAGGGGAATTAGGCATGTCTGTTAGTGATATGGAATATTCTCCTATTCCCTTTTGATGCAATTTACATTGGTTTTCAAAATTCTTCATCATATTACATGCATCTTTTCCTAATGTGTTAATCTTTCCTTTTCCTTTCCATCTTTCAAGGGTTTTGATGTCTTTTCCCCTAGGATATAAGAATTTGATTTTGAAGAATTGAGACTTTCTTCATTTGGTTCCACAAAACCTACTTTCTCCTTCCCTTTGATAGATGAAGAAGGAATTGTTTCTTTGTTACTTGAAGTAGTAGGTTGATCTTTTGGATTGTTTTTATCTTCCTCTTTAATGTTTGAGCTTGATGTCATATTGGGGATTTATTCCTTTTCATTCTCTTGAGATGCTTGTAAAGTAGGAATTTCGCTGTTATGTGGTACAAAAGAGTCTGTCCCTGGTTTGATATTATTACAATATTGAAAGGGGTTTGTGTCTCCACTGATGGTTCTGGCCCATGTATGGAAATTTTATACATTGGTGATAACTAGAAGGCATTGCCTGCATTTTATAGGTCTAAGGCCTTCCCAAGAAAATATTGTAAGTCAATTTTAGGTCTACGACTTGACAAACCATTTCTTTTTGAATGGGCCCCACTCTGATAGGAAATATAACCATCCCTTTCAAAGATCTTTCTTCATCATCATATGCTTTGATTATTATCTTTCTTTTAGGATCAACAACATTTTCTAAATATACCAAGGATTTTATTAGGTTCAATGTGCATATGTTCAAACCAACACCTCCATCAATTAAGACTCTTTTCACACGATGCCTATGTATGAGGACTTCAATATGAAATGGAAGGTTTTGTGGGTGATTAAGAGGCATGTCATCTTGTTTGAAAAAAGACAAACAATGAGGAGCTACAAGATGACCAACCATGGTTTGGAACTAATCTACATCCAAATTTGTGGGAACTATTGTATCAACCAAATATCTCTCTAGGATTTCTTTGTGTGATGGTGATATTTTCAATAAATCCAAAATATAAATTTGAGCCAGAGCTTTGAGAAGTTGATCTACCAAATTATATTGCCTTGATGAAGATGATGGAAAACAAGTCGTATTGATTTTGGTAGATGTTCCAAGTAAGGTTACTTTTGAAGCTTTCCCCCTTGTGATGACATTAGATAATTCCTTCTCTTGTTTATCTTTTACCACCACAACATTGATGACATTTTCAAAACCTGATACAAAATTGATTGTGTTGTCATAAGCATGAGAAAATTTAACCTTATTATTCCATTTGTGATTATTGTGATTCATGTTGGATGACTCCCCTTTCACATGATTCAAGAAAGGAGTTTTGAAGGTCATGTGATCTTCATTATCTTTAGGCCCTTCCACTTCAAATATTCCACCATCAATTAAAACTTGAATCACATGTTTCAAATTCATACAATTATTGGTAGTATGACCATTGTTTTGATGATATCTACATTGATGCGAATCATTCCACAAATTTGATTTAAATTGAGGCTCATAGGGTCTAGACTCTGGCAAAGGGATGATTTTATTAGCAATTGGAGACCTTAGGGCTCCTCGAATGGTTCACCTAATGGATTAAATTTCCTCCTTGGATTTGGAGGTGTGAATCGAGACATGAAGCTTGGCTTAGGTTTGCTATTCCCTTGATCATTTTTATTGGTGTTGTTATTGAAAGGAACCTTGGTTGTTGAAATAATATTATTGGCTTGATTAGAAGATGATCCACTTGGAAATTTTAAAGGATTAGCTTTTATTAGAAATGGGAGTCCTTAGGGCTCCTCCAATGGTTCACCTAATGGAGTAAATTTCCTCCTTGGATTTGGAGATGTGAATCGAGACATGAAGCTTGGTTTAGGTTTTTTGTTCCCTTGATCATTGTTATTGGTGTTGTTATTGAAAGGAACCTTGGATGTTGAATTAATATTATTGGCTTGATTAGAAGATGATCCACTTGACAAGTTGAAAGGATTGGCTTTGATGTTATTAGCCTCCACTACTCCATCATTAGTGATCCTGAGGTCCTTCTCCCTGTCATCATATATGGCATGAATTTCCTCCAATCACTGTGTTAGGATAATGGAGAGGTCACTAGTAGAATTGGCACCTATTTTCAACAAACAATTGGTTGAATGTTCTACCAAGATTGGTGGAATGATCGACAAATGGTCTTGTCTCTATTTTTCTAGTCAAAATTTTGACACATCATTGTTTAGGTCAAATGTTCTATACCAATCTTGGTCGAAATTGACTTTTTCAATTGCTAATTTTATGAGTTGAACGTTCGACCAATGTTGGTTAAAATATTTGGCCCATCCGACCAGGAAGCCAAACCCATGATGCTAAATTTTGACATAGAATGGTCGATATGTAGACCAGTCTTGGTGAGGGTTTCGACCAAAGTGCATCAAAATTTTAACCAATATGGAATGTTAAAAAAAAACCTAAAGATAAATATCCAGAGTAATCACCAATGACATCTTGGTCGATGATTAGTCTAGATATTTATCTTCAGGTGTTACTTTGCATTATAATATATGGTTGTTTATTTTGTTATCTATTAAGATATCTATTGCTTATTCAGATAGGTTGAAAGTCTTTTCTCTTCTTATTAAATATTGATCCTTATGGATTAAAATAAGAGATAAGTTTCCAATCCCACTCCATATTGATCCTTCTTCTATTAATCCTTCCTTAATTCCTATGCCCCCTTTATGTAGATCACAACTGTCTTATATCTTGGAACAAAACTTACTATGGTTACCTTCCTTATGATGATCCATTCTTCCATGCCTTCAAAAAATGACTCTCCCTCCTATTTATATCTTCATGATGGGAGTCCCAAAATTTCATTATTAAAACCTTTCAAGAGAGTCACAACCCTTCATCCTTGAAAAACTAACTGCAAGGCACCTTTATGAAGCAGAATTGCAACCATGTCTAGAATTTAAATGATCAAAGCTAATTTGAATTGCATATGATGATACCATGCATTAGATATTAACAAATATTTAGTGATCATAAACCATTTCATGGGTTATGGAGAAAAAATTTTCAAAATGTTTTTGCTTTAGAAACCTTTCTGTAAGATAGACATTTTCAGAAAAAAAGTTTGCCATGAATTTGTCCAAGTCGAATTTGATTTGAAAGTGTGGTTTGGAAAATCCAAGATAAATCAATTATCGAAGAACCACACCTGATAAAAGAATTTGATATAGCCATTCACAATGATCCATGCATCGCCCTAAGAAAGTTATAATACTGGTACCAATGAATATTTAATCCAAATATAAAGTTTTCCAGGATATGCCTCAATCATCTAACCAAATGTTGTCAAAGCAGCACACCTAATAGAAAAATCCACTTGGATCATTTACAATTCACAATTGGCAGCAAAAATAGTAATGATAGAATTATGATCACACATGAAGGAGGCCTTATTAGCATGGTGAGAGAACATTGCAAGTATGCTACACTAATGATGCTTCCGTGACATTATTTCTTTGGCTATCCTATTTGCGTGAATTTTTTTAAGTGAGGATAGGTATGGTGAGTTGCAATTGGGTTCGTAGAAGTAAAAGATAAAGGGACAAGGTTCTCAATCAGGTTGGCAAGAGTAAAAGAGAATCTCTGATTGGTGATTATAAGGTGCATTTAGGATATGTGTGAGGTGTTTTGGGAGAAAGAGGATTATATTTTAGCAATAATGGGAGATTTTGTTGCAAATTTGTGTCTTTTCTTTCTTAAAAAGGCTATTCATACCTAACCAATTTGAAGACATGGAAATAATGAAGGACACATAATCAATCAGAGTGACGAAGAGTCTAATGGAAAAGCATGTTGAAAGAGAAGATTCCACACCCTTCCTAATGAAACAAGAGGAAAAGAACAAGAATTTTGAAGCTTTGGAAAGAGAAATGATAGTGTTGAAGCTATATCATTGTGATATGGGTAAGGTATAGCAGGCTTATAAGCTTCACATGATAATATGAGACTTTAAGTGAGAAGTGATTACAACATTTTAGTGTTCTATAGAAATTCTATTCTCATGACCAGACATTGTAGGGGGTTTAATAATGGAATCCAGCTCCCATCATTGGCAGACTCTGCAAACTACTAGCAAGCGTAAGGAGGCTTAAGGGGAGTAATTAGCATTGTAGAGGTGTGCAAAAAAATGGTGGGAATGCTTGCAAACAGAGGGAAAATAAGGGGGTGTGTAGGGTTTAATTTTTATGCATACATTTGATGGCTTATTGTTTGGTGTTCTTGGTTCTTGGAGATATATAGTATTTGGAATTTTATTGCTTGCCTTGTTTCCTCAGTAGAAATAGGTAATGAATCAACAACTGCTATCCCAGGAGTAAAGATAACTACTATTTCAGTCCCAACAACTCAAAGTGGTGTAGAGAAAGACTCATGTTTAAACTGAGCTTCAAATCATCCTAAAGACTATAATTTGGACAATTAAATATTGAAACATGGCTTTAATACCAACTAATAATGTGCTGTTGATTAAGGCAGGTTTAGATTCCAAACAGAGATTGAAAATATCACAATCACACCAAAGAATAAATTCATTTTCCTAAGTTCTGGATATTTATTTACTTGATGATATTTAAATCATTAGATGAATACCACCATATGTAACAGTTTAAAAGTACTATGTACAAGTACAAGCCAAAACTATGTTTCAACAACAAATAATACTAAAACAAACTTACAGGTATACTAGATAATAAACTCAATTAAAAAAAAATTCACCATGACAAACTACTCATTTACACTAGAAATGTAAGGGGCATTTAAGTTATTCATCAAATGTCACTATTATGGTCAGTTATACTTGAATTAGTATTACCTGGCGGTGAAGGGGATCTGTTTCTCGAGAAATAATCTCCTGCAAACTCAAAATTATAAATGTTGCATAAAAAATTGGGTCTATATTCATGTGTGGAAATTCTACATGACCACCTTTCCCATCTATTTTTACTTCAAATGTAGCTCCAAAAACACATACCATAATCAAATTGCACATATATGAAATCTCATTCCATTTGTCAACAAGGAGATTTCAACGACCAACTTATAACAAATCTTCAAATGGAACAACAATAAAAAGGATCACCCAATCATTATCACTAGAATATCATGAAAACAAAAAAAAAAGAATGAGAATAGCAAACAATAGATGGGAAAGGTGGGCATGCAAACATTGAGATTTAGACTTTCGTACAAAGGAGGGAAGTGTTAAATCTCATTTCGTAGGGGCTCCCACTAGACTAAACAACCTGTGATAGTTGTTGGAACTAGAAAGGTGCTAACTACTCTTTTATTATTTAAAGTTTGTCATTTGTATCTACTTGGGTAGCTTTGAGTTATAGTCACCCATACTTTCACCATGTGATTCAACTTAATTAGAAAGATTTGTTTGAGGGATTTATGCTTGTGTGCATGTTATCTGCCATCTGTTTAGACTTTCATGGAATGGTTTGATATTATAATACCAAATTAGATCTATAATTTGACTTCCCTGAAATTTATAATACCAAAGTACATCTATAATTTAACTTGAGTGATTAGGGTAGGATTGGGTAGCTTTCTAATATAGTTTTGTACTCGGTTGTTATTGTTGGTTAGTTTGGTTTTATAATAGGAGATTGATAATGTGCATGTTATCTGTCATTTGTTTAAAGAAAACATTGCACATATCTTAAATCTCATTCCATTTGTCAGCAAGGAGATTTCAACGATCAGCTTATAACAAATCTTCAAATGAAACAACAATAAAAAAGGACCACCCAATCATTATCACTAGAATATCATGAAAACAACAAAAAAGAATGAGAATAATATACATACTTTATCTCATCATTGACAAGATTTTGCATTGCATTGGCATACACTTGGCTCAATAGGTCTTCTTCTCCCCTCCATTTCATAAAAAATATGTAGAATAAAGAATCAATACACTCTCATTAGTTGTGATATGAGAAGAAAATAATAGTCCTATGTAATGTCCCTTTTTTTTGCACTTTCGGATAGATCCTCAGAAATGTAAGTTGTTACAATTATTTTCCGTCTTAATATTTCTTTATTTTGATTTTTCATTTGAGAGTGCTCGATAGATACTAAGTGCATACAAAGGAAATATTGTAAATTTTTAGTACTTTCATGTATCATTCTGGGAGTAAAGATTGATGCCAATGTCTATTTTATTCAAAATGATATGTCCTGTATTTATGGATGAAATTGATGTGCAGATAATTTCATTGTTACATCCTTTATTGAAGCATTAGATGGTTTTTTTGCAAAGAATCTAGAAACAAGTAGTACAGTTGATTCATTACCTATTTCTACTGAGGAAACTCAATTTGTTCAAGACCAATTACCATACTAAGCATAATTATAAAACATGAACATTTTATGTTGCAAATATAACTACACACATCATGAAATCACACTCAATTTGCATAGAAGTAAGGTGACAAATAGAGTTGATGACTCTTTCATTTAATAAGTTAAAAAATAAGTAACTACGTTAACAATACATAACAAACACACCTTTGTTTTCTTCTTTGTAATTTGTAGTAGAAGAGAGAGGATCAAGGTGATATCTAGCTTGCCTTGAAGTATTGAGATTTCCTACGCTACTTTGTTGAAGGAACTCAAACCATCACAAAGGATATAACATTAGATGACAACACTCATGATGGATTATATTCATAATTTTATACTTGTAAATAATGATAATGATTGTTAATTTTGCATACTTAAGCCATATAAATCGATTCACAACTTTCAATTTGCAATTTTCTCCAAACACAATAATTTTTAAATGGCCATGGAAAAGCCATCATCTACCACATGTCCCATGTGTATGACATGTGGAAGTATTGACAAGCTAGGTGGACTGTATATGAATGCTACGTGCAAACTGCAGTGAAATGTCATGCGCATTGTTATCACGAAATAGTCAATTTATGTTCAAAATTGATTATTCTTTGATTTACTTTTCATTTGACCAATTTACCTGTGTCTCATATATTGTGGTCATCATAATCACGTTGTATTCTCTTTGCATGATTTTTATGAAAGCTAGTGTTGTCTTATATTTTGTTGTCATCTTTAAGTATTATTTCACAACAGTCCATATTATTTCTATGCAACAGTCCATATTATTTAGTGCATAGAAATAATATGGACTGACTAATTATCTTTCAAACAAATTGCATTTAACTACAACACTACTTTTATTTTAAGGCCTTCAAGGCCTTAAGGACCCTCTTAGAGCACACCATTTTTCATGAGTTTATTGCTTCTAACCAACCACTGATAGTGAAGTACCAACACAAATGTATGGTCAAAATAAGACCTTTGGATGAAATATTTTAGTGTTGTTTTGGAAGATTATATGCCCAAAGGTAGTTTCATTAAAAATAAATTCTTTTTATAGTTTGATTAAAAGATTTTTTTTTTTAGAAGTTTGAGTTTGTCTATATTAAAAGAAAGAAGTTAAATATATAAAACAGAAAACTGACATATAAGAAAATGAAAGATTATAAGTTTGGCTATAAAGTCACAACAAAGTTCATTGTCAAACATATTGTATTTCTAGGCTTTGATAGAACACACGAAAAGTGCACAATCCAGATCAATGCAAAAGCTCCTACTTCAGTTCATGTGAAACTAGCTTTCAATAATGTTATTCATGTAATTAGACACAATACTTTTCAAATCGGTACAGATCAAGCTGAGTCAGAGATAGGAACTGTGCGAAGCTTTCTGTAAGGAAGAACATATGTGAATTCTTTTTTAGATGCAGACAATAATGATCTAGATTTCCTGTCAGTCCCCATGGGAATGACTATTACTGGCCATCATATTGCAGATCAGCACGTTAAGACAGCTTCAACCTCCAACAGAGATTCTGATTATTCTCAACAACGATTAAGGGGAGGAATAGATCTTAAATCATATCAAAAAAGAGCAAAAGCTCTTGAAGGCTTGATAGAGCTTAGTGCACAATTAATCCAACAGGAAAGACTAGAAGAACTTGGCACAGTTCTGAGGCCCTTTGGACATGGTAAATTCTCCCCAAGAGAAACAACCATCTAGTTGAAAAAAATCCTGAAAGGAGTGATGAGTGATGATCACTACATGGGTTGAGAATCATCGATAATTCAACATGGTACTTATTTATATATGTTTTGTATCTAGTTTTCTAATGTGTAAATATTACTTGGCCCTCAATTTTCCCCCAAGTCCATCATTTCTCCTTTATATTTGACTTATGTTGTCTCATCTATAACATCTATTTGCAGACACATGATTAGTGTTAATAAAAAATTATGTTGCGCGGTTTGAGAAAAAGCTCGGTGCGGTCATGGTAGAAAATGTGCCCCAAAATGGCGCAGAAAAAACCTTGTAGGCAATCTGACCACTCTGTCACAACATCAATCATTGTTGGAGCTCATTTTCATATTTTATGATTCTCATTTCTTAGTCTCATATATTCTTTAGACTGGATCCTTTGATGTCATTTTTTCCTTTCTCAAAATGTATTAACAACTCCTTTAATTGCAAATTGAGCTAACATAAAATATCAACCCCAGATTTGGTGTCAAATTTTATCTTTTCGTGGAAATCAGGACCTCTTTCACGGAAGGCACATGACTTACAATGCTTTTTATTATTTGAGAAAGTCCAAAGTATGATTGACAACTCATAATGTTATAGAAGCATTTTTGTGCTACAAAGGATCGGAAAGAGGACAATATGCGTACATGTTAGAACCTTAAGATGCATATGGCCAGTCTTTTATGTTTTCAATTTAGTTTCTATTGAGATCGTTTGCTGAAAAGCTCATGACTTTGTTTTGTCTCATTATATTTTCTTGAGAAAGCAAATCCATTTCAATCATGTCTGAGGACATTGAAAAAATTTCTAGGCCAATTTTTATAAATATTTCAGGTACCCCTTCTTTGAGAATAATGGAGCAGGGCAAGCATTTGAGATTTTCTTTATAAGCTAACTTGTTCTCAAACTAGTAACTGAGTCTCGATTAAGTGAATGAGATGCAACAAAATTGGTAAAGAGGTGTTGTAAAAATCTCTGGTTTGTATCATTTGATTTTTGAAATGATTCAAACCTTACATGAAAGTGAGTCTGGATGATGAACAAAAACTTTGGGAATAGAAAAACTAAGATGTGGTATATTAAAAAAATCTTCTTTCATCATGAACTGTATGAGAATACATTTTATAATGATTTATTTTTATGTTGATGATGGAATCCTGGAAAATGAAATTATATTTGCCCAATTTTTCTCATAGAATATTTCAAAGACTTTTGTAGAATCTTTTGGAGTGCAAGAATTGAGATGAATCCATGAGCTATAATTTGTTTGTTTAAAAAAATGCATACCATATTACATCCAATATTTATACGATGACAACTAAGCAGTTAAAACAAGATAATTAATCCTTGTGAAAGAAAAAGTATACAACCTGGGTCCTAGAGAGTGATCATTAGGTAAGTACGAGCATGTTACCAATCCAACTTGTATGATTGTATCTATTTCATGTGCATGTCCAAATGGATCAAAAATGTGATGGTAGGTAGGATAACAGTAGATAAAATGCTTTCTTACACAATATTTTGGATTATAACAAACACAATACAGTATTTTTGACACATAGTGTCTGCTTATATCATAATTGTCCTTATCAAACATTGTGAACATATTTATGAGAAGAATACTAATCAAAAGTTAACTGGTAATGCCCAGTTCAGATTAATGTAATGGGAAGCAGTAATAAGCTATTCAAATCCTTTGAAACAACTTGTATTGTGAATGGTGGGTCATATAAAATGAGACGAGAGCAGTTAGAATGCTGATACTATGCTCTTGCACATCTTTTCTCCAGCTGTTATGATTTGTGAACCTGAGATCATAGACACATTGCTAAAAGATGTCTTATGGTTTCAAATATAAGGTGATCCAAATGAAGGTTACATGATTTAATTTCTTTAGCACCTTTAACACCATTGTTTGAGCTAAACT
>MU227069.1:757036-799052 GCA_018584345.1 Thuja plicata
CCAAATGAAGGTTACATGATTTAATTTCTTTAGCACCTTTAACACCATTGTTTGAGCTAAACTAGTAGTAGTTTTGAACTCAACTTTGGATTAATTCAAGAACTATCTTACCTTGAAGCCTAACATATAATCCTAAATGCTTTGAAATTTCTTCTACAGGATATTATGTTTCCCTTGACACAAATATTCTTGCCCAAAGTATTGCAGAATGCTGATGCTTGACACATTCACATAAATCTTCTTTAAAGTTTGCAGTTCGCACAGAACAATGTGGATGTGTAAAACAATCTAATATAAATAAATTTTAAAATGAAAGAACAAGTATTTTACATTAGGTTACAGAAATAAATGTGCAAATTATCAGCCGACCCACCCTATCTATGCAACTATCAATGTTTATGAAATAAACAAATTTTGTTATACCATTGCATCAAAGTAGAGACTGTTGTAATAAGAGGACAATCATTTATTAAAGCCACAATGCAATCAGTATGGACAATTCAAGTATAATAATCAAATATTGATCAAGAACATTTCCAAGATAGAAATCATTGAATATGAAAAAATAACCATGATAGGTATCTATGCAAGACTCTAGAACTAAATTCATTATCTACTATGGAGAGTGATACTAGAGGTGCTGAAGGTATGTCAAATAGCCTTATCATGTCAGCTAAGGACAAAAGGAATGCTTATAGTCTAAATGATAAAAAAATACAATGCCACCATTTAAACATCGAGATATAGTAATCAAATGTTGACCAAGAGAATTTCCAAGATAGCAAGTTAAGGTAGAGCAATCTTGGAAAAATCACATCATATAATGGAAGGCAATGATCACAACTACAACATGGAGACAGACCAGTTTGCTACACAATGTAAGGGAAAACATGTCATTTTAGTTAGGATCATAGTAGGGTAGCATGATAAGAAAAGGACAACATAAACTATGATGTATAACAACTAGTTTTTATCAATGAAATTCTGGAGCAAAATCAATGTTTTGGAGCCTTCTACATGACTTACGGTGCAGCTACAAATCAATTTTATATCTCCAAAGTTACAATGATTAAATGGTATTAGACCAGCTTAAATAGTGATACATTGGTATTCAAATGAGTAGGCCATGAAGAAATAAGTTGGACATAGCAAAGGAAGGAAACATTGTACAATGGTATCACAATTACAATAAGCTGTGTTGAATATTGTTTGAAAGATACCATTTCCACTTTGGCCATAGGGAATTAAATGTGATAGTTTGAAACCTTATCATTTTAGCGTCTAATGTGAATTCCAAAAAACAACAATATCATGGCAATGAGCAATGAAAAAGCATACAAGGTACATCAAGTCAACTACCCAATCATGATCATCTCAAATATGTATGGAGCAGTTGCATTTGTGTTCTTGAATAGGATATAAAGGTATTTGAAATATTCATCACACAACAAGTTAAGCATATGAACTCGTCAGTCCTTAGAATACAGATTAGTATCGTCATTTTCATTTATCTAAATATAGATTTTTTAGGGTTTTTTTACCGAAGAACTGTTCTTTAAGGCAAAAGAATCCAAAATGTGATGCATGTGCAGAGTGAAGGAGATGCATGAGTAGAATTGAAAGAGATTTATGAGCAGGTTTACGAGGAGATCATGAGCAGAATGTGAACAGACTGTGATGCATGTGCAATTTTCACTATGTTTTCACAAAATTTTCACCTGAATTGCATTTTAGAAAACAATTCAGGTGAAAAATTATAAGATACAAAAAATATAATGTAGTAAGAAGAATGATACAATAGAAAACCAAATTAGAGAGATTCAATTGACACAAAATGAATCACTTAGAGTAATGATCTCTTTTTCTAGGTGATTTAAAATTTAAAATTACTTATGCTAATATGCTTTATTTTAATTTATGAACTATCAATACATAAAATAAAATAATTATGTGTCAAGCTAAATGTATTGCAATGTGAAAATTGTTCAAAAGCATTAACAAATTATCATTTTATTTGTTCATCATGAAAATTTGCAACTATGTTTTTGTGCTCACTATTTTGATAATGTTTAAATAGCTATTTGAATTCATGATATAGAGAATTACTTTGACATTGCTAAAATAGTTCCATACATCCAATTTTGTAGGACTTTGTAGGGAATATATTGTAGGACTTGGTAGGGACTATACTTGCAGTGCAACCCTTGTTTATATAGTAATATAGTTCCTAAGTTCCTTGTATCTTCATCATTTGGAAGACAAAAGCATGATACATTTACTCATCCACAAGCCTGAATTGCAACATTGACAATGATTGTGAATGTAAAATGGAAAAGAAATTCACACAAGCCCTTCAAAATCTTCACGAGCCTTTACACATACATTTTAAATCTATAATCTTTAGAGGAACCTAAAATGATTCTATTTTAGTTTTCTTATAACATACAATTTTTTCCACACAAGCATCCAAAGAAAGGTTCGCATTCATTATCTTAGCCAATTATTCAATGTCATGGTGGATTCTAGCTTACTTTCTTTAATGATATACAAGTGCTTCAAATAATAGTTGAATAAAATGTTATCTTGATCAATCACCTCATCATTATCCTCATGCAACAAGTACATCCTTGCAACTAGAGAAAGTATTAAATCACCACTCAATGGTTATATAAAATTAAGGACATTCTACCTTTCTAAAGATTGATTAGGATTGACCAAAAGCCTTGGCATTGCCTCTCAATTCCCCATACAAGTAGCTTCCTCCATCATTTTAGTCAATTCCCGTATTCTCATTGTTCATATGTAGAGATTAGGATTTCTAGTCTCCCTTCTAATTAAAGACAAAAATTTCTACTACCTAAGCCATGCTAGTTATTTTACCTCCACTTTGATCTTCATCTAATTTATTAAGGTTTGTGTTACCATTTTTTCCCCTTGAGGGAAAACTGCCTCACATAGGGTCCTAGGCCTTATTGGAAAAAATTGAGGAGTTAAGTATTGAAAAAGAAAAATTATTCAAATACCCCTATTTGGATAATTTTTAATGTGCTAAAACTAATAAAGGATAAATGAGGTCTTGTTTTCTTTAGAAACCCCCAAAATGATTTTAATAAGATGTTTATCATGTTACTTAAGTCAAAAATCAATTTGATTTTTGTAGTTGGAGGGAAAAATAAGACCAGATTTGGTTAAGTTGACTCAGCTTCAAGTGGATAACTATGGTTTGAATGGGGTTAAAGCCTTTAGAAGCCCCATTTTTTCCATGCTCTGTCTTGTGAACATCATATCTGAAATAGAATAGGGATTTTGAATGAGTTTTGACAGTGATCTTTGAGAAAACAACTAGTTCAAGGCAGCATGCTTACAAAGAGAGCAATAGTTATGATAATTAAAGATAATGACAATAAATTATGAGAATAGATAACAAATTTAAAGGAGGCTATGGGTTCTAGAATGTAAACATCAAATATAATAAAGAAAAGCAGCGGTTTCCTCTAAAAGAGAAGATTTATGCATCAACATCAACAATTTTCTTCATAAGACAATTAGTTTCATGAATGAGCAGTGGGTTTGTCATCAAGAGGAGTAGAGATTTGAAAGAG
This sequence comes from Thuja plicata, assembly GCA_018584345.1. Lineage (NCBI taxonomy): Eukaryota > Viridiplantae > Streptophyta > Pinopsida > Cupressales > Cupressaceae > Thuja > Thuja plicata. The sequence goes on from MU227069.1 coordinate 760,639, forward strand.
GAGTAATAGATAGTAGGATCATACCTACACGTTTAAAGCATCTAAATCTATGGATCTATTCATATAATGGGGTGCATCTCATGTTTATTCAAGGAGTTCATTCATAAATCTGATTATTTTTTATGGTAAGGGTTTGCAAGAGTTTTATTGACCAGTCATGTTTTCTTTATTTATCTTAATGCTCTTCCCATGTTTTCCATACTTTCATTTGTTAAGACTCAAAACCCAATACAGGGAGGTAACAACCATATTATGGAGGATTTAAAAATGTGCTTATAGGTAGAAAAACTGGACCCTTGCAACTGGAGATCCAAAGTCGACATGGGACAACATTGTTAGAAAAGATGTGAATCAAAACTCTACAATTTCGGATCCCAAGTGGAAGGGGGTAGCACTATCATAAATGAGGATGCCACTATGGAGGAAAAAGATAGTGGTTTTATTATCCTTGCGTCTATCCATAATCTGCCCTAATCTACAGAAAACAAAAACAACTATCTAAAACATAAGAAAATTACTTACCAGACAAATTTTGGATGTACTAACACTGATCCCTCCTCCCACCCGCGAGTGCTTTGGTACTACCACTAAAAATGAAATTTTGCATGCACTATGTTCGATCCCTCCTCCCGCCCGCGAGTGCACTGAAAAATGAGTTTCAGTTTTCACCTTTTTTTTTGTTTATGAGCCCGCATTGGTCAAACTTTTGACCAACTCGGGTTCATCCAAATTTTTTTGATACTTCGACCAAATCGGGCTCCTAAACAAAAAAAAAAAGAATCTAACAAGCCAAAAAAAGGCCTTGGTCAAAATTAAAGGTCAAAAATTGACCTCAAATGTATTAGTGGGTGTGTACTGAGAGTGGAGGGGTGAATCAGTACCCTTAAAAACTTTTAATCAATTCTTTGTAACCAATGTTATGCATTAACTAACTGAGTAGATTGCATACACGAAACATATAGTATCACTGCTGAATTGTAAATGCATGTAAAGTAAACAATACACACACATAAAATTAAGTACTCATGACACTAGTATTTTGGTATCATAGAAAATCCCTGTTAAAAGGTAAAAATTGCGGTGGGCATGAGACCCATAAAACTTTAGTACTGCAGTAAGTAAAGTAGCATATTAAAGATTTACAAAGAATGATCACTTCTATTAATCTTACACTTCTGATCTATTTTGCTTAGTAGCATTCCTTCTATTTTGAAAACTGATTACTACAATGTAGTCTCTGTCCTTAAAATCCATTGTCTGATCTCTGATGTCTATAGTATGGAAGCTACTTGATCAACGTACATTACAAAATTGACATCTATACATTTATATATATCAAACTTTATGACCTAATTAGGGATTTACAATTACTTCCCTAACCTAAGATTAATGGTGTACATAATTTACCTTGATCGTATAAACATATGAGATATAAACAATTAATGATGTGAATCCTTAATTAATGATCTCTTTGATCTTTGTAAACCATTATATAGGTCGGAAAAAAGTTGTTACACAGAATGATGTGTCATAAAAAAAATTTATGTGGCCTCTGGTCCACTTGATTAATGTTGTCTCTCGGTGCTTGGTGTAGTTTGTGTATCTCGGTTATACTGTTGTTTGGTTAAACTGTGTAGCTCGGTGTAGACTACTGCTCAATAAAGTCTATCTTCTTGGTAATCACTACACGCAGTTAAATCTAGGTGTGATTAGTGCTCTCGGTTAACTCTACACTTCAGTGATTATACTGACTGTCCTATTTGTGACTCTTTTACCGACTGTCTATTTTGTGTGCTTGGATACTAATGACAACTTCAATGCTCAATGGAGTAACATTCTCCCCCTTTGGCATTAGTATCAAAAACTTAATACTGTACAAAATACTATACATAGTGACTCCCCCTTTGTACATTCTTGGTATATGTATATGAACTCTGCCTGATTGTAGTATCCCCCTCTACAATACTTATATACAAATATTTCCCCCTTTTTTGAAAATAATGACAAAAATAATAGAACTTATAGTTTGTCAAAAATATTAGGATGGGCATTCTTGAGAGTTTCAAGTATATTCTCCCATTCGTCCTTTAAATGCTCTAGGGTTAATAGCTCTAGGTTGATCTGAGCATGCATATCATATATGTTGTCTGTTACTGACAATTCTGGGGTCGTAACCAAATTATTTGCCAATGTCACATGTTTTTGCATCATCACCAAATGCGGTAGTAACGTTGCTTGTAGCTTGGTTACTTGTTCTCTGGTTTTCTCTTCTTCTTTCTTCAAGTCTAGTCTCAACCACTGGTATTAGAGAACCTTGTTATAATGCATCTACAATGCATTTTTCTCGGTTGATAGACTATTTGCACTATATTTTATATCTTAATATATTTTCTTTAGCTTTTCACTAATCTCAGTAGTAAAGTGATCTAGAGTGCATAAATGTTGTAGAATTATAATGACGTCAAATATAACAGTTTCTAAACCACTTACAAATTTAGATAGAGTTACCTTATTGACTGCCACTACCTGGCTGATCTTCTTTGTGACTTTGTATTGTATCTACTTATTGGTTCGCTCTTCCAATTTATTCTCGGCATCGATGTCAGGTTTGTTAATGGCCTTGGTGAGTAGTGCAAGTTGATCAATGATGGGGTTTGATTCATTGATGTCTAATTCAAGAACAACTTGCTTTAAAATATCCTTGACGACTTCTAATACTTGTGCATTCTTATGTTCTTGCCTTAATTTATCATGGGTTTCTTTCCTGCTATATAATTCACCATATTTCTTCAACATTTCTAGATCAAGTGTCCTTGGATCCCATGTTGGAATCTCTATGATTTCATCTAAAGTTAATGTGTCCTTGCTTCCTTTCTTGTTCTTCTTTTTCTTTCCTTGGACACTTGAAGAAGGAGATAAATTTAATGCTAATTGAGCCTTTTTCTAAGTTTCAGTCTTGGCTTGTTCGGTACTAGGTGTGATGACTTGATGAGGTGCCTTGGTAATTAAATTTGTATCTGTAGTAGAAGTGTCTACCATTTTATTTGTATTGTCTATATTACCTTCACCTTTTTCTTCTGCATTAGTGGTATCTTTTGGTGCATCACCTTGTGTTGTTCCACCACTATGCTTGGTATGTGTACCGTGAGTATTACCCTTGTCTTCATTTGTATCTGTAACCTACTTGAGTGTCTTTTATTGTGCTTCACTCTCTATTTCAATAGCTTGTACCAAAATAGGTAACTGGCCTGGTATATTTTCTCAGGCGACCTCTGTAGTGTCTTGCTCATCTATTGTCTTGGTAGCTCTGATTGACTCATCTTCTTTAGCCTTATCATTGGGATCACCGTCAGCTATGTCATTTATTGTGATCTCTGGATGTCCTATATTTGTCAATAGTTGAGGAATTCCATCCCATACATTGTCAACATCTACATCATCAACATTGATTAGTTCTGTGCTCAGTCAATCTCCCTCGGTATTGACTATAGATGCAATGTCCTTTACTTCCTTAGTTTCCTTTTTTTCCTCAAGTGGATTTAGTAGATCTTTCCAAATTTGGGTGCTCTCATCATCCACTTCCTTCATATTCCCTTGAAGGATATTCAATGTCCATGATTTCTTGGGAAACTTCTTGGCATATTTTTGCATTATCTCATCTATCTATGCCACTGTGCATTCAACTTTTAGTAGAGTGAGAGATGCCTCTCTCATCTGTTTCTTGGTGTTAAGTGCATATGACCATCTAGTTGATATATTATCATATAATTCATGGGGAATGTAATTATAAAACTCAACAGGAACTCGTTTGAAGTTGATCATCATACCTATGATAGCTTCTTCTAGTTTTTTCTTATTCTCGGTGGTCAGATCTTCATACACGTGTATCTTAGGATGTGACAATCCTCTGGTTGTCCTGATAGATTTTGCAACTTCATCAATAGTCTTTGGTTTCTTTAACTGTACAACCTTAAATTGTTCAGGATTGTCATCAGAATCATCCTTGTCATCTTTGTTCCTTACATGTCCCTTCCTTGGTCTTGGTGCAATATTCTCGGTAGTACTCTTCTATTTTCTTGTTTGGTATGTTCAATTTGGTGAAGGTCTTGTTATGTTTGCAACAACTTTCTTTAAAGGTCGTGAATCCATAGTCACCGATTGTGATTTGTTCTGTGGTGGAGACTCAGTCTTTATGCTTTTGCCCCTTTTGGCCTTTGGTGCCTTATCTTGTGTTTCATCTGATTCAGTGGCATCAACATCATGTTTAGGTTCATCAGCTTGACCGAATTAAGTCTTCTCCTTGGTTTTATCTACAGACTTGTCAATTTCTTCATTTGTGATTGCAAATTTTCGCTCCAAAGTCTTGACTATCTTAGTCTTTTCCCTGCCCATTTTCTCAACTTGTAGACCAATGGATATTAGGGTCTGGGCTTCATCATAGGTGCCAAATCTCATGGTATATTTATCAACAGGCTCATTCAACAATTTTTCAATAGCTTCAGAGGTAATATCAATATCTAACTCATAATATAACAGAGGTAGCCATGTTGTCCTCGATTGTGCTACCTTGATCAGTGTTGTATCGGTGTCAACAACAAAACATATTTCATCTTTGTATTTTTCCAATAATTGTTTAGTTGTTTTGGATCTCTTTTCCATCCTTTCTTTAAACTTAAAAAAATATTCATTCATAACTGGTTCAAAATTCTTCCTAGACTTGTAATGAATTCACTGATTTGCAATGTAATTGGTCGGTTTATCTTCCACTTTACTTTACCAACAGAGGGAAAGAAATTTTGCATGTAGAAGAATGTGCAAAGTAGCAGTGAACCAAACTTACATGTGTTTGATCTTGATAATATGATGGTCTTCATGTTTTCCTCAAATTTCCTTTGCAACAGTTTGGTTAGGTCATATTGTACTCCTTTCTTGACAATCTTGTAGGCTATGTCAATAGCTCCGCAAGCAACACTGTTCGGTCTGCTGGACTGGAATATCTTGTAGCCAATGACATATGCTTTGAATCTCAGTTCAAAATCACCAATGCAATTGATCTTCAGACCTCTACCGTCCCATTCGGATCTTGTTAAATTTTCTATTTCAGTTCTCGGAGGGTGCCTTAGGGCTTTGGATTTATCACATATGGGACACCTTGTCACGACATTTTTCTTGGGATCATCCAGCTAGAGATTTCCACCATGTACTCAGCTAAAAAACAATGTGGATCCACTCGGTCATGAATACATTTGGGAAATTTAGGGCAATTGTTAACCCTTTAACCTCCAAATGTTATGATCTTCTTTCAGCTTCCCATCTATGCCTAGTGATTGATATGTGGAAATAAGTTCAAAATCCCCAATTTCACCTATTTTGCAGTGAATGTAGGCATGTACGTCTTGGACTAACAAAACCCTAGGCAATTTTAGCTCTTTTTCTTGCAGCACAACCCTAAAATGACAGTATACTTGAATGTAAACTCTGTTTTATGCAAGAGAAAGGATAATTGATGAGGATTGGATAATATCCTCCTTCTTCGAGCTCCACATCACTCAGGCGGGTATTGCCTTATCTGCACATATATGGCTCCTTTATGAAAACTACAAGCTTGCAGATATATAACTGTGGAATGTTTTTTTAGACTCTTAGGTAACTAATACCTCCATATTTCATAAACTCTTATTCAATATTGATGCAGGAGCATCCTGGGTGTAAGGGCAATCTTGCATCACCCACAAATATGTGTTCATCTTAGTCATATAAGAATGCCAGTTGAATTTCATTGCCAGATCATCTGTATTGACGAAGTTATTAAGGATCTACTGTTGAGATTTTAGGGTGCAAAACCTTTGAGCTCAATTTTGAGGACCTAAGAGGCTCCAGATCGAGGTTGAACCCCCGCCTAACTAGTACTTTGCCAGTCAGGCACTGTAGATCACGATCTCCCCTTTCCGAAAAGTGGTTATAATAGCCAATTGGAGCTACGGTTCAAAAGTTATGACTTCCGGAAGTTGGGCTACCTAATCTCATGTTTTGTAAATATTTAAAGCCGACCCTTTTGTAATAAAAGTGAAAAAATAATTAAATGCTAAGGGTAGTCGGCCTTAATGGCTAGATTTCTGGAACCTTCTCGGGCGGTGGAAAATTGCCTATTTAAGGAAGGTCCGTGGTGTTTTCTAGGGCAGTTCTGGGTGGTTCTTTGAGGATTTGCCCTGCAGATTATTGTAAGGGATGCCCATGTGGCTTTTGATATTGTAATTCTGAAGTTTGTAATTCCACATTTGTGGAGCCAATAAGAAGCAAATTTTTTGTTCTTGCAAATTTCTGTTGTTTCTCTTTGTTTCTGTCATGTACTTGTGGTATTAAGGGGAGTCCCCTTCATCAAATATTCAGCTTTCATAAAGTAAGTCTGAAAACCAGAGAAAACTTAACTCCTAGTAACATGAAATGGAAATGGTTTTTCAATTATGTGTTTGATGTATGGATCTTTATAACATATCAAATCTTGCATAGAACAGTGCCTTATCGTATGAGAAACAAAGAAAAACATACACTTGCAAAGAGATCATGAATGAATGGAAAACAACTCTCTCTAATTGCGTTTATATGCCTTACATAAAACAAACTGTATCAATCAAGTTCTTCTTATTGATCCACTTGTGTGTTTAGATATGCAACTTTTCTACTCAAAGAATTTAACCCTCTCCTTGAAAGAGACCCTGGAATAGATAGTACATAACCAGCAACCACTAGAAAGATAAGATTGGCAATACCCTTGATATCCCAACTCATACAAATTTGAAAACAACTCCTAAATCACAGTTATCATTTGAATAACTCTATTGCTAATCAATTAATAGATAAAACTAAAACACCCTTGATGCCCTAGTTTATATGATTTCAAAAAATGGAGACAACTTGATGATATAATAACAGTGTTGAAATTCATTCATAGATAACTGTTACAAAATTTTTTTTCTCTGAGACAAAAGGATAACAGAATAACCTTGTATGCATAGAAAAGAGAAATATTACAAAAGATACAATATGGAACTTGCTCTGAAACTTCTGGAAAAGAGAGACAAAACACAGTCTGAAACTCCCAAAGCAGAGCAGAAGACAGGGACATGAACCCTCAAAACTGAGAAAAGAAGAGGATATATAGAAGAGAAGAAACCCTAAAAACTATGTCTAGCAAACACCTATCCTTCTCTCAAATTTGATTTGCACTCATTCCTTCTTTTCCAAAAACTCTAATCCTTCTTGGTGACTTAAAAATCTGATTTTACTTGCATTCCAAGTCTTCAAAATATCTGATATATTTCATTAATAATTGACTCCATCTGTCTTTTCTAAATGTGATTTTATCCTCTGCATAATTCATTCATTCTGCCACTGAGAAGCCTTTCAAATTTGATTACAACTGCTGAGAAAAAATCTTTGAAATCTGATTTCATTTTGGTTCAAAAATCTTCAGGAAAGCATACAAGAATCTGATTTTTGCAAATAAAATATATGTATTTGTCTCTTTCTTCTATGAAAATCTAATCTCCATAATCTGATCTTCATTCTGTCCAAATTTGCCATGATTCTGCAAAAATCTGATTTCCTCTGTTTTGAAAATTCTTCCCGGAATGCATATTTTTGATATGTTTTACAATAAAATATTGCACAGAATATATAAAATATTATAATGCCCTAATCTTGAACAATATTATAATCTATTATACTTTGTCTTTTCCTTAAATTTATGATTTTATTTGCATTTTAAAACTTTGCAAAAGACTGATATTTTTAAATCCTTTTAACCTTTGAATCATGTGTATTTTCTTTTTGAAATTCTCCTTTTATGCAGATTTTCCCCATATTTCACCAGAATTTGACATGTGTCATGCACTTACTGGCTGCTTCTAATTGGTCTTTAACTCACCTTTTAACTCCAAGTCACTTTTACTCATTGTCTCTAAGTCTCCGTATAATTTCTTTAACCATGGTTTGATTTGGAGACTTGGAGACAACCTTGGCTTAATTGAACTATTAACCACTCCTTAACCATAGTTAACTCTACATAATGAGTCTCCAAGTCTCTTGATTATTTTGCTAACCGCTGTTAAATCTGGAGACCTGGCGACTAACCTCCTCAGTCTCCAAGTCTCTTGATGATTTGGTCTTAACCGTCGGCATCACGCGACCTAGCGACTACAGTCAGTCTCCTTGTCTCTTGATTTTTCCACACTAATTGCCAGCATCCGGTGACCTAACGACTAAAAATTAGCGGTTAACTCAGTGATTTGTCTCCAAAACTCCTGATCCTAGTGGTTAACTTCTCTCCATCTCTGGACTTCGCGACTAGCCACCACGTGTCCACTTGCCACATCATCACTGCCATCTGGTCGCCACCTGTCTGCAAAATTTATGTATCTTCAGTCCCAGGCACAAAAATCAAAGCACTAGCTACTTGTGCACACACATAGATAGCTTCTCCTTTGCTTCACTTTTCATATGTTCTTGTTTTTGCTTATAAATATCACAAATCTCCATTGTGGGAGCAATGTCAGATAATTGGTTTGAGTGTTTTAAAGATTTTTGAAATCTGGGCACCAAAATTTGGGTCCCACCATGCACTTAATCCATCCATCCAAGAGGCCATTTGGTCAGCCTCTTGGTTCTTACTTACAATACTAGATAAGCGTTGAAGTATATAAATATAAAGAAAAATGCTCACCCGCTGCATGTGGGATATATCACTTTGAGATTTTATGGGTAGTTTAGACAGTGCTACACATAGGCAACTGTATCTCGCAAACCAAGAATAATTTGGAAGATTGCTCTAGTGAGAACTGGGAGAATTAGATTTGCGACAACATATTTAAAATTTAGCTCGATCCAAAGGTGTAATTGGAAGTTATGACCCTCGCAATATGACTATTTTTCTGTCTCTTGCAAATTTGTGTTTGCAAAATTTTTATTTAATCTTTCCCTTTTTGCAGTGTTCTAATTTTAATATTTTAAATGTTGCAAATTTCCTCCATGTGCTGGGTAAAAACTATCCTTTATTGCGTTTTATGAAAGCTTCTAAAGTTTTAAAACTCCTAAGAAGATCTGCACAGACATCCCTTTTGTTCTTTACATTTGCCTTGTTTCTGACTCCATGTTTCAATACACAACCCTCTGATGCCATTGAATTTGCAGTTCAATAATACAGCCTCCTCTTTGAAATCATTCATTTCCCTCTTCAAATGATACACATGAACTCCCTTTGAATTCTTTGCATATGGAACAAGTCCAAGAAAGGAGAACACTTAGATCATTCATATACATTACAGAAGCATATTCAACAAGTATTTTGAGGAGTGTTCAATTGTAAGCATGATGATCAAACCTATGATCATGACTCATCCTCAATTTTCTTCTTGCACATAGTAGAGACATACTTATATAGGACAATAATATTAAATATTTTAGGTTTGGTGATCTGCAAGCAAACTTGTCCCCTAAGGAACAAGCATAAAAAAATAATCAAAAATCCCTATATCATTAAGCAGTCTGAAATCCATGTGCAAGGAGTAATTGATCAAAGATGGTGATTCTGAAAAACTATGCAAGTGCAAACATCAAGACAATAGAAATTACAAATGGATTAGGCTTTACAAAAATAGAGAATCACGTCTTGAGACCCAAACACCAATCCAGGTAGTACACTTATATGTAAGGATATCATATCCACAATTGGCATCCTAAGGAAACCATCGTAAATGAAACTATAACCCTCTAAAAACAACAACTCTGCAAAAATGATTCAGTTTACACTGTAAATCTGCATAAATTGCTCTTAATTTTGATTTCAACAACCTGTCAGAAGAAAATCTTTGAGTCTGATCCTCTAAACATAGATTCAATTTCAAATATGGAATATGAAGCTCCTATTAACTTTCTTTGAAAGTGAATTGATCAACTGGTATAAGTCTGCAAAGCCAACACCTTACAACTTTTCTCATTTTGCACTCAGTAAATATGCAGAATTTGGATTTGGAATCAAGCTAGGAAAGTGGACAACTGGATTGGTATGAACCTGAAACTCTTCAGGTAGGTACACTCTCATGTTTGTAACAGAGGGGAAAACTCAATTATGTAGGACATTCAACTAGATACAACTTGGAAGACCTCAAAGTATGATATTCGGAAATCTGGGTATGACAGAGAAACATGACAGTTCTACAGGACCAACTTTGGGGAAACTGAAAACCCATCAAACAGACTTGAAATGGCTTGGGTTTTAGAACCTAAGCTCTCTGATATACATGTTAAACATTCCCAAGGAAGTGAACCATGAAACCTAAGAGGATGCAAGATATTCAGATGCAAAGTAGGCTTGTTACAACAAAGTGACACTATAGATCGATATATGCAAAAAGGACAAGTGCTCAAAACAAGAAATCACTAAATGACTCAAAAATTGAATATGCCAATCTAGGATGTCTTAATATGCGTAAAAAAGAGTGACGAACACTTGACATGCATGAAAAAATTCAGAATTGCATTTTGGAAAAAAGGCTCAAAAGTACTCATAAGGGGCCAAAATGCAAAATTTTTAACAAGGTACTCAAAAACCCTATTGTATTTTTGAGTACCACTAGTGGCTTTGACTGTGGACGCATGCCCCATGCGGGCATGCAAAGAACTTTCAGAATCTCATGGTAGAAGTAGACCACCCCAAAACTAGAAATCAGATTTTCCCTTTTCACTTTCCTCTTTTCACTTACATCTCTCAAAACTTTTCTCTTTTTCTCAAAAAATGGGGAAACCTCTTACTGAAAGCAAACACACAACTGAAAAGGAAAGAAACTATACAATATGTTCATTATTTACAAGAGGCTTGAATCCCTGCAACTGTATTCAACTCTTACCTTTGTCATAAATATGATTCTCATCTCCGTAAATCAGAGGCAAACTGAAACTCTTGCTTCCATGTGTCTAATAAAAAACACTGTCATTTTCCTTTAGCATATCAAACAAGAAACAATCAGCAAACTCACTATCACTTGGAAAAACAAAATCACTGAAACATTGAGAATGCTGATCATTGTATGACATTAAAACATCACACTCTTCACTACTATTGACTTTTTGAAAGATGAAACATTCTAGCTCACTTTCAGGGCTGAAAACATTCATATTATGATCATTAGTTTGCACCACAAAACACAGTTCCTTTTCATCAACATTTTGCAAACAAAAATAGAACCTTTCTAAAAAATCTGTCTGCAAAGAATCAGGGATAATTTGATGATCACAAGTTCTACTAGCATCTTTAAAACAAACAAAAACATTGTCAATCAATGGTTCCTTAATCATTTGTAAGTCTGAAAATGCATATTCAGATTTGTCTCTTTCTTCTGCATCATGGCTTAAACAAGAATCACTAATACTTGGCTTGCCAAAATATGAATGTACACTGGCATAAAAAACTTCATATTCATTATAAACAATAGGGATATCATGCAAATAATTTGGACTTTTTGTAAGAGGAAAAGAACAAGATTCAACATCACCATAAAAACTTGGAAACTCCATGTCATGCTCCATATTATGTTTTTCAAAAAGGTTATCATCTTGTATCTTGTCATTAGTTTGCAATTCCATATCATAAATCTCTCCAGTACTTTCCTGCAAATTATCAACATTATACAAACCACTATCTTGTTCATTTGAGGGAAGATACATATCAACTTCATCAGTCAATTGCATATGTTGAGTAACTGAAAGTTCATCATGAAATTGTTCAAGGAGAGATTTAGAATCAGAAAAAGAGTCATAATCAACACAATTACCCCAGTTAGTACTCAACATCATATCTGGAATCTCTTGTTTCTTTGAATCAGAACACATACCGATACTCTCATTATCTGCAAGGTTATATTCAATCTTGTTGTAGCCTAGTGAGACATGAGTACAAGGAGAATTAGTAATACACATGTCAGAATCAAGATCTACTGACTCATACTCTTTATCAAAATCAATGTGTATCGGGCATGATGGTTTAGAGCCATCTTTTCCTGAATATCTGAAATACTCATAAGACAAAAGATCTGAAATTTGTTCACTATGGAGTGAACCACTATCATCGTTCACATCCATTTCTGACACACAATCACTATCAGCAACTTTGTTTATCAAATCAGTATCAACTTGCTGATTACATACATCTTCTGTTTCATGTTGAGAATGATCATTACTTTCATGATTATAAATTATATCGTCCATATCAGACACATGTATAACAATTTTCTTTTCATCATTCTCAATACCATCACTACCAGGTACATCTTTATGTGAAACCATAAATTTAGGATCTTCAATATCAAAGACTTGGTTTAAAATATCAGGATTTACGTCACTGTCATTAAAATAATTATCACAACAACTTACCTCTTCATCATCTTTCTACTCATAAACTTCATTGTCAGCATCATAATCAACATTACTTTCAGCATAAGTAGACTCAGTATCATTATCCAAACAAGATTCAATATTGTTTAACTCAGTCTCATCAGCATAACTAGTTTGATATTTAGTATCTTCACCATTTTCATATTCACCATCATTAGATTCATATTCAGGATTCTCAACATCATTTATTGTCATTAGGTTCAGTATTTTCCATCTTAATTCATCAATCCTGGCCTGAGCTTTCCTATTGGATCTTTCTTTCTTCCTTTGTTTTATGATGGCCAATTATTTTTTGATAAGTTCCTCCTCAAGATCCTCTTTATCATCTTCTGGATATGATATAGGTTCATCAGAACTAGATGTAATATAAGAGACACTATTTTCTCTATATTACAATATTTATTAAGAAAACACTCATTCATTTTAGTCATAGACCCTATTTAACCATGAGGTAATTGATTAAACCAATCTCTAGCATCATCAACTAGAGATATTGCAAATAAATTCATTAATACATCATCATGCAAAATGTCATGATTATCTATCAAATCAGAAAACTTCTCTATATGTTCCTCTATTGATTGTTCTAGGCCAGTGAATTTACGCAAGCAATCTCTGAATTTTGATGGGATAGGATTTGGGTACCCATGGATACCTTCAAAGTTTATAGCATTACACAACCTACCCCAAAATAGGTGTGACATCTTAACAAGCAGAAAAACTACAAACTGCCTTTCTCTTCCCTCTTAACTTAGTGCTGACCACTTACTAGGGAAACATATGCATAACTGATTTTCATTGAACAAAAGGCTTATCCAATGAAAACTAAAATACCTGGATAATAATGAAGTTTCTGCAAAAATTTTGATTTGAAGTCTCCTGCAAATCACCTTTAAGACTTTGTAGAGCCACCACCTATTTGCAGAGGAAAAGATTTGAATAGCTGAGATCTCTTTTACTTCAACTCTGACCTTCTTCAAATCAACAACTTATAAATCTTGAACATAGAGCCTTTTTATGATTCCTCTAATCATAAGATTCCAAAAATCTGTTGTCCTTCTCACTGCAAGTCCACCTTTCTTTTTTGTAGTCTTTCTTCAAATATGCACACTGGTACAAATCAAAGAACTCAAAGTCGCCACTCACCACATGTGAGATAGTATGAATATATCTTCAAGAACTTTAGGATTTCAGGAAATTTGTAATTACAAAAAGAATAGGCTTGACTCCTTTTTCAAAAATTTGAGGAATACATTATCTTTTGCAAACAATGACTCTATAACTAGACTCTGGGATGATTCAGCAAAGCAAGGAATTGAGCATCTTAAACTTCATGTCCTTTTACTCGCCAGTAGAGTCACCAATTTGTTAGCTCTTTTTCTTGCAGCACAACCCTAAAATGACAGTATACTTGAATGCAAACTCCTTTTTATTCAAGAGAAAGGCTAATTGATGAGGATTGGATAATATCCTCCTTCGAGCTCCACATCACTCAGGCGGGTATTAGCTTATCTGCACATATATGACTCCTTTTTGATGATGACATTATTTTTCCATTAGTATACTCAGTGAAAAACATTGACAAAGCATTACCAAAAGACAACAAGCATTACCGGCGAACCACAAGCAGTACTAGTGAAATGTAAGCATACATGACAGAACAAATATTTTTGAGAAAAAATACTAAGTATAAAAGTGAAAAGCATCACCGGCGACCACAAGCATCACCGGCGACTACAAGCATTACCAGTGACACAGTTTTCAGAACTAACCCAACACAAATAGAAAAGGCATACGCAATGACAAGTTCAAGAAAGGAACACCGACGACCAAGAAAACTGACCATCAAAATCGATAGATAGATAAAGAACCCGCAGATTGTGGATCTGAGTTTTACACGATGGATAAAGCAATGCAATTCTATTTATAGAGTTTTGTTTTGTTTTAAATCATAATTTGATGGTCATGCAAGCTTTATGTAAATGCTTTAAAGCATCATAATGGATCTAAAGCATATCTAACTAAAGATCAAGGTCAAGTTGTATACCTTGGATCTAGAGTTAATGTGCGATGCATGAATCAAGAATTGAACCTAAACTAGTATAAATAGATGTTCATACTCAATTGTGAGAAACATGAATTCTTTATGAATGATAGCCACGAAGAGCATCTAAAGAGAAGAAGGAAGAATTCAAGCAAAGATTAGAAACAAAGTACATCAGTTTTCAAGAACACACAGAGGCTACCAACGAGCAGATAAAGGTATTATTCAATCATGGAAGGATGATTACTAATATGTATGAAGCTTTATAGGATATGTTATCAGCAATTGAAGATTGCATATATCATCAAATCAAAAACTTATGTAGTTGCATTCTAACAAGTGCATCACATCTAAAATCCTTTTGTAGAAGGTGGACTTAACTGTTCTTTCCAAATCTCTTAACAGAGTGCACACTTAATAGTGTTGCTAAAGCTTCAAACGAAGTAGATCTTAACAGGTCTCTACTATAATACTCCTAATAGGGTAGGTCATTAGAATTGACCAATTGTAAGCCTTAACTGGCCCCTTCTTATCTGCAGATAGTGAAGTTTGTGGGTAACAATCCCCACCGCAGTTTTTACTTCCTTAACATGAGTTTTCTGTGATATCATATCTTGTGTCATGTGTCATCTATTTTCATGAATGTTTCTATTATTGTTACATATCAAAAGAATGTATGATATGATTACAAATGGGCTAACCAAGAAAAGTTTTAGAGGTACTGATTCACCCCTCCCCTCTTAGTACATCATCTCAATATAGTTCCAACATATGACAACTACAAGCTTGCAATTCTATAATTGTGGAATGGTTTTTCAGACTCTTAGGTAGCTAATAACTAAAACACCCTTGATGCCCTAGTTTATATGATTTCAGAAAAATGGAGACAACTTGATGAAATAATAACAGTGTTGAAATTCATTCATAGACAACTGTTACAAAAATGTTTTTCTCTGAGACAAAAGGATAACAAAACAACCTTGTATGCATAGAAAATAGAAATATTGCAAAAGATACAATATGGAACTTGCTCTGAAACTTCTGGAAAAGAGAGATTGAACACAGTCTAAAACTCCCAAAGCAGAACATAAGACAGGGACATGAACCCTCAAACTGAGGAAAGAAGAGGATATATAGAAGAGAAGAAACCCTAAAAACTATGTCTAGCAAACACCTGTCCTTCTCTCAAATTTGATTTGCACTCATTCCTTCTTTTCCAAAAACTCTGATCCTTCTTGGTGAATTCAAAATCTGATTTTACTTGCATTCAAAGTCTTCAAAATATCTGATATATTTCATTAATAATTGACTCCATCTATCTTTTCATAATCTGATTTTATCCTTTACATAATTCATTCATTCTGCCACTGAGAAGTCTTTCAAATCTGATTACAACTGCTGAGAAAAAATCTTTGAAATCTGATTTCATTTTGGTTCAAAAACCTTCAAGAAAGCATACAAGAATCTGATTTTTGCAAATAAAATATATGTATTTGTCTCTTTCTTCTATGCAAATATGATCTCCATAATCTGATCTTCATTTTGTCCAACTTTTCCATGATTCTGCAAAAATCTAATTTCCTCTATGTTGAAAATTCTTCACGAAATGCATATTTCTGATATGTTTCACAATAAAATATTGCATAGACTATATAAAATATTATAATGCCCTAATCTTGCACAATATTATAATCTATTATACTTTGTCTTTTCCTTAAATTTATGATTTTATTTGCATTTTAAAACTTTGCAAAAGACTGATATTTTTAAATCCTTTTAACCTTTGAATCATGTGCATTTTCTTTTTGAAATTCTCCTTTTATGCAGATTTTCCCTAGATTTCACCAGAATTTGACATGTGTCATGCACTGATTAGCTTCTTCTAACTAGTCTTTAACTCACCTTTTAACTCCAAGTCACTTTTACTCATTGTCTCTAAGTCTCTTGATAATTTCTTTAACCATGGTTTGATTTGGAGACTTGGAGACAACCTTGGCTTAATTGAACTATTAACCACTCCTTAACCATAGTTAACTCTGTATAATGAGTCTCCAAGTCTCTTGATTATTTTTCTAACCATAGTTAAATCTGGAGACTTGGCGACTAACCTCCTCAATTTCCAAGTCTCTTGATGATTTGGTCTTAACAGTCGGCATCACGCGACTTAGCGACTACAGTCAGTCTCCTTGTCTCCTGATTTTTCCGCACTAACTTCTAGCTTCTGGTGACCTAATGACTAACAGTTAGCAGTTAACTTGGAGGTTTGTCTCTAAGTCTCCTGATCTTGGCGGTTAACTTCTCTCTGTCTCCCGACTTCGCAACTGGCCACGACGTGTCCACCTACCACATCATCACTGCCATCTGGTCACCACCTGTCTACAAAATTCATGTATCTACAATTGCAGGCATAGAAATTGAAGCACTCACTACCTGTGAGTGCACAAGGATAGCTTCTCCTTTGCTTCACATTTCACATGCTCTTGTTTTTGCTTATAAATATCACAAATTTCCACTGTGGCAGCAATGTGGGATAATTGGTTTGAGTGTTTTAAAGATTTTCAAAATTTGGGTGCCAAAATTGGGTCCCACCATGCACTTAATCTGTCCATCCAAGAGGCCATTTTGTGCGCATCTTGGTTCTTACTTACAATACTAGATAAGTGCTGAAGTATATAAATATAAATAAAAATGCTCACCCACTGCATGTGGGATATATCACTTTGAGATTTTATGGGCAGTTTAGACAGTGCTGCATACAGGCAACTGTATCTCATGAACCAAGAATAATTTGGAAGATTGCTCTAGTGAGAATCGGTCAACTTAGAGTTGTGACAACATATTTGAAATTTAGCTCAATCCAAAGGTGGAATTGGAAGTTATGACTGCTCGTAATATGACTGTTTTTCTCTCCTGCAAATTCGTGTTTGCAAAATTTTTATTTAATCTTTCCCTTTTTGCAGTGTTCTAATTTTAATTTTTTAAATGTTGCAAATTTCCTCCATGTGCTGGGTAACATCTACCCTTTATTGCATTTTTTGAAAGCTTCTAAATTTTTAAAACTCCCAAAAAGATCTGCATAGACATCCCTTTTGTTCTTTACATTTTCCTTGTTTCTGACTCCATGTTTCAATACACAACGCTCAGATGCCATTGAATTTTCAGTGTACTAATGCAGCCTCCTTTTTGAAATCATTCCTTGCCCTCTTCAAATGCTACATAGGAACTCCCTTTGAATTCTTTGCATATGGAACAGGTCTAAGAAAGGAGAACACTTAGATCATTCATATACACTACAGAAGCATATTCAACAAGTATTTTGGGGAGTGTTCAATTGTAAGCATCATGATCAAACCTATGATCATGAATCATCCTCAATTTCTTCCTGCACATAGTACCGACATACTTATATAGGACAACAATATTAAATATTTCAGGTTTGGTGATTTGCAAGCAAACTTGTCCCCTCGGGAACAAGCATTAAAAGCTGATAAAAAATCCCTTTATCATTAAGCAGTCTGAAATCCATGCTCTCTTCCAATATGTGAATATGTGTGCCAAAGGGATTTTTCAGATTCAAATACATGTGCAAGGAGTAATCGATCAAAGATGGTGATTCTAAAAAACTATGCAAGTGCAAACATCAAGACAGTAGAAATTACAAATGGATTAGGCTTTGCAAAAATAGAGAATCACATATTGAGACCAAAACACCGATCCAGGTAGTACACTTATATGTAAGGATATCATATCCACAATTGGAATCCTACAGAAACCATCATAAATGAAACTATAACCCTCTGAAAACAATAACTCTGCAAAAATGATTCTATTTACACTGTAAATCTGCATAAATTGCTCTTGATTTTGATTTCAACAACCTGTCAAAAGAAAATCTTAGAGTCTGATCCTCTGAACATAGATTCACTTTAAAATATGGAATATGAAGATCCTATTAACTTTCTTTGAAAGTGAATTGATCAATTGGTATGAGTCTGCAAAGTCAGCACCTTACAACTTTTCTCATTTTGCACTCAGTAAACATGCAGAATTTGGATTTGCAATCAAGCTAGGAAAGTGGAGAACTGGATTGGTATGAACCTGAAACTCTTTAGGTAGGTACACTCTAATTTTTGTAATAGAGGGGAAAACTCAATTATGTAGGACATTCAACCGGATACAACTTGGAAGACCTCAAAGTAGGCTATTCGAAAATCTAGTTATGACAGAGAAACATGACAGTTCTGTAGGACCAACTTTGGGGAAACTGAAAACCCATCAAACAGACTTGAAATGGCTTGGGTTTAAGAACCTAAGCTCTATGATATACATGTTAAACATTCCCAAATTAGTGACCCATGAAACCTAAGAGGATGCAAGATATTCAGATGCAAAGTAGGCTTGTTACAACAAAGTGACACTAGATCAGTATATGCAAAAAGGACAAGTGCTCAAAACAAGACATCACTAAATGACTCAAAAATTGAATATGCCAATCGAGGATGTCTTGATATTCCTTAAAAAGAGTGATGAACACTTGACATGCATGAAAAACTTCAGAATTGCATTTTGGCAAAAAGGCTCAAAAGTACTCATAAGGGGCCAGGATGCAAAATTTTTAACAAGGTACTTAAAAACCCTATTGTATTTTTGAGTACCAACAGGCGAGATAGATGAAAACGTGCCTTTTTCATCAGATTGGGATGCAATGTGTGGATGGATCTTGTATTTTGGCTCTGTGCAAATGGAGTTCTTCACCAAAATAATCTTTTTATCCTTCTCCATCTTTTCTTTCATGGTTCGAGATGTGGATGCCATGATTTTTGGTTTAGGGTTTGCGTGAATGGTGTTTGAATAACTCGGTAATAGAAAAATGTGTAATGACCAACCTCTATGTGATCGGAATGTTCTTGAATCTCTGTAGAATGCTAAAAAATGCTCTGCTACAACTTTTCTCTCTTTTCTCTGTTATGCTCTGTGATCGCGGTGTGAAAAAATGAGTTCACATCGATCAAATTTATAGAAAATGACTTAGGGTGGTGCATAAATGCTCTTCACCAATGACTCAGTGAAAAAACATTATTCTCCGTTAACACTGACATTACTTTAGCTTGGTGAGTATACCAAATGTTCGGTTGCCATAGCAACTCGGTTGTCTCTTCACATATTCACCGACTGACATTTCTAACTTGGCACATATTAATCGACTCAACTAGATCAAAGTAATAAAAAATATAATATCATAGTGCATCTCAATTCATGCTTATTTGGAATTTGTGGAATGAATATAGGAACTAATGTAGGATATAGCTTTGCAAAACATAGTTCCTTACCTGCTTATATTTTCTTAGTTGGAGACGGTGGAGCCTACACCTAATCCATTAGATGAGGTGTCACCAACTGTTGTGCTTGGTCCTACATTATCATTTGATGATTTACTTCACATTTTATTTGTGATCCGTACTATTTCTTTGATTGTATTTCCATTTCCATAACTGTTTATTCGGTCTGCACAGTCTCTGCTTAAGTGACCAACTTTCTGACAGTGAGAACATGACATACTAGAGTTTGACCAATTCCTAGATTTGGCTCGCCATTGTCTCATACAATTTTCTACTATATTCCCATATTTAACACATGTACAACTACTCCAAGTGTTATAATCACATGCATAAGCATTGCCTTGTCTTCTCGGTTGATTTACCTTTTCTTGTCCTTTAGGCTTCCAGATTTACTTTGTGTTCTTCCTACATGCTTGTGATGTATGACCATGCATCTTGTAGTTTTGGCAGTATTTATCCATGTATGGTTTCTTCTGTGGTTTTTTCAACTTGGATCTACACTCATGGGCTTGATGTCCATGTTTATTACAATTATAGCGAATACCATTAAATTTAGGAGGGTTTCTAGGAATACCTTTTTCTTTGCTTCTACAAACATTTGATGTCTCGCCTAGTTTTAGTGATGACAAGAGGGATTCTTAGGCTTCAGGCTTGAGTATTAATTCCTTTGTTCAATGTGATTTGATGATTCTCCTTGCTCGGCATACCCTAATCTGCTATTGTTGTTCTGTCTTCTTTGATAGTTTAGAAATTCATCCTTTCTCTTAGTGCTTTCTTCAGATCTCTTAATCACTTCATTATGTTGTTGTAAAATCTTCACTTCATTTCTGAGTTTCTCATTTTCTTCTTTCAATACACCAATATCTTCTATTCTTCTTCAAATTTTAGTATTTACTCGGTTTGCCTCATGATTCATAGAAACCACTTGATCGATGATCTCAAAGTAATGTTCAGTAAGTCTCAATATCTCAAGTTCTTTCTCTTATAACTTTTCAGTCATCTATTTTCTATCATCAACAACCACATTTCTATCTTGTTCATGTTTCTTTGCATCGTTCAAGAATTCAACCATTCTAACCATTTGTGTATCTTGACCGATATGGAGTGCTTTCACTTGTTCAGTGAGTTATTGATTGCTCTTAGATAGCTTTGATATGACTCCTTCAGATGCATCATATATGCTACTAGATTCAGATCCAGATGTGTCAAATGGGTTAGTAATCTCTTCTTCATTATAATCAATCTCATGATAGTGAAGTGCCATGTCCTTTCTCTTAATCAAAATCTCCTTGAGTTTCTCTTTGGCTTCCTTGTATTGTTCGACATAGATCTACAACTGTAACTTTTGATTTTCAAATGTTTTGTCAAGTGTATACCTTTCCATTATAAGATCTTTTCTCTTCAGCAATTAAACCTTCTAAACCAGAGAACTAGATCTGATACCAATTGTTGGGATAATGAAGAGGTGTGTACTGAGAGGGGAGGGTTGAATCAGTACCCTTAAAAACTTTTAATCAATTCTTTGTAACCAATGTTCAACATTAACTGACAGAGTAGATTGCATACACCAAACATATAGTATCACTTCTGAAATGTAAATATATTTAAAGTAAACAATACACACTTTAAATTAAGTACTCATGACACTAGTATTTTGGTATCGAAGAAAACCCCTGTTAGAAGGTAAAAACTGCGGTGGGGATGAGACCCACAAAACTTCACTACTGGAGTAAGTAAAGTAGCTTGTTAAAGCTTTACAAAGAATGATCACTTATGATGATCTTACCCTTCTGCTCTATTATGATCGGTAGCCTTTCTTCTATTTTGAAAACTGATTACTACAATGTAGTCTCTGTCCTTAAAATCCCTTGTCTGATCTCTGATGTCTGTAGTATGGCGGCTACTTGATCATTGCTTTATCAACATACATTAAAAAATTGACATCTATACATTTATATATATCAAAATTTATGACCTAATTAGGGATTTATAATTACATCCCTAACCTAAGATCGACAGTGTACATAATTTACCTTGATCATATAAACATAGGAGATATAAACAATTAATGTCGTGAATTCGTAATTAATGCTCTCCTTAATCTTCGTAAATTGTCATCTAGGTTGGAAAAAAGTTGTTACAAAGAATGGTGTGCCATAAAAACTTTTATGTGGCCTATGGTCCACTTGGTTAATGTTGTCTTTCGGTTCTCGGTGTAGTCTGTGTATCTCGGTTATATTGATGTTCAATTAAGATGTGTATCTCGGTGTAGAATACTACTCGATAAAGTTTGTCTGCTCGGTAATCACTATACTCGGTTAACTCTGGGCGTGATTAGTGTTCTCGATTAACTCTACACTTCGGTGATTATACCGACTGTCCTATTTGTGACTCTGTTATCGACTATCCATTTTGTGTTCTTGGATACTAATGACAACTTCAATGCTCAATTGGAGTAACACACTAAAGTGTTGCATCATGCTACGTGGTGAGGATCAACATTAACTATATGATGGAATCTATAGTTCCAAATGTGGGTGATAATATAGGGATCCTGTTATAAACATCCCTAATCCTCATCAACTTGTTCAAATTATCCCCTATAAGGTATTGCAATGGTCGAGGGTTTGTCACTAGAGTGTTTTGAGGTTGTTGGTCTCCAGGATTTGGATTATCGCAGGGGGGGTGGGTTTCTAGGGTCAGGATTATTTGTATTATTTTCCATACCTGATTAAAATGAAAATTCATATAAATAAAATGAATTTTAAAAACTACAGACAATTTCAAATTGAAAAAAACCTACTTTTCATCTAAAAAAAATGAAACATTAAAACTTAAAAAATAGAGAAAAAACAATTAAATTCATACCTAGATATGAATTTACCCAAAAAAAAAAGCTTATGGGATTTGCTATCAGATATTCAACCGATATATGATATAAAAATGTTGTTTTCCAATGAGATTCAGAGTTAAAAATGAGCCCATGGCTCTCTGTTTTTTCACATATATAGAAGGGGCTATTCGATATCGGATATGGATCCGATATCAGATATTAAAAAAAGATTTTACATTTATAAAATGTGGACCCCGTGGAGCCGTGAGTTTTAAGATAACTTTATATAATATATAATATAGCATATAATATATTATATTATATATATATAATTATATTATATATTATAAATATAATATTAGAATATATAATATTCTATTACGAACATGGGATCGAAAGAGCAGTTGGAATTTTCCTGTAAAACAATGTATGGCAAAATTATTACCGAGCAAGGATTTCTATGCCTGGAAAGTTGTTTCACAGTTCTAGATTTTCTACGAGAGAAGGATTTTAAATCTCTAAATCATCTGGGGTTTTCTTCAAAACAAGTTGGTCCCTCTACAATCCCAACTTGATCTATGGTTTCAAGGCCTCCTTCACCAAGGACAAAATATTATCAAGGTAAGTGGAGTATTGCCCCTACATCTCCAGGTAGAGTATGTGAGTAGTATGGAGGAAAGGGGAACCCTAGACCTGAATCTGATATGAAAAAATATTTTAATAATGTTAGTGATGGATGGAATTTTGGTGAAAGGTCGCAGGGAAAAGCGAGCATAAAATAAGGCATCAGATGAGAAAGGAAAGCTTCAATATGTTAGAAGGAATGTGGATTTTGGCAATTGCGATGGTAGTAACAATTTGAACATCACAAATTCTAGGGTTTCCAAACAACCCCCATTCAGTCTTGTAAGAAATAATAATGGGAGAGCAAAGGAAAATAAACAATCCAGGAGAGCTAGGTAAGGGAGAAATGTTACCATGAGAAAATCAGATCCAAGAGCATTCATCAAAAGAGCCAAAGACAAAGAAGACAAGATATTTTATAAGGGGAAAAGAAAATAAACACCCCTTTGTGATATTATGAATGAGGCCATATCCTACAGAGAGAGAGAGAGAGAGAGAGAGAGAGAGATGCACATTACAATAACTTCTTCATGGATCATTCTTCATCCTTGCATTGTGAAAAATGAGAGAGGAGCATCTCTTAAATAGAGATGAGAGAGAGGAGTTGGAATGTAACTCCCAAGTCTATGAATTCCACCATTCATAAGTGTGTGTGACATGTGTCGAAGTCCTCTTAAGGAGGAATAAACTACTTTCCTTATTAAGAAATTATATAAAATGAGTTGTCCTCCCACTAGAGGAGAAAATACATGTAGGGATTCCATAGGAATCTCCTATTTAAAATACAAGTAAAGATTAGATACTCTAACACCCCCCTTTAATATTTACTTTGGGTGTTTACAACAAGGGGTATAAAACCCAAATTTTACAAAAAATCTGCAACTTGTTCTTCAATATAAGGAAGAAATTGTTTTGTCTTCAAGTTTGCAAGTGGTCTGCTGAGAAAGTGATGTACAAGCAGCTGTGGTAGAGACAAGAGAAGTAGAAGAGTCCTTAAACTGTGTTCAAGTGGAAGTATATGTGTATAGGTTCAAGTAGTTTTGTGATACATAGGACATGTGGAAATGAATTGATGTCTTTATTGGGCCTTGATGGATCACCTGAAACATAGAACAAGAAAACAAGGCAACTATCCACAAGTAGAATTCAATCTCATATACAAGTTAGTATATATTTTTAAATTTGAAACATCAAAGTATAATTTAAGGAAACTCTCATAGAGATAAAGATAAATGTAAGTGTTCACCAAAATCCATTGGAGCTAACATGATATCAAGATAGAGAAAAAACTCATAGGTTCAAAATGAAAAAGATAGGTACGATGGAATTGATCAATGCTCTCATGAAATAAATATACTAATACACAAATGACCACAGACAAGGCCAACTAATGAAACCTGCATTAACATTGCATCAATCACGTGGATATAGACAGTCCACTAATGAATCATCCCACTGCAAGTGAATGGTTAATTACTCCACAACCTGCATGACTCACGATCTAAGCAATGAAGAATGCAGTGCATTATCATGTTAGTATATTAATCAAAGAAACACGAGAGATGCAAAGAGAAATAATAAGAAAGAATGAGTCAAGAACCAAAGTAACTTAAAATCCTGATTTTCCAAGCATGTTTTATCTATGTGAACCATAAGACAGGATTATGAGAAGTGATAACATATTTCCTTCAAGAAAATGTGAAACAGTAGGGAAGCCCATAAAAAATCATCCTCTCACTAAGGAACATAATAAAGAATCCTCCAATTTAACTTTCAAATGGAACAAGTTGATAAACATCAACTGAAGCAAGTGCAACCCCGTGCAACTTACAAATGGAACAAGTTGATCAACATCAACTGAAGTAAGTGCATCCCAATGCAACTTACAAATGGAACAAAATGCTCTAAAAGCATAAATAGAAACTATTCAAGCTCGTCAATAAAACAAGTTGATCAACATCAACTGAAGTAAGTGCAACCTAGTGCAACTTACAAATGGAACAAAATGCTCTAAAAGCATAAATTACAACTATTCAAGCTCATCAATAAAATAAGTTGATCAACATCAACTGAAGTAAGTGCATCCCAGTGTAGCTTACAAATGGAACAAAATGCTCTAAAAGCATAAATTGCAACTATTCAAGCTCATCAATAAAACAAGTTGATCAACATCAACTGAAGTAAGTGCATCCCAGTGCAGATTACAAATGGAACAAAATGCTCTAAAAACATAAATTGCAACTATTCAAGCTCATTAATAAAATCAGTAATAATACTCATGAAGGCAATAGTGTAAGATAATCTCATAATCCTTAAAATTTGGAAATAAAGAAGAGATAAATGAAGAGAAACATTAATGTTATGGATATCAGTTAGACACTCCAATGACGGTGAACATGAGAACACAAATTTACTTGATCGTAAAGGTATAATTAATTTGAAGTGAAATAAATTAGAATTGAGCAAAGCAGATAATAAACAGATAGCATTATATAGAATTACAAGGTGAAGTTCAATTTAATTGAAAGGTAAACGATAGAATTAAGCGAGGAGCTTAATATTTTAGATTTTTTTTTTGTTAGAACGTTAAAATAACTTTATTGAAGGCAACATTGTGAGATAATTCATAATACATGAACAAAATGTAATTTACCATCAACAATAACTTTAGGTGGAATGGATCATACATATGTCACATATCTTTTTGCTCCTTAAAACAAGAGTTGGATCAATTACCATATTGCATAGAAAAGGTTGACAAAAATGCAAGAAATTACCTTCTTGCTCAATTAAAATTAATTACCCCCTTGTTTAAAGGAGTTTGAAAAAATATTTTCCCATGAAAAAAATGAAAGAATCTCTCATGTTAAACTAATATTGATATAATTTTAAAAAATTGAACATATTGTTAGCTAAATAAAATTACCCCCTTTACTTGAATAAAAGTTCAATTTTGAAGAAAAATAAAATGATATTTATATAGCTAAAAAAATATATTTTGTTTTTAAAAAAAATTTAAATTACAATTTTTTTTATTTACTTAAACAATTTTTAATAGTTAAAAAAAAAATTACCTTAATAAATTTTTTAAAAATATCTTTAAAAACTTTGTTTTCTTGATGCAAACCATTTGAAATATTTGAAAAAACCAAAACTATTTAACTTGATTTAATTATCATAGACATAATTACAAATTTTAGAATATGAAAAAAATACCCCTTTAAATTGTGAAATATTAGAACAATTAAAATAACTACTTTTTATATAAATAAAAACTATAATAATAATAATTAATTTTTTTTTAATAAAACTAAAGAACTTTAATAAAAAAGATTTTAGATTTCAAAAAACACTTAATTAAAAAGTATGACTGAGAAGATAAAAAAACTTTATAAAAGTTTATAAATAAAAGAGAAGAAACTTTATTGAAAAATAAAAAAGTTAGGCTAAGTAAGATGAAACTTTAAGAATAAAAAAAAGCAAATTTTTAAGCTTTTAAAAAAAAGATTTTGAATAAACTTTAAAAATAGTTTATTTTGGTACAAGCTTAATAAATGAATAAACTAAAACTAAGAATAAAGCAGAATCTTACAGTAGGTAAAGTAAAGCTGCGATATGTAAATATTGAAAAACTTTAATTATTTAATGAAGTCCGTTGCAGATTTAAAAGCTACGATATATATGGTGCACAGTTGAGAACTTTGATAATTTAAAAGATTAAACAAAATTGTTAGAAAGTACAAAGAATCTAATGAAAAAAGAATTAACTAAAAAAATTGAACAAACCTGCAAACAAACCTGCAAGTAAAATGTTAGAATGATGAAATGAAGATAAATTATATGAAAAATGAATGAATGATATGAAATGAAATAATAATAAATGTTATCAAACTAGTAAAAGTCAAAGAATCCTGCAAAAAATAGACACAGAGATACGTTTGGCGTGCTGCATAAGGAGTCAGCAAAGTAATGAAGGAGGTTACAAACCGTTGAACAATGAATGACAAAAAAATTGATGTTTGACTAGCTGCTTGACCAGCTAAACGCATGGGAAAAAGCCATAGAGAGCTTGCATTGAAGGAGAAAAAAGAGAGTGATGCACTAAGGATGGAAAGAGAGCTTGGGGTTGATGCGTGAGCATGCAGCCAGGCAAGGAGGATGGAGACATAGGAAAATAGCCGACAAGCTGCGCAAAAGACGAGAAAGCTACGCCAAGCACAATAAAGGGAAAGTTGCGCTACAAACTAAGCTAAAAGAAAGCTAAGATGTTGAAAAAACAACTAGAATAACTACTGCTGAAGAGATAAGATGACGCTGATAAGGAGATAACGAGAAGAGAAGCTGGGCTTCGCAAGGTGCAAGGAGGTGGGTAAACATAAAAATAATAGGCTACGCTGAGACATAGATAAGGAGATCAGCAAGATGAAACACTGAGAAACACAACAAGATATGAACCTGCAATAAAACTAGAGATGCTGAGAATTGAAAAAAAAAAAATTAAGAAATCTATGATCCATATTATCTGATAACAGAGAACCAACAATAAACCGACAATATATAAACCTGCAACAGAGATATTAGAAAAAATAGAGATATAACCAACATATGATACTGCAGAAGAGAGATAAATTAGAAATGAATAATGACCAATGTATGTCTGTGAATCTGCAAGAAAATTTAGTAAAGAATTGTGCATTTCTTTCAAATGTGGGTGTAGTTTGGAAAACTGCTCGTGTGTCAGCTAAAGTGGAGGGTTCTACACAAAACCCAGATCATGGATTTTTCATATTCTCTCGTATCTATCAATAATATTGAATGCAAAGAGAAGGAGATACGATCCATGAAACCTCAAGAAAAGAGAAATAAACAGAGAGATTAAGATATACTAGAGAGATTATATATTAAAAATGATGAGGAGAAATCCGCAGATCAACTGTTAGAGATCAGATAAAATCTGACATAAAAATAAGCTTGCAAGAGATTTTCCTGCAAATGAAGTTATATTTGATAAAACCTGCAATTAATAAAAAACTTGAGCCTTGCGGTTTCCCTATAGAGGATACAACCATAAACTTTCATGATAAATGCATATATGAAACTAAGATATCACGGAAGAAAAAAAAATATGCAAAGGGTTTGGTGGTGAACCGTCGAAACCAAAAAAAAGTTAGAACTCTAGATAAATAAACTTAGATCTGGCGACAAGCCATCCAGAACTAGTTAAGCAAAATGTTAGATAAAAAAAAATGAAAAAACTGTCACCAATGTTAAATCTACAACAAAGTATTAAACCTGCAAAACCATAGAATATATAAGAATCTCCAAGCAAGGAGTGCTCCATGAATGGTAATCTTCAACACCTTTCTGCTCAAAACAAGGATTAGTAACCTGCTCTGATACCATGTAAGAAATAATAATGGAAGAGAAAAGGAACATAAACAATCCAAGAGAGCTAGGTAAGGGAGAAATGTTACCATGAGAAAATTAGATCCAAGAGCATTCATCAAAAGAGCCAAAGACAAAGATGAAAATATATTTTATAAGGGGAAAAGAAAAGAAAAACCCCTTTGTGATATTATGAATGAGGCCATAGCCTAGAGAGAGAGAGAGAGAGAGAGATACAAATTACAATAACTTCTTCATGGATCATTCTTCATCCTTGCATTGTGAGAAATGAGAGAGGGGCATCTCTTAAATAGAGATGGGAGAGAGGAGTTGGAATGTAACTCCCAAGTCTATGAATGCCACCATTCATAAGTGTGTGTGACATGTGTCGAAGTCGTCTAAAGGAGGAATAAACTACTTTCCTTATTAAGAAATTACATAAAATGAGTTGTCCTCCCACTAGAGGACAAAATACATGTAGGGATTCCATAGGAATCTCCTATTTAAAATACAAGTAAAGATTAGATATTCTAACAAGTCTACAAGATTATAGGACATCTATTAATAATATGAAAACTCCAACATACGTGGTTGGAAATACTAAGCGGATGGGTTGGTATAGAAACACTAGGGAAGAAATAAAGGACTTGCGATGACAGGATGTAAATGAATGAAGGAAAAAAAATTCTCATATCAATATATCGTCTGAAGATAGTTCAAAGACTAAAGGAATTTAGGTCATCCCTTTATCTAGAACTACACCAAAATTTGCATCTGGAGCAAACAAGATTGGCCTAGGAAAAACTTTTAGCTCGACGCTCCACCAAAATAGGTTCTTCATACTGGTGCATCCTCCATGATCAAATTATGTAGAGCCATTTCAAGCCCCCACTGCTTCAAGGGATAAAAATACCTTAAAAGGGACAAAAGGTACCTCTTATTCAAAAATATTTCGGTAAAAAGATTTTTCAGCAGCATTCTCTAAACCCTAGGTGTCGTCTACATCAAGTTAATAATGTGATTCAGGGAGGTAAATTCCATCAAAATATTGATATCAATGAGATCGTAGTTGTGGTTATTAATAAATTTACATAAGGTTTATGGCATTATTTCAAAGATCACGGTCTATTTTCAAGATGGTGTGGAACTGGATCCTCAATGAATGACATTGCAAACTAGAAAAAGATTGTGTTTAGGCATCAAGTAAGTATAACCATTCTCTCTGAGAATTTCCTGTTTGTAGACTATAAAAATACTTCATTTAAAGATAAATTGCTATCTAGTAGGTCATTGTTCTATGAAGGTTTTAACATCAATTTTCTAAATTGGGAACCTAATTTTGAACCAAATAAATTTGAATCAATTAAATCACCCAAATTAGTAATTATCTCCAGTGTACCTATAGAAATACTCCACAATTTTTTTTTAATGAAAATTAGCGATATTTTAGGTGGAGTAGTGAGAATAGAAGAAAACTATATAGAATCATATAATGTTAAAATCTTAATAAATAAGGAAATGAATGTTAAAAGTCTAAAACCAATTAAATTTTTTACAAATCAATATATTTATCATCTTAAACCAGAATTGTTTTAGTGCTACATAAATGGTTATATAGCTATTTTCAAAAATACTGATGCAAAAAATATTGAATATTATTATTATTTGGCTAAAACATCAAACCTCCAGAAAGAATATCCCTTGGAATTTCAGACTAGTACAGAGCATAATGTCTCAATTAATACTGCCAAACCTTGAGCTTCCCCAAACTCGTTGAGACATATACAACAAGAGTTGGTTTTATCAAATGAATAGACAAAAATCAAAGGACATGATAAGAATTTAACCTCCTTAGAAGGTAATGGTAAGGATTTGGCCCCTCTTATTGATTTAGATGAGGAAGAGGGTGAGATTATTGAGAATGAGATTATCACCACCACAAGAATGGAAAATATGAGAGATACAGGGAACTTCGCAGGTGAGAGAATCAATGTCTCTTTAATGGATTCAAATATACCAAATAGGGATAAGATGTTTATAGCTAAATCACTACTGGAGGAATTTGAGAATAAAATTATAATGAGAGAAGTAGGAATAAGTGAGAAAAATATAAATGCAGGCATAGAAAAATTAATTAAAGAGATCCTTGGTATGATAGTTGAAAAATATGCAGATGAGTTTAATACATCAGAGGATATCTATAAGGAACCAAAGATATCAAGAGATGAGCTCTCTCCTAATATTGGAAATACTTCAAATAATGTTGAATCTACTCCTGAGACAGATTCTGAAGATGAACAAACAAAGATGGCAACCATAATAGGACAAAAATAAAAAGATTCCACCAGGGAACCATTAGAATATAATAATAATGATACATATAGAGAATGTTAATGCCAAGAAGAAATTGTAAAAAAAATGGAATCAAATATGGTGGTTTTTGAAGGATTATAAGAAGAGATTATCTATGTCCATGATAAGGTAAGAGATGAGTTAACCAAGTTGTACAACATGCAGGAATAGAGTAAAAATGTAATTACCCTTTCTCAGGAAACAATGGATTGTGAGGTCAAGAAACTGAGAAAGGCTATGACATACCATCTCACATTGAATCTAATTTAAAGGGATTAGCCTTAATACAAAGCAATACTTCTAATAAGATAAATTGGATCCAAAAGGAGTTAGAGGTAGTATACAATATCACGGGAATTCTAAATGATTATGAAGATGAAGTTATTGGGAAAGAGTATGAAGAAGGTTTTGAATTACTCGGTGAGGAATTCATGAATAATTTTATGGAGAAAGTAGAAAGGGTTATGGATGTAGAAATTGAGAAGGATTTTGATCCATCTATTATAGAAATGGTAAACAATAAAGATGACAAGTTAGGCATTGCTTTAGCTTTAAATGGTGTGGACAGTCCCAATAGAGGAAAAGTACAGAAAAAGAAAGGAAGGAAATCAGCTAAGGATTTAAGGAAATTGGATTGAGACGCTAAAAATCAAGCTAAACTAACCACCATACTTTATGCAGGGAAGGGGAAGTTCCTTCCCAAGGAGCAATGAGGATCACTATGCGGAATGTTAGGGAACTAAATGCCCCCAACAAAAAATAGTTACTAAAGCTTGGTTTAAACATAATAAACTCATAAATAATACTAATTCAAGAAACAAAACTCAATAAAGAAGAAATGTTTAAATTTGGTAGGAAATTAGGTATATGGAAAAGAGATTGTGTCAATGTAGAAACTGCATCTGGAGGATTAGTCATGTTTTGGGACCCTAGGAAAGTAAAGATTGAAATTGACATTAAGAAAAATAATTGGATGGGTGTAGAGTATTTAGAGCTCCTTAACCTTTTTTTATGATTAACATATACAACCTAGTAACAACTAGCAATAAAAAGAACCTATGGACTAAAATTATAAATTATTTTAATATAAAAAGAGCTACCTATTTGGAGGGGAGTTTAATGCTATATTAAATATAATTGAGAAAAAGGGATGTATACAGCATGAATCTCAGTCACTCAAGGATTTTAGAGAGTGGGTATTTAATTATAACATGTTAGATATCATTACTATCAATGGAAATTTTACCTGGAATAATAGGAGAGATGGTGTCAGTAATATAGTATAAAGGTTAGTTAGATTTATTTTTTTAGGGGATTCGACATCCTTTAATCATACATTCTCAGCATTGATTCTTAGTCTTTTTGGTTCTGATCACTTTCCGGTATGCTTAGATATTATAGAAGAAAAAAAACCATATAGGAATCTATTTAAATTTAAAAACATGTGGTTTCATAATTTTTTTTTTAGGTTTATTAGAACATTGGTGGAAGAAAGAAAACTTTGAAGGATCTAAAATGTTTTTCTTTGTGTCAAAACTAAAAGCATTAAAAATTAAAATCTTAAATTGGAAAAAAACACATTTTAAAAATATTTTTAAAGAAAAGGAGGATGTTGAAAAGAGTTTTTAAAGAAAAGGAGGATGTTGAAAATAATATCAATGAATTGAATGAGGAAGCTATAAGGGATGGTATGGACAATGCCAAATACTTTAAATAAAAAGAATTACTTTGTAAATATGAGGAATTATTATCTAAGGAAGAAACCTTCCTGGAAACAAAAATCTAGATAAAACTAGCTATTTGATGGGGATATGAATTCTAAGTTTTTCCACAATAGTAATAAACAAAGGAGGACTATTAATAGGATAGTCAAGATTAAAAATGAAAGAGGAGACTGAACTGATAACCCAAAGGAATTAGCAGAAGAATTTGTAAACTTTTTTTGTAATACACTAAATAATTGGGATTCCTCTAATTTAATAACACAACAAAACTTGTTAGATAATATTCCTAAACTCGTTATAGAAGAAGATAACAAAATACTAAATAAATATTTTTCAATAGAAGAAATTAAAACAAAAATCTTTCAATTACACCCAAATAAAGCTCTAGAGCTTGATGCTTTCCAGGTTGTTTTTTTAAATGTTAGCACTTTCTTACTTTTGAACAATTGTAAGCAATAGAAAACACTAGGAAGGATGGAAATTTATTGAAGGAAATCACCGATAGATTTCTCACTCTAATACCTAAAAAAGCAAAAACTGAGGAATTTGGTGATTTTAGACCCATAACCCTTTGTAATACAATTTATAAAATTATTTTGAAAGCTCTATCAAATAGACTCAAAAGACTATTGCCATGTATTATATCAGAAGAATAAACTGGGTTTGTGCCAGGGAGATCTATATTTGACGGTATAATTATAGTCTAAGAAATCATACATTCAGTCCAATGGAATAAGGAAGCAAGTATGATTATCAAATTAGATATACAAAAGGCTTATGATAAAGTAGATTGGAGATTTTTATGTAAATGCCTGGAGGCATTTGGATTTTTAATTTTTTATATATTATAGATCATTTATAAATCTTATTCTCATTCGAGCATTACAAATATTTTTATTCAACCATCAAACTAAGACAAATTCGAGCTCCTTACGAGCAACCACACTAGAAAAAATGAATGGAAGACCAAGAGTGATAACTTATATATCCACCTTTTTATACAATGAGACAAATACAACCAATGAAAGACCAAGAGTCACAACTTAGAATTACACAAAGATGTCCCTCTTGGGATTTGAACTAGGGTCTCCACAATAAGAACTCATTACTTCAAACAATTAAGCTAAACCACTTGGATGACATTTGGATTTCTAAAATAATGGATCAATCTTATTTATAACTGTATATCCACCCCTAAAATTTTTATATTATTTAATGGACCACCGAAAGGAATTTTTGATATATCCATGGGACTAAGACAAGGGGACCCCATCTCACCCTTCCTCTTTATCATCATGGCAGAAGCATTTGGAAGAATGGTCTCCAATGAAAACCAGTTAGGCCAGATTTTTGACATTAAAGTTACTGATGGAGTGCCTAATATCACACATCAACAATTTGCGAATGATACCCTCTTACCTAGTAAAAGTACATTATCAGAAGCTAGGAACTATAAGGAAATCCTAAATTTATATATGAAAGATTCAGGTTAGAGAGTTAATGCAAAAAAAATTGAAATTTTCTTCCATAATACTAATAAGAATCTTGATGATGACATATGCAAAATTTTAGGATTTAAGAAAGGAGCCTTCCCATGCAGATATTTAGGGGTGCCCCTTGATAAAGGGAATATAGAAAATAAACTATGAGATCCCTTGGTTAGTAAGTTGGACCTTAAAATTGAAAATTGGAAAGGGAAGTGGTTATCCAATGCACGATGAGCAATTGTGATCAAATCTGTACTCTCAGTTGTACCCACATATCAAATGTCTTGTTTTCCTCTTACTAATAATTCCAAGGATAAATTGGAAAAAAAAAGATGATTTTTTTTTGTAAGAGGTTTCAAAAAACAATAAAATGGATCTAATCAGCTAGGATAAGATTTTTAGATGGCTCAATGTAGGGTGTTTACGTATAAAAAAGTTAAAATGGATGAATATGACTTTAGGAGAAAAACTAGTATGGAAGATCTATAAGGAACTTGATAGGAAATGGGTTAAAATTCTCACAAATAAATATCTTCAAAATGATGACCCCACTAGCATTTTTAGAACTAGATATCCACCCAAAGGATCTAGAGCTTGGAATTTTATATTAGATTTTAGGGATATTATCAACCAAAATCTAACATGGGATATTGGATCTGGTGATTTAACTCTCTTTTGAGAAGATTCGTTGAGAGGGTATGCTCCTATGGATAGTATAACATCCCCAACAATTAAGGATACTCCAAATAACCTTTGGGGAAGGAAAGTAAGAAACTATATAGAGATTCCTTTAGGAGACCCTAATCTAGGTTGGAAATGGAAATCGCTAGAAGAAACCCACTTAACCGTAGAAGAAAAATAAGAATTAAACATGATTCTTAAATCTTGACAAATAATCCCCAAAACAAGGGTAGACAAATTTCTCTAGAATGGGTCTAAGACTAGGTCTTACAATGTCAAAGAAGGTTATAATTCCTTGATCAAAACTCAAAATTGGCAAAATTAAGAGTTGCCCCTACTCCTGTGTTAGGACAAAGTTTGCCTTCCAAAAGAAGGAATGTTTTTATGAGCTGCAATGCAAAAATGAATAATAACAGCTGAATGGTTAAGGAAAATAGGCTTTGAGGATCCTTCACTATGTTCTCTATTTGAAAACTAAGAAGAATTCATTGATCATATCATTCTAAATTGCCCTTATGCACAACATTTTAGGCATTGGTTATGCAATAAACTTCATTGGAAATTTGCATTAGCTAACACTTTGGTCGAACACCTAAAAGCTTGGCCAAATACTCATAAGAAGAGTCTTTATAATATTATTTAGAAAGTAGCACCATCAATAGTAGTTTGGGAACTTTGGAAAGAATGAAACATAAGACCATTTCAAGGATAAAAGATGAATACGCAATGCCTAGAGAACAAAATAGAAGCTAGTATTTTGGAGACAGTCAACAATAGATTACAAAATGAATAATATTGAAGGTATATGTTCCTACTGGGACATCGAGACTGTGAAATAATGGTATGGATTAATAATTCCTTTGCAAATTGGTAAGGGTGGGAAGGAGAGTATTAAGGAAAGGGAAAACTTCAAATGGAGTACTCCCTAATTCAGCTGGTTTAAATTAAATTTTGATGGAGCATCACGTGGAAATCCTAGAATTGCAGGAATTGGGTATGCAATGCACAAATGGGATGGAAAATTGTGTGGTAAAATTGCAAAACTTATTCAAGACACCAAAAATAACATAGCTGAAAGGGTTACACTTGCAAAATCACTAGTAAAAACAAGAAAGTTGTCTGGATAAATTTTGATACTGTTTCTGCCAAAATTGGGATTAAGAGAGAAATGATTAAGACTTTGGTAAAGGAGAACAAGGAGGGTAGAATCTAGATGGAGGAGTTAATTTATCCCACTTTAGTGATTCTTAGTGACTA
This sequence comes from Thuja plicata, assembly GCA_018584345.1. Lineage (NCBI taxonomy): Eukaryota > Viridiplantae > Streptophyta > Pinopsida > Cupressales > Cupressaceae > Thuja > Thuja plicata. The sequence goes on from MU227069.1 coordinate 796,812, forward strand.
TGCAAGGGAGGATCCTCAAATGGATGTGTTAAAGAATGCAAAAAATAGTGTCATTGATAGTTACAGAACCACTAAGTGGAATTTCTTTGAAATCTACAAGCTGAAAAATAGAGTGGATAGGCTAGAGAAAGATAACATCAAAAACAATAACAGGAACAAAGAGGAGGATAGGGATATGGATAACACAGTTGGCGAGTTGAAGAAGAGGGTACAAAGTATTGATGGTACATGGTGTAGGAGCACCTAGGTAGGCTAGTGTGAGACCTAGGGCTTATTTTTTATTTTGGCTTGTAGTGATGCTAGCCACATCACTAGTTCAATAAGAGGAACCATTTGGTCCTTTGGTGTGTTTAGGAAAGTTGGAAAGGCCCAAAATGGCCAAGTTGCTAGAAGTTACTATTTGTTGTCAACTAGGTGACTTAGGTCCTAGAATGGGTAAATTGGTCTAGAAATGTTCCTAAGGCCTTAGATAGGTTATTTGAGGTTATTTTATGCAAATTTTTATGCTCATTTGGTTTTTAGGACAAGTTTGGAAATCTAACTCCATTTGGAGCAAAAGTTGCTAAAAAGTTGTCATGTTGTCTTGACAACTTTTCTTGCTATGAGCAACTTTTTAGCATTCTTGTGTTGGAGATGCTCTAACTGTCTTAAACAGTTAAGAATGCAAGGTAGGAACCTATAAAAGGCCAAGGAAAACCTTTTCATCAGGTTGGTCAAGTTTGAACAAGCACTATACGAACTATGCATAAGCATCTCTTTGTTAATTTTGTGTTTTGCAAGGTATTTGAATAAGAAGCGGATTATATGGCTTAAATTTTGTGTTGGATAAGCTCTATGTTGTTGTTATGGATCTTTGTGTGGATTTGTTTCAAGTTTTTCTTTCAGTTTGTAGTGTTTTAGAAATTCATTTTGGTTTTGCCAGTTCGTTGGTCTGAACAAAGCTGCAAGTGTAAAATGGGGTCTTAGGGCCACTTCCCACCATTGGATTCCTATGGTCTCTTGGGATTCAAAACTACACTCCATGTACTCTATGTACACTACAGGAGGCCCCAAGAAAAGCACAGCAAGCATTTTTGAAGTGATGCCCTAGGCAAGCCAACTGTAACTTGCCTAGGAATCACAGAGGAGACAACGAGAAATGGAGGGGGTTGAGGGCACTGATGCCTAAATCCAAGCACAGTGAAAGAAAGAAGGAGGGTTAGAATAACTCCACTCCAAAGGAGAAGTTCTAGAAACGTTCCCAAGAGGGACAAAAGAAAACTTTGCCACTGTTAGCAGTAAAACCCTTGAAACCCTCTTTTTAAGGCTAAAATTATGCGTTGACTGTACATACAAGTTGGGGGGTTAAAAATTACAAAATCTCCAAGTAATCTGAAAAGGGTATCTAGATTGGTGATTTTTTTGTGGCACTCTTAAGGGGTTTTTCAAGATATCTTAGTTTAAGTCCATGTTGAGGGCTAATCCTTGTAGCTTTTTTGCAGCTTTTTGGTGTATTTACACTTGTGGGTTGTAATTACCCATGACTATAGTATTGTTTGGGGTGTCAGATGTCAGAAGGGATCTAATGAAACCCTAGATGAGTGGCTAGCACCCTTGGAGGCCTTTGATGGACTTGAGGGTTGATTGTGGATTGGAGAAGCTAGTGAGCAAGGATGGTTCTACTTTGTTGATACGTCCTAACTAAATAGGTAGGATCTCTTGAGAAGGATCATAGGGAGCCTAGGGTGAGTAGAAGCCCTAGTTGGTTAGGTGAAAGACCTAAGGAAGCCCTAAGAGAGCTTGGGGTAGAAGAGCAAGGCTGGGTGTCACATCAAAGTGGTATCAGAGAAGGTTAAAGATTTAGGAAGAAGCAGTGGATGTCTGAAGTAGTTGAAGAATCAGCGGGTGAATCTAGAATGGTGACTAATGTAGAATTAGCCAAAGAGGTTAATGAGCAAAGGCAAAGAAACTGGCTTCTTGAAGAAGCACTGGAAGAGGTGAAGAACAAATTGGATGCAGTTGAAGAGGCAGCTAAGAAAAGAGAGGAAGAAGAAGAAGATGGGAAGGGTAAGAAGGTGGCAGAGGAAGACATATTACCTGAACCTGATCCTATCTTGCAAGAAGAGCCCTTCTTAAAGGCTATCAAAGCCCTAGGAGGTAAAGCTTTGCAAGGAGTGCCACTCTTTAGTGGTAAGATGGATATTGATGCAGTCATGGATTGGTTAGATGGCATGGAGAATCACTTTGAGTGTGAGAGTGTCT
>MU227069.1:814817-876405 GCA_018584345.1 Thuja plicata
ATATATATATAGACACACACACACACATACACATAAGGAGACATATATTTATATATCTATTCTTATTTTGACTTATATATATAGACATATATGATGGCCTATTTTTGAGCTTTTTGTATGCTGCCTTATAGATTTTATTATTATATATATATATAATTATATTTATATTTATTAATATCTCTCTACATATATATACATATGCATATATGCATAGGCATATGTACGCGCGCACACACATACACACATATGAATTTTCATATTATACATATCTATTTATATAGTTATTCTTACATTTATTAAAATACATCTCTATTCTTTTAATTACATTAATATATATGCATATATATTGATTTTCTGGTGTAATGATTATCTGTGATTCATATAACTTTACAACCATAATCATTATTTATCACCCTCTCTAAAGTCCCTATTTTGCTTGGTTATTAAAGCTTCTTAAAGAAGACAAGATCGTATCATTAAAAGGAAAGGTAATATCTAAGCTAGTTCCCACGCTACAATTAATATGGTTAGGATTACAGCATCCATAAGGGCACTGTCAATTTATGAAGGATACTCGAGGTGGACTTTAGAATCCTCCAGAAAGAAAATTCGCATGCTTTTAGGGTATTTTTAGTCCCTACCTCTTAAATGGTGTTGTTATTAATATTACCATGGAGACGATGATTAAAGTAGGTGCTAAGAACAACCAAATGGCTTTCGACACAAAGGTTAAAATAGAAAGGATCAGGCAGATAGTGGATATTAACAACAAAGTAATATGCATGGCGGTTTTGAGGAGCCTTGGAGACCCGTTCGTATTCAATTGTGAAAAATTAAGGGCTAACCCTGACATTCTGACAATGCTCATTGAGATAGAAATGCATATTTACAATGACAGGGTAAGTGTGGCTAGACTTGTAGAGATCTTTTTATTAAAGAAATTATGTTAGACCTGAACAGAGTGATGGTAAATATTAGGAATGACTTCACTATATCACGTCCTGGGCACCATGGGATGCTTTTGAATGGGAACAAGCCTGTCACAACATATCCCATTCTATAATTGGATGATATGGACATATTCTGGAGCCAAAGACCACCAATTGAAAGAAACCTCGACTTTCTTATGCATATATTTCAAATATGGAAGCTCTAGGATTATCAGAAATACATCTCTAGTTTTAATTTTCAGCTCTCATACACACTCCCAACTTTGATATAACACCAATTAGCACTTAGATTAATTCTTAATGCTTTGTTTTGATGATTTGAGTTTGATAAGATGGTGTAGATATTGCTGCCCAAAGCTTTGAGATATCTCTTATAAGTTTCACAGGAATTTTCGCAAATGGGTGAAATTATAAATTAACTATTTCAGAATGAGTAAGAATCATCAATATGAACATAAGTAATTTTATGCAGCTTATTGTTATTGTCTTTTTAAGAGGTCTTGGTTAGCCTATTTATCAGTTCTATATAACCACAAGAATCAGTATAAAGAAGTATTGTGGAACAATTTCCCTGTAACTGATCGAGTGCCAAAAGATATTGATTGTTCAAACCTTGGTTAACAACATCTTTTAATAAATTTAATATTAAAGGTATTAATATTTGGGTGACAAGTATTATTCAGTCATTCTTTGCATGGTTAGTTGAGTCTATTTGCAACATCTGTAACAAGGGAAATGGGAAAGATAGCAATTTTTGTGGGATGGGGTCTCTGATTCCTTATATAAGGGGCCTTTGACTCAAGTAATTAAGTTTGGCACTCAGAATAGGTGAATATTCTTGAAGGTTCCATTATCATGCTTTGAATTGTATCACTTTTGTTATCTAGTACTAAGGATTTGTGATGCACTGGAAAGGATGGTGGACTGATAAGCAAGATAAGAGATGCACAAATTTGGACTACCAATGAACTACCCTTCCAAGTGCATACTAACTCCAAGAGACTCAATTCAACCAAGGTTACTCTAGATGCAAACCAATGATATATTTGGTGTATTTGGATGGTATTAGGGTGGATTAAAGTGGTTTTAAGGTTATAGACCCAACCCAACACTCATAGCCCTTGATTTTACTCCAAACTGCCAATAGGCCTAATAGCCTTCCTTGTAGCTCTTCAGCGAGAGTAATTTGCACTTAAATTTGAAATTTCCCAAAGGATTGACAAAATAAATTGCATATTCTGATACCCTTTATCCTCTTACACAACATACTAAAAGGTTTATATGGACTCCTTTGGACTATACATGACTGTCCTCATACTATGGCCTTAAAAATGCATAAAAAGACCCCAATTTACAAAGCAAATATATGATAAACATGCTCCCAGTGGCTCAACTCTTGGGTAGTAGAATTAAATGACTCAAAACCCCTAAATCCAAAAGGAATTAGACTAAGACCTTCATTAACATCAAAACCCCCAAATTCACTCCTTTCAAGCCCTTAATACTAAGGCTTCCTCAATGTCTTGTCTCCAATCACTTCTAGACATAACCAGTACTTGATTCACCAATAAAATGCCAATGTAAGACAACCAACATCATAAAAGATACCCCTCATTTGGACGGATCATTGGCTGCTACACTTGTGCCATCATTTTCAACATAACATTCTTCATCTATTGACTGTGATCACCCTCTCTTTCTGTTACCTGCTCATCAAATCATTAGATTCATAATATACATGTTAGTTTTGGTCATTCAATGAAGGTTAGGCCTTTACTTTCATGGAATGAAGCCTCCTTTGTTAGACTCCTATCAAAACAATGTTTTAATAACCCTCAAATGGTGACAGTGCTGAAACAGTGAATGAAAATGGATTCAAAATAATACAGAGATCATATAAATGCTTGAAAAATGATAAAGAGAGACTCTTAAAACATCAGTAAATCAGATCCTACAGAATCCTTGCAAAATTCTGAGATTTTTATTTATTCTCTACAACAGTCCGTACTTTCCAGCCACACACCATAATGGATTCCTCTTTTTGCAATATAATGACCTTTCCCAAACGTCCATAACCTCTTTTGGGTTGGTTTGATGGATTAGTTTAAGTTTTTAACACTAAAAACTTAACTTCCCTCCAAAATACATTTCTAACCGTTTGTTTTCAAATATTTGAATTTTTTAAACTATGAAAATGCTTTAAAACCTTTGTAAATAGGATTTTAAGAACTCCAAAGGGTTCCAAACACCTAGGAGACTTAATTGCACCATTCCTATTATAGAAGCTATCCTAAGACACCTATGGACACTAATGGTCCTTATTACATTCATTTAATCCCTTCAAGGATATGACTTAGTCCTTAGGTGCAAATACCATTTCATGGTATCAAAACATTATAGGAGCCAATACATTATAGTTAATATGATGTGCATCATCTAGGATCCCTTTGATCTCCTTGGACCTCTGATTGCCATTAGGTGCCCTCCATTCATTCATAGCCTTCATGGTCTTCATGTTGGTCCTTGGTGCTCCTGTCCTTGGTGCTCCTGCACCAATTTGATTGAAATGTTGATCTCACTGCTTACAATGGCAACAAAGAATGTTAGAATTATTTTGTAGGCTTTTATTGATAAGCATGGTTGTTGAAGCACATGGAGGAAGGGAAATTCACACTGAACTCCATGCAATGGCATGATAGATTTTCTTTATCATCTATTGTATGTAACTAGAAAATGATAAGGGATAATTACTCCAATATATATTGCATAATGTATCCAATATCGGATCAATATCTGATATTGGATACCAACTTTTCTTAGGTGTTTGTTTTGCCTAGGTGTACTGACACCCAGGGCTAGCAAAAAGTCAACACAAATTTTCACATTTTTAGGTAGATTAAAACCATTTTTTTTCACATCGCCACTTTTTGGCCCCCCATGATCCCACACTAACCCATGGATTACATTACATTGACAAATTTGGACCCATTTCCATAAACTTAAGATATATTTTACAATTTTATGTAATTTTAACGAATTTTACCTAATTTAGATTAAATCTAAGTACTCCACTTATTGCATACAACTAGTTTGATCTAAGTTAGATCAAATTCAATTATCATACAATTCAAATCATATTTACTAGTATGACTAGTATCAACTTATTTTTCTTAATTTAGACTCATGATTGAAAGTGGACGTTTATGGCTTTAATACAAAATACAACTAAACAATGCGATATATATAAATTGCAAGAGTTTCTTTAAATAATATTTATTGAAAAATTGGAGTGAAAATTTATAGAAAGATTGTACTTCCATGATTTCTTCAAGGCAGTACATATCCCATTTTCTTTCAAAATATACCAGAATTAAGAAAAAATTTAAAATACATATTTTTTTTGAAAAACTACTATATGAATATAAAAATCTAGTTTGGTTGGTTATAAAAACTTTCAATACATCACTGAATGTGTGTGTGTGTGGGCGCGCGCGCACACGTGTGTGTGAAATTATTTAATTTCATTCTATGTAAAATTAAAGTGAAAACTTATCAAAAACGTTATAGTTTAATTGGTCGATCTCAATTGTTGAGGATGACGTATGTGATCAAAAATCACCGGCCATAGTTCAAACCTACAAATGTGTGTTTTGGTCAAGTTTGACACCTAGATGACTTTGATTGAAGGGTGAGATCCCCTACAAATGATTGCTTAACCAAATGTGTGTTTTAGTCAAGTTTGACACATAAATGACTTTGATGGAAGGACATGATCCCCTACACATATTTGCGCAACCAAACGTATGTTTCAATCAAGTTCGACAATTGGATGATTTTGATAGAAGGATGATACCCCTACACATAATTGCTTAACCAAAAGACGACTCTTGATTTAAACATATACATATTCATATAATTATAATATGCTATATAAAAACAAAGATGTCAACATTTGGGGTTCACCACTTAGTGTGTTGGTTAGTTGTTGTCCTCACCCAAGTGCAAACCTCCATTGACCCATTGTGACGCGAGCTTGTGCCTTCACTGATCCAAAGTGCTCGCGGGTTTGGACCTTAGCTTTGTAATAAGGGCATGAGGTCCCCCATTTGTGGCCTCACTAATTCATAGGTCCAGGTCAAAAGTATTTCTCATAGAGCCGGAAGGCGTGTCGTGCAACATCACCAATCACGTTAAAAAGTTTACTAGACACTTAATTTTTTATTTATTTTAAATCAAATATTTATATAATTAAAAAAATTATAACGCTATTTTATCATACAAAACCAATAAATTATAATCAACATTAGACTATTTCACAATACCCAAAAGCTAATAACTATTCAAGCCCTTCCCATGGGACCATCTCCTCGTTCCTAGGATGCCCAAACTAACTTTATACTCACAATAAAGCCATTGAGACCAGATTCTGATGGAAAGGTTTAGAAAGCTCGAGATCTACTTTTCGTAATGATTAAGAAGACACTGATTTGAATTTGCTTTAAATTCTCTGCTGACATGTGGAGAAAGAATTGAAACAAGGAAATCATTAATGTCTTACCTATCACATATCATTTGGCTTGCACTACTTTTTCTTTATTATATTGAGCATCAAATTGGCTGCAGATTAAAGTATTCTATTTGTATGCTTTACATCTTCAAATACATTATACAAACATTCATGGAAAAAAAGCCAATTGAATACATTGAATTGCCCAAGATTTTTGTCCCAACTCCCATGAAAATTATCAAGACTGCAAGAACTCAAATAAATAATCTCTTACGTGGTTTTTGATGTGCATTTCAAAGAAAAGAACAAACAATCAAACAAATACTGTGTATGCTTCTAGAAATTCTCGGTCAAACCGGCCTAGGAATTGGTAGATTTAGAGAAACTAATTCCTTCAATTGAGATTTTCAAGGCTTTCTTGGGTTTGAATAAAAAACTTGTAGAATAGGCAAGGCAAGGAATATGAATCATATTTGAACTGTATTTGTAGAATAGGCAAGGCAGTTCATGTATTTGTTTATATATATTTGGGGTGGTGATATTGTGCCGGCATTTACCATGGTTTGTCTAATGTCAGTAAAAGGATAAAAGGATAACATGTGCCACTAAATTAGGTCAATGTCTATTCAAAATATTCCAATTGTTCTTCAATTTTGTTGGTTGTTAAACTTGTAATTGTGAGAGCATCAAATTTCAATTGGACATTGATGGGTATGTAGTTATACATGTCTAGAGTCTAATTGTTCTTGTTGTATACATATATTCAAGTTTTTTGTTAGGTCGTTTTGAAATAGCTTCGGTATTAGATGCATCTGAGGAAAAGGAGTCGGCATTGGTAGTCTTTTGATCTAGAGTCTAATTTTTGGTCGTGGGCCTATTTTGGACTTATAATCTATTTTTTGAGCAAAATGTTTTGCATATGTTGTAGTATTCTAATGAAATGGGTACATGTTATAATTTGAATGTTGATCATTTAATCTTTTAATTGTTGTATTACATTGTGTAAAATTAAGTTAACGCTTTTTTGAATTTTGAATATTTGTTCTTTCCTTCAAATTGTTTTGTTATGCATATAACATTTGTACAATCATGTTTTTGATTTATAAATAAAATAAAATAAAACACGACTATGTAATTTGAAATGATAGTTTGACATACTACTTATAAACCACGGGCAATCTAAATCTCAAATTGTATTTGATATCTATTTTCCAAACTTTACTGATATTTTTTTTCATTAGCTTGGAGAAGCATCAAACTATCCATTTAATGTACACATAGAATACCATTTAATATCCATCAAATTGTAGTGGAGATGTGTCCATAGGATACTTAAAAAAGGAAAGAACAACAATTATAATAATTATAATTTTTTTTATAATAAGGTCATGATGTCATGTCATTGAAATATTAAGTAGGAAATTTAGAGTAACGTAAAAAAATTAGAAAGTTATAAAATAGATAATAATTTTTTAAAGTGATAATATACTTGTACGTCAATTACTATAGTAAGTTTGCATTGTGGGAACTAATAATTAAACAATGTACATGGTCTTTACTCAATTGATAAAGTTGAATGGCTTATAAAATAAAACTCACCAATAATCAAGTCTTATTGCATACAATGAACTGACACCCTCAAAAGATGTTACTAGAATCAAGTCATATTAAGTAGAATAACCTAACATTCTAATAAGTTGAGGCCATGATAAGACCTTACTAAAAATTTGAGGCCATAATCACACCTTATTAATTATTATCACTAGCTTGTAGATGGCTTCAAACTATCCATATAATGTGGAACTAATAATTAAAGAAAGTACATGGTCTTTAGTCAATTAATAAAGTTGAATAGCTTTAAAAACTTACCAATAATCAAGTCATTGAATACAATGACTTGACACCCTAAAAAGATGGTATTAGAATCAAGTCGTACTATGTGAAATGACCTAATATTCTAAAAAGTTGAAGTCATGAACACACCTTACTAAAAATTTGAGGTCATAATCACACAACTATTTATTATCAATAGCTTGCAAAAGGCTTCAAATTATCCCTATAATGTAGACATATAATAACACTTATATCCACCTACTTTAAATGGAGATTTTCTATGGAAAAATAATTAATGAATGATACTTGTAACATATATAATCAGTTATAATAAGAACTTAATACTATGTCATCAAAAATATTAACCAACAAATTTAGAGCAACAAAAAAAAATAGAAAGTTATATAGTAGATAGTAATAGAATTGTATATCAATTGCTAGAGTAAAGAAAATGAAGGAAGAAAATACTTTTAACGATTAGAAGAAAGATACCACCATTAAGTGAATATTTTCAAATTAGCTTTTCCAAACATTAAATAGGGTGAAATAATTTTTAAATATATGCATTTACTCTTTATTACTTTAGAAATTAAAACTAAGAAATAATTTTATGAAATGAAAATCTTATGTCAAATTTTACATCAACACCCCAAAGTTTGAAACAAATAGAGTTACATCAACACATTGCATTTGCCATTTTATAAACTAGAATGATGTTGATACGTTTGGCTTAGATTTCAAGATCAAGTTTTTTAAATATTTAACACTATGATAGGTGTTTTGGTCTTCAAGTGATAGTAGATTCAAGTTCCATTCAACCATGAAGTCACATACATGCAACTATTCATGGTTGGACTTGGTTGCACTCTATGCCTATATGTACTCGACTTCTCCATTGAATCAAATGGCCAAAAATTTGCTCATTGTATTTATGTGCTTCATTTTTTATCTCTTCGGATCTTGGTGGTTATTTCATAGTATTAGAGCCAAGTTGAGGTATTTTGAAGCCTATTTCATATACAATTTTGAGTGCAGTCATCGACTGTGTTGACAAAATTGTTTATTTGGTGGATTTGAAAATTTTCACCATTAATTTTTTTTATTGGAGGAGGTTAATTTTGTCACGGATCTAAAAGACAAACTAACGCACTATCATTATAAAGTGTCATTTTGAGTATTTTTTTGTGGGCTGATTACAAAGAACTCCTTCTATAAAGTGCCAAAATAAGGGGGGAAGATAATCAAGCGGGTGTTGTGTCATTCCTATTTTTCTCGCTTCCTCACAAAGTTCTCTTCTTTCTTCATTTATGTATTTCTACATTCTACAAAGAAACTATTGAAGTCTAGCAACATGGATCTTAATATGACTATACAATGTTGGCATTATGATAGATTTTAGAGTTTAGATGTAGTGTTTGATGCTTATGAGTTTTTCATTGATGAAAACTCTATTAGATTTGATGAATAGGTTATAGATACCGATCGACTAGATGGATAAGTAAAGAAAAACAAGCTAAGTGTTTTGATCGGTTAACAGGAAGATAGTAAATGAAAGTATTTTGAGTGGCGATCGAGAGAGCGAATACATTGGGTGGTGCGATCGTTACTAGAGCCTTATTTTGATAAGTCAAGTTCAGTTTATCGACCGTGATAGTTAACTCAATGTTTTGAGTGAGTTGGTATTTTGGTGATGTGTTTAGTTTGAACCAGTTGAGTTACCGATTGGTTCCTGGTGATCAGATGATCGAGGTAGTTTTTTATTTGTCGGCGTTTGGTAACAAAATTTTGTATTAAATTTTTGGCCGACATGTTAGGTATGTGTTAGTGAACAAATTTTTCCTTCAAAATTAAATAAACAAATTAACTCCAAACGCCCAGAACAAAGGACAAAGAGCACTAACAGTTAGATAAGTTATCATTAATTGATAAATCTCCTCTGAATTGAGAGGTACAACTCCCTCTTAAGATTTACAATGAATGCAATGAAATGACTGAATGTTTCTTTAACTAGAAGACATGAAGGAAAAATGACATTCACTCATCAACATGAGATGAATGTAAATATAGATTTAAATATAAGAGAAGAATAAACAAAAAGCGTATAGACTGCCTGCTTAAAATTTCTGATCAAATATAAATAAAAGGAAGAATTTAACATTCATTCTTGCACATATAAGTATGTAAGACCAACTGATCTCACAAAAGATATACACCTAATACCATGAGACAAGAACATATCTAAAAATACGAATGACACAACCAAAAGATTATTTCATTTAGAGAATTACAATTCCAGACCAAAGGATTTTTAAAAAAAGCTACTTCTCCTCAATTCTAATAATAAACAAAATGACCAACTAATAATTTTGCTCCTACCCCATGAACAAATTTACAGAATAAAATATTATTTCTCCCCTCTTTGTTACAAAGCACTTAAAATAAACTCTCTTATGCTGCCTCTAGACTACTGAAGAGTCGAACCCTCATCTTCTATAACCAATTCCCTTTAATAGACTCTTCTTGGCAATTTTCCCTCTTTTGGTAGTCTTTTTCAGTTATAGAATAACTGTATCTTGGAAGCTATTGTGAAATTATTTTATTAAATTCCTTATTCTTTCTAAACTTCCCCATAGTTATAATGTCAAAAGAAATAAAGATTATAAACCAAATGCTTGTACTATTTTAATTTACAAATTAGTCATCAAGCCCATTCATTACACATATGAGTTATATCTTAATAATGTTTGAGAATAAGAAACTCAGTTGCTGCTGGTCACCTTGGATAGACCCGTACTCATTCAATCATATCTTTTGAATAAAACATCATTTTTCTAATCTCTCCGGTGAAGGTCTGCGCAACTTGCCTACACATAACATATCCAAAAATGAGAAACATCCAACAGGGGAAAACAAAGATATGCCCCCCGCACCGAGACTGTTTTTCTGCTTCCAGAAAATTCAAGATTATAGACTGTTTAAGAAATCATTTCAAAAGGTCCTCATATGCTGTACTATATGAATTATTTTATAATGTATCTTGGACTTTCAAAGGCTTTTAAATGTTCTTAAGCAATAAGGAGTCATGATCCAATTGTACGAAGGTGATTATTTTTCTTACTGATACTCAACCCAAGATCATGCCTTTTCTTATCAACTTATTATTGATTGATAATCATGGTGGAAAATGGCAGACAAATATAATGTTTGCAATTTAATATCAGACCCCTTCATGGTATTCATGTGTCCCAATATCAGAACTAAACAATTCTCTTATCTATTTCAACTTTACTTTCCGGTCGACAGTCACATATGAGAGCTCAACCACTTGATTTCACTACTATGTCTGATGGTGAAAGTATTCTCTTGACCATGAGACACGTGTACATATATCTCCATATTGCCAGAGATTGCATGAATTTGAACTTTAAATGTCAAACTTCTCACCCTCTGAAATCGGACCCAACATTTGAACTCTAAATTCTGAACTTTGAATTGATAGACTTTGCACATTTTGAACTTTGCCTTTTGAATATTGAATCTTGAACTTTTAACTTTAGGTTTAAGGTTCAATATGAAATTAACAATATACATAATGTATGTTACTCTTGAGTTTTACATAAGAGAATTTTTTACTGGCAACAGTATGATTGGGGCTGATTTTCATGAGTTTGGTCAATGTTTTGGGCCGACTTGTGGAGTGTTCTTCAAGTCTCAACCGACTTAAGAAAAGAAATATAAAGGCAAGATAAATTGTGTAATTTAGGGTTAAATATCATTTTATTGGTGGCTACGATCAGAGACAAAGACAGAATTGCACCAGGATTCAGAGATTGGATTGGATTTGACAAGTACGCAGTGACATTCTCAGATCAGAAGTTTGAGTTCATTTCTCAAGGATAACTGTAACAGGTTAGCTGGTTAAATATCTTAATGGGGTGGACTTTAAAAGGCATCTTTGTATAAATCCTTTAATAGGGTGAATTTTGAGAAGGAGTTTTAAATCCTCTAGCAAGGTGGATCTTAACAGGTTTGATTATACTTCTAACAAGGTACCAGTCACTCTTAACTGAGTGAGCCCCTAACATGGTATTGTAAGCTCCTAACATGGAAACTCTTTTTACTCCAGTGAATAAATTTGTGGGTGTCATTCCCACCATAATTTTCTCCCTCTTACAAGGGTTTCCACGATAAAAATAGTGGTATTATGTGTTATGCTTTGTGGATGATTGAATTGGTTTACTTCTATTGCATAGTTACACTTGCATGTTTTCTTGTATGGAAGTTGTTTAAAACATAACCAGATTCTTGGTTGAATTTGTTCATTACCTATTTACACTGATTCACCCCCTCTCAGTGCCTCTATATACTAACAATTGGTATCAGAGTCTAGTTACCTTGAAGAATCCTAACATATTGGGAGAGATTCTTAAGGAAAACATGGAGATTTATAGAAGGCAACATGGAGAGGCTAAAGATATGATTGAGAAACTCAAGGATCAATTGAAGATATCTAGGGCTAAGAGACAAGAGTTGGTTGGACAATTGAATGAGATTCAAGATCTCATCAAAAACCTATCTAAGCAGAGTAGATATGATGAATTTGAGGTAGAGGCTGTGGTCTTGGAGAATGAGCATCTAGCTAAGGAGAACAAGGACATGCATAAGGTGTTGGAAAAGCTGAAGCAAGAAAAGAAGAACATGCAAAGGGAGTTGGAAAACTTCTCAATGAGAATGGGTCAAGAGTTAGAAGCAAGGAAATATGAAAATGAAGACAAGAAGGTTGTTGAAGATGTTCTCAAAGATTAAGATTCAAATGAATAAAATGCGAATGTCATAAGAGAAAATGAGAATTTGAGGAAAGAAAATGAAAAGTTGAAAGGAGAACTTAAGACAGTCAATGATCTATTGGAAAAGTTCAATAAGAGTTATGCTAAACTTGATGAACAAATCTCAAGCCAAAGGAGAAATGGTGAGAGACAAGGCTTAGGGTTTTCTAAATTTTAAGTTGGTGAGTCATCTGGTACAAAGGAGATATATACTAAAGGAGAATCAGCACCTAAGGTGAACAATAAAAAAGCTGGTAATAGGAGTTAAAGATGGATATGTTTCAATTGTCACAAGGAAGGTCATACTACTAATCTGTGTAGGTTTAGATCTATTGGACCCAATATACCTAATACACCTATTCCTAGATTTGGAAATTCTTATGGAAAATCTAAAGGTTACAATGCTAGATTTGATGTCTTTCATGGTAATTGTTATCATTACAACAAGTATGGTCATAAGGTTGTGCAGGGATAGAATCAATAATAAAAGGCCATATAACTTCACCGGATAGATACCTAATCAACAAGGCAACCGATTGGATGTTAGTTTTTCTATTTGTCACAATTATGGACACACAACATTGAATTGTAGGATGAAAACTCGTAGAGGCAATGTTGGACTGTGGAGACAAACATGTATGGTGTATTACTATTGCAACAAGATTGGACATCTTTCTAGATCTTGCAGATCTAAGAAGAATAACACTAGAATTCAATCGGTGAATAGGCCTGATAATGATAAAGGAAAGAAGATTGCAGATGTTGAAGGAATCAGAAAGAAGATGAAGGAAACATGGGTTAAGAAAGGTGAACTTAAATCTTCTAAATTGATAGAGAGCTTCACAATAGCAGGTAATGTGGAGAATTCCTCATCAAAATAAGTCAAAGCTATTGGCTTAGGGGGAGAAAAACAAGTAAGATCTATAACCTATCCCCTAAGTTGTGTGCAAAGTAAGATTTATCAGCATATTTAGAAGGTTATTGATGTTATGAAAGAATTTGATGAAGAATCTTGTATTACATATGATTCTATGCAACCACATAATGGTTTTTTATGACATAGTTGTTGGAATGATTATGGAAAGTTGGGACTGAGAGGGGAGGGGTGAATCAGAACCCCAAAAACTTTTATAGATTAAGTTGTATACTAGTGTTGTTGTTTACTGATTTTAATAACTTGAAATAGAACATAAAACATATCATAAAACCATTCAAGTAAATGAACTCATAACTCTGTGATTTTTTACAAATAAATCCTTGGTTAGAAGACAAAAATATGGTGGGGATGACACCCACAACCTTCACTAACTGTAGTATAAAGGGTGCTCGATTAGAGCTTACATAGTTTATCCATTTTGATATCTTACCCAATTAAGAGTATACAAAAATTGTTAGGTTTACCTGGTTAGAGGATTTTACAATCTCTACACTTAGAGATGTACCCTGTTAAAGGTTTTATATAAATCAGATCGGTTAAGATCTACCCAGTATTGGGATTTCTATCTCTCAATACAATAGTATTAAGAAATTATAAATGTCTACTATGATTGGATCAATTAAAAATTTTGATCAAGCTCTACATACTCTGAAAACTTGTGTTACCTCAATTACAATCTATAACACTTCTCAGATATGCTCTGCTATAGCAAGATATCAACTCGGTGCTCTCTGCTTTGATTTTTGTTCTTCAATAACAACCTTCTCTATACTCTGACTCTTTCTCCTCTGTCATCTCTATCTCACACTTCTTCTCTTTAAATTATCCTTTATGTATAAGATTTATTGCCTCTTAATCTTATGTGTTAGGTCGCTGATAAATTATTTTGACCATTAGATCTTCTTTTCCACTTGGTGACTGTGTCACTTTTACCTTTGTACTTGGTCTTTTTTCTTGGAAATACCAATCTTTGATTAACCTCTTAATCTTCTTCTCAAATCTTCTCTTTGAATTATTTCTATCGTTGATCATGTAACAAACTCATCATCATGCATTGTATGATCATAGTTAATATAGTAAAAATGTATTAAATGTATCCTTATTGCTTTACAATCCATTGAGTAACTCAGTAGAGTAACTTACCTTCACTCATTTAACTTCCTCTTCAGTACTTAGTAACTGTCAACTCAGTGTACTGTCTGTGCTCTCGGTGTTTGGTAAACTGTGTGCTCTCGGTGTAGTATTTTCTCTTTACCAATTTCACTGCCTTGCTCGGTGTACATTACCGACTGCTCATAGATTTTCTTCTTCCTTTTCACCAATTGAATCTTTTTAGCCATATGAATTTGTCTAAACTAATGACAATAAAATATTTTATAGAGATAACAATCTTCCCCTTTGACATTAGTTGAGCATTTTGACAAAAATTTCAAAGTAATCAAAACTTAGTAACTCCCCCTTGGATGTTACTCTCTATACTCTTCTCCTCCTATTTTATTTTCCTCATATATACTTTTTTTGTATTCTGTATTCTGTATTTGCTTTTTAATTTATTTTTTAGAACTATATCTATATTTCCCCATTTTTTGACACAAAGTCTCAACAATAAAACTTAAATATAAAAATGTGTTTATACCTCTGTTGTAATCCTTCTAGTACAATCTCCCAAGTGTCTCAGAGATTATGTAATATCATAATATGTTCATTTACATCTTCTAATAGATCAACTATAGTATCCATGGTGCTAACCTCTGGAAAACTTGCTAGTTCCTTTCCTTTCTTTAGGTGTATTTGCATTGACTGCATGTGGGGAATAACTAGTGATTGCAACTCAAGAAACTCTAGTCTCAGCTTGTCTTCTTCTTGTCTCAATGAGAGATGAACTCCCATGAGTTCCTGTATCTTTGAGTTGCATGTCTGGAAATATCCAGGCTTGGTAGTTATCTTATCAAGATGTGCAGTCAGCTCTTTCTTACTTCTGCTATAGCAATGTTTTGCAGTAGGTCCTCCATCATTTTCTTCTCCATTGATGTCTTGTGAATTTTCAACATATAATCACTCATATTTTTGTTCGGTCCTTTAATTTGTTGGACTAGAGTTCCAACTTGATCTAGTAATGCCTCAAACTCATTAATGGTAACATCAGGAACAATCTCCTAGAAAACTTCTTTCACATCTTCTAGAATATCAACCTTTTTCTTCTTCAGCAATATCTTTTCTTCTAACTAGCTTGGCATAGATATCCAATTCTTGGGCTTCATTTTGTTAGGGTCTCCTGCTGGTATTGTGATAGGCTCACTCAAATCTATAATTTGCTTCCTCTTCTTACTCTTCTTCTTCTTACTCAATTTTCTCTCTCTAGTAGAGTGTTTAGAATGTGATGCCATTGTTGCATCTGATGACTCGGTGTCGTGACCGACTAAGCTTTCATCTGATTTAACTTCCTCTTGTTATTTAGTTTCTTCTTTCTCTATATCCTTGTCTTTTTTATTTGATTCCCGCAAAATTTATTTTTTTGTATCTTGTGGCTTGGGATCATCTTGAACATTGTATGTATTGGTCATTGGTGTGTTCAACTTTTGTCCTTCTGTGTTGGTTGGAGCTTCCAACTTGGTATCCTTCTTTTGTTCAATATCGGTAACCTCTGGATTTTTATAATTTACATTGTTAGTGTCAATTGGTGTCTCAGTTGCCATAACTTGTGTAACATCAATGGTACCAATCTGCATAGTAGAATATCTTTATACTTGTACCAATGCAAGATCAATACACTGCAATGGTGCAACATCTACTTCCATGTACTTAGTTCCTAGTGCTTGAACCTCCATTACATCTTCGTCTTTTCACAATTCCTTTGCAAGATCAATCTCCTTTGATGCATTTTCAATAATTACTTAAACATTATCAATTGTAAGATCAATTGGGTCTACTTGTCTTGTACTCTCTTTTATTTCATCAATGATGGTTTCACTTTGGTTCTTCATTGCATCAGGTTTCTTTGTAGTAGATATACAAAATATATCTTTCCATTTAGCATCAGTTTCCCTATCCACAGATAGTATATCTCCAGTCATGATTCTTAGGGCTCTTCCCTTTACCAAAAATCTCTTTGAGTGTTTCTTCAATGCATCTTCATTCTTAGATGGTGCCAGGTTGGGAACAGTATGCACAATAGATCTTTCTCTCATTTCCTTCTCAACATTAATTTCATACTTCCAATGTGCAACAATTTTGTTGTAGAGTTCAACAGGTAGATTATTTTCAATCTCTATAGGAGTCACTCTATGTCTCAGTAATGTCACAATAATTATATCTTCTATCTTTTTCTTGTCTTCATCATTTCTCTTCAAATAGTTTAATGTTTGGAATCCTTCGAATCATCCTGATTCTTTTAATCATTCCAAAAATTCATCAAGACTTTGTGGAGCTCATGGGAGTTTAGCCATTGGAACTGATTTATCTGGCTCATCAGATTCAGGCTCACTATCTTTTTCAAGTATTACTTTCTTCGTGAACTTATAGAAGGTTTTCCTCCTCGGGTTCTCCTGTATGTTTTACCTTTCAGTTGAACAATTTATACAATTACCTTTTCCTTTGGTTTCACTAAAGATTTGGTGTATCTTGCAGTGCCTCTCGTGCTCGGTGAAGTTACAAGTGCAAGTTTTTTTTAAGAAGCAACAATAAATTTCTCATCATTTGTGTCATCAACACTTGTCTCATCCACTCTTAATTTCTTGGACAATTATCAATCATCTTTCTTATTTTCTTGACTGCCTTATGTATCACAATGTTCTATTTATTTCTTACTTTCACCTCTTCATATGTGCCATACCTCTTAGCTTTGGGATCAACAGGTTTAGCAAGTAGTGCTTCAATCTATTGTGATCCAATATCTATATCCAGTTCATAACCTATCGGTTGTATCCATTCGGTTCTAGGCTCAACAGCCTTGATAATACAAGTGTCAGTCTCAACCTCAAAACATATATTTTCTTAATACTTTGCAACCAAATGAAGTGGTATCCTATACCTCTTATGCATTCTTGCTTGGAAATTCAGAAAGTATTCAGACATGATAGTATCAAAATTATCTCCTAAACTATTTATATACTCATTTATCTGATAAAGAATAGGTCTGTCGGGGATCCAAACTATATCTCCAGTGGAGGGAAATGAATTATGACCATAGCAGAATATACATATCAATAATGAACCAAACTTCAGTGTATTAGTCTTTGCTTTCTTGATTGTGTTCATATTGTCTTCTAATTGTTTCAGCAATATTTCACATACATCCAACTTAAGTCCTTTCTATACTAACTTGTATTCCAAATCCACTGCTCCACATGATACACTATCAACACAGGATGATTGGAACACTCAGTATGATAAGATATTGCAAGAATACCACAAATCGGGGTCTGTTACTGTGGATATTCTCATCCCTCTGCCATCCTATTGTGCTTTAGTAAGCTCAGTAAGCTTACACCTGTCAATTTTCTTTGTGGCCTTGGGCTTGTCTCTAATGGGGAATCTAGTAATGATATGCAATATATCCTTAGTGATTTTGACAGGTTCAGATCTAACCACATGAACTGGTCATGTACTCGACTGAGTACCATTTTGTTTTAAAAACCCTCGGTAAGTGAACAACGTGTGTCAAATATTTTTCTTCCAGGTGAATATGTTCGTCCTTCACTTTCCATTCTTGCACAACTTGTTGAATGATGTATCAATCTCCACTTCACACAAATCCTCATTCTTGCAATGTATAAATGTGTGTACATCTTCATGTTGGGATTAATGGGAAGTATGTACTGAGAGGGGAGGGGTGAATCAGTACCTCTAAAACTTTTGTATCCCTTTATCAATTAACCTTTGTAATCAATTGTATATCCATGCAATCTGATTTAAACTATCTTTATGTGAGTTATATCAAATCTTAACATTAACATGCATATGAACATTCATGAAAGTAATTTGACACATAACACAAGATATGGTATCGCAGAAAACTTCTGTGAGGAAGTAAAAACTACGGTGGGGATGGCACCCACAAAATATTCACTATCTGCAGATTGGAAGGGGCCCATTAACGCTTACAATTTGATCACTTCTAATCATCTACCCTATTAGGAGTATCCATGGAGACCTGTTAAAGTCTACTCAGTTAAGAGCTTTAGCTACACTATTAAGTGTGCACTCGGTTAAGAGATTTGATGTTGGACTGTTAAATCCACCTTCCTTGAAAGGATTTTTACACTTTGCTCCACTTGTTAGAATGATATAAAATTACAAATTGACCTGGTAAATACAATCTCCTATTGCTGATATAGATCCAATTTAGTTTACATGAAAAAAATTATCACCTAATTGTGTTTGATTAATACCTCTGATTATCGGTTTCCTCTGTTATTGGTTCTGCTAACCAAATCCTCCTTTTTGTTGTTCTTGTTCTTGAAACTCTCAATCTAATCCATAGATGTTCTCATTTTGTTCTCCTCTCTCTTCACATCATCTATTCATCCATTATAATGAATAATTGCATCATCTATTTATAGATGGATTGACTTCATCGAGTTTTTATAAAAATAATGTTAACTCAAAGATAAGGTTTGCAACTTATACCTAGATCTCCTAGTTTATGTGTTTTAAATTAGTTAGACTAATTAAAGTACTTAAATTCATGTATCTTGTCCCTAAAGAAATAGATTTAAAACAATTAAATATCCTATAAATAGAATACGCTTACTTTATCTGACGTGGAAGTCAGATCCACTTTTTGCGGGCTGCAACTAACTTTTGGTTCTGTCTTTCAGTCATGCTTGACTGTCCTTTGGTTTTGTTCTGTCGGTTGCACTGTAACTATCTTGTTGGTCTGCACTGTAACTTTCATATCGGGTTCCTCTTTATCTTTTTGTCTTTACATTTTTGGTTTACACACTGAGTTGTGTCGTCGGTCTTCTCTATACTTAGTCATCTTTGGTGATCTCTTAATCTGATCTTTGGTTTGCTCTTTCTTGTCTTTCAATGTAGGCTTACCGAAAGTGGTGTTTGCATACTAATGGAAAATTAATGTCATCAACCTCCCCCTTTGACATTAGTATCAAAAACTTATATGTGCAAAATACTAACAAAATGTTAAGTATATACAACATATACAATCCTTAGTCATGTAATGACCCCCCCTACGTATATGCAGGTATATTTGTACATAATCCTTTGCCCATCTAAATGAATGAATGTACATAACATTTTCCCTTTTTATTTTGTACTCATATCATTTCCCCCTTTATTTGATATTATTGGCAAAGGTCTTTACCTTAGAGCTTATCAAAAATATGGGAATGTGAAGACTTCATGTCTTCCATTATTCTCTGAGGTTCTCCAGAGCCATGTGCTCAAGTGTGATCTTTAAGTGCATATCATAGATGTTGTCTGCAACAGACATCTCGAGAGTTGCAATCAGTTGCCTTGTTGAACTGATATGCTGTTGGAGCAATGTAAGATTTGGTAGAAGTTGAGCTTGAAGCTCGGTTACTTCTTCCCTAAAATGTGTTTCCGCCTCCCATAGCTCTTTCCGTAACCTTTTGATTTATATAATCTTCTCATAATGTAGTTTCACTTCATTGTCTCCATCTGTGGTTAAGCTACAAGCACTTTTTGCTAGATCTGCATCTAGCTTTGCTATATTGTCACTATTCTCCTTAGTGAACTTCTCTATTGTGCTCAATTTTTGAATTAAGGTTATAGCTTCAAATATTATAGGATCTAATTCAGTGATGAATTCTGATAGGTTTACCTTATTTACCACCACTTCTTGGCTGATGTTCTCAATGAGCTTTTGCTGGTACTTCAATTCTTCTCTCTCCTCTATAGCCTTCTCAGCATCAATATTCTGAGTTGTTATTGCGTTGTTGAGGGTAGCTAATTGATCAAGTATTGGCTTTGTTTGATCAATATCAACATCGGGTATAATCTATTGTAAGATGTCCCTAGTTGTCTCTAGTACTATGGAGTCCCTATGTTGTTTCTTCAGCTTCTCTTGTAATGCCTTCCTTTGGCATATTTCTCCATATTCCTGTAGAGCTTCAAAGTCAAGTGTAGATGGGTCACACTTTGGAATTACAATAACTTCACCCAATGCAACTTCCATCTTATTCTTCTTTGATTTCTTCTTCTTTTTCTGAGATTCACTAGAATATAATACCATTGCTAACTTTTCTGCTTTCTCAGTAGTGCTTGATGAAGTGACCTATTGTGCTTCTTTTTGCTGCTTGGAGTCAGTTTCAGCTTGCCAGGTGTCTGCAGACGTCTCTATATTCACCTTCACATCGTCGGTAACACATTTGTCAATTTCCTCAGGAGTTCCATATTTAGGTTTGTCTCTGTCATTGGTGTCCTTAGCTTCATCAGCCTTTGATTCTGCATTCTTGTCTATGGTATCTGCATCCTTATCTTTATTTCCTCTAGTAACCTTATCAGTATCAGTTACCTCTTGAGTGGTTCTGATGTCTTGCTAACCATCAGTGTTATCTTTCTTTTCTTCTTCCCCTGCAACCTTGGGAGTATCCTTCTTAGGTGACTTGCTTGATTCTTGCATGATATTGATAGCTTGTATCAATATTGGAAACTTGCCTGGAATGTTCACCTGTGCAGTATCAATTGTTGTGTCCTGTTCATCGGTTTTGTCTTTTGCAATAGTGACATCTTCATCCTTATTGATTTCCTCTGCTAGGTCATCGTTAATGTTAATGACATTAGTATCCACAATGTTTTCATTTGTGGTATCTTCCTATGTATCATCTGCAACATCTGCAGTCTTGTTGCCTATTGTATCATCTTCTTCTTTTTCCAACTCAATAGGTGTGTCATCTTGAGTTGCCTTGTCAACATCTTGTTGTTGAAGGTCTTTTTTGGGGCGTACCTCTTCAATAGGTCTATTCATAATCTTGCACAATTTCTTGTGGCTGTCCTGTTCAAGTTCAATTAACATGCCTTCAATAAATTTATATGCTCTCAGCTTTGGTGAGAACTGCTTCTTGTGCTTCTCTATCATTTCATCTATTTCTTCCTTCTTTGATTCAGGTGACATGAGAGTAACAAGTACTCTTTCTCTTATTTCTTTCTCATTCTTCAAAGCAAATGTCCATCTGGAGTAAAGTCTGTCCAATAGTTCTCTTGGAACATATTTACCTTCAAATTGCATTGGTACATATTTGAAGTTGTACATTTTATCTATGATGGTGTCCTCAATTTTATTTTGATCTTCTAAATTTAATTTCGGCCATTTTCTTATGTTTGGATCTGTAATTGATCCAGAATTTGCAATATAAACACAAATTTCATCAATAGTTTCCGGTTCTTTTACCTTGACATTATCTGCCTCTATGGCTTCATCTTGCTTGGTATCTTCTATGTCCTCTCAGGGCTTGATGAATTTTCTTCCTTTCTTGTTTTTTCCTCTCTTCGGTGTGGGAGCTTTCCTCTTGTAAGTCCTGACCTTTCCTTTCTCTAGAGGTCAAGGAGTAGATTCTTTTGATGTTTGGCTTCTAGTCCTAGAAGAAGTCATTGTCCTTAGCTTCTTAGATGGTGGAGGAGGTGGCGAACCTGGCTCTATTTCTTTATATTCAGTCTTTTCTTCATCTTTACCGATAGATAATTGTTCTTCGGTTTCCTCCTCTTGTTCAACTTCTTCATCTTGTTAAATTTCTTCCTCAGTTGTTGATAGAATCTTTTTGAGACTCTTCACCATCTTGTCCTTCTTCTTAACTATTTTATTAACAACTAGGCCTGATTTAATTCTTGTCTTGGCCTCTTCATATGTGCCAAACCTGGGTTGTTTCTTATCCAGTGGTTGATTGATCAAGTCATCAATTGCCTTAGTAGCAAGATCAATGTTGATCTCATACTCTAATGGTTGCAACCATGTTGTCCTTGGTACAATAGGTTTGATGTAAGTATTTTCAGTATCAACCATGAAGCAAATATTGGTCAATGAGTTGCTCGGGGATTCTTACCCTCTTTTGCATTCCGTCTTTAATTACATTGAAGTATTCATCCATGATAGTTTCAAAGTTATCACCTAGTGTAGCTATATGCTCACTGATTTGCATGGTGACTAGTTTGGTGTTGTCCCATTTAACATCTCCAACTGATGGGAATGTTTCTTGAAAATAAAAGAAGATACACATTATTAATGAGCCAAACTTACAAGTGTTTGACTTTGCATTCCTGATTGTCTTTAGGTTGTCCTTGAACTGATTCAGGAGTAGTTCAGATAAGTCCAATTGTGTACCCTTGTTCACAATTTTGAATGTTGTGTCCACTACACCTGATGCTGTGTTGTTTAATCTTCATTCCTGGAAGAATTTATAGCCCAAAACACATGCACCAAACTTGATTTCATCATCAGTTATTGTTGCAACTTTCAGTCCTCTGTCATCCAATTTGGCTCCTATCATATTTTTGGTCTCAGCCCTTAGTGGATGCTTTAGTGCCTTAACTTTATTGGTTATGGGGTAACCGGTGACCACATGAATGACGTCTTGGGTGATTACCTTCGGTTCAGCCAACAATAACTTTTTGTTATGCATTCTTCTCAGCACTAACTGAATCCATTTGGTTTTGAAGACTTTCAAGAACATTAGGGCATTGGTGAGCCCTTTCACTTCAATGTGTTTGTGTTCTTCCTTGAGTGTTCCATCATCATTGCATAGCTTCTTGTAGGCTTCTTCAACCTCTGAATTTCTTATTTCTGCTATTTTGTAATGTATCAAGGATCGGACATCTTCAACCAGTAAAACCTTAGTTGGAATGTGTGAAAATGCACCAGCATTGTCAGGTTATGAGGTTACCTCAGGATGGGTTTTATAATTAGGCTCCTCACATGCAAAATTCTTGATGAGCTTGAACTCGTCTTTCTTTGTGTTCTTAGATTTCAAAGTTCTTGAAGTTGATGCCATTTTTAGAAATTAGGGCTTTCTTGAAAATGCCTAAGACCAGAGTTGTCGGTTCTTTGTAACTTACTGTTTACTGTAGCAATGATCTCTGAAGTGCTTTGGAGTGTTGTTTGTCAAGTCATGATCACTCTGTGATCCCTTCACTCTATGCTCAAAAATCACCTTGGTCTCTCTACTCTGGGTGTCGTGAACAAATGAGTTGTTCTGATGCCCTATTTATAGTCGTTGCCCTAAGATGCATTCCATAAATGCTCACCAACTCCTCAGTTTATGAAGACAGAGTTCGTTGGTGAAGACATTACTTCCTTTGGCGACACTTATAATGTTTCAGAGCAATCTATGTTCACTTTTCTTTTACCGACAGGTTTCGGTATCACTGACAATTTGTTCATTTGCTTGTTTACCGATGAGGCTTGGTTTATACTTAGCAACATTTTCTTTTAATGGACACTTCTCAGTAAATGTAGGCAATCTTAGCTTTGATTGTATACCGACGGGTTTTGGTATATATGCCTGAAAGCATAGTTATCACAAATTTTAACAAATAATACCATGATGCATCTTTACTTATGCTAATTTGGCATTATATCAACATATTATGGAACTGATGTAAAATAATATATAGTATAATGCAGTTCCATAGTTACTTGTTCTACTTAAGTGGGGGTGGTGATGTCACATGATCCATTGGATGGGGTGTCACCATTTGCATTTCTCGTTCCAGCTTCATCATTGGTTGAAGCTTTTCTCCACATTTTTTTTTGAGCTCTCCAGATATCTTCAATGTTGTTTCCATTGGGATATGTGCTTGTCTCTATCATTCGCTCCCTACAGTCTTTCTTGAGATGAACAACTTTATGACAGTGTAAGCATGCCATTCTGGGGTTAGTCTAGCTTCTATACTTTCTAGTCCATTGTCTTATATAATTTGTATCAATGTGACCATATCTACCACATGTTGTACAATTTTTCCAAGTATTGTAGTCTCATACATACTTATTACCAACTCACTTCAGTTGATAGGGATTTTCTTGAACTTTAGGCTTCCATGCTTGTCTTTTCTTTTTCCAGCATTCAAGAGTGGTGTGCCCATCCATTTTGCATGTAGGATAGTATTTGTCCATGTAGGTTTCCTTCTTTGGTTGTTTCATCTTGGACTTACATTCATATGCTTTATGACCTTTCTTGTTACATTTATAACAAAATCCTATGAATGAAGATGTAGATTTAGAAATACCTTTCATTTTGCCTCTACATACATTTGATGTATGACCTTTCTTTCCACAGTGATTGCATGTAAGATTTCTTGGTCTTGTATTTTCATAAAGATTCTTTGGATTAGATTGATTTGATGATTCTCTATTTTTGGTAAGACCTAGACCGTTGTTGTTGTTGACTCTTCGTTGTCTTTCAAGAAAATCATCCATTCTTTTATTTCTCTCTTCATCCTTTTTGATAATTTCATTATGCTATTGTTGAATTCTTATTTCATGCTTTAAATTTTTATTCTCATCCCTTATTTCACTGATAGCTTCTATTCTTTCAATGAGTTCAACATTTATTTTGTTTGCTTCTTGACTCATAAGAATAATCTGATTTGTAATCTCATGGTGATGCTTTGTAAGTCTTTTTATTTTAGACTCTTTTTCTTGTAGCTTTTCTGTGATATTTCTTCTATCATCAATAGCTAGTGTTCTTTCTTTTTCAGCTTGCCTAGCATTGTTCATGACATCAATCATCCTTACCATCTATGTCTCTTGATCAATTTGCAGAGATTTAACTTGTCCAGCCAAATGTAGATTGATTTCAGTTAGGCTTGTGATGCTTTCTTTTGATGTATCTGATGCTTTTCTTGTAGTTGATCCTGAAGACCCAAAGAAATCTGGTATCGCTTCCTCATGATAATTTGTCTCATTACATCGAGATGTCATATTCTTTCTTTCATCCAGCAACTGTCTCATGCTGATTCTAGCTTCTTTATACTGTTCAAAGAACATCTGAATTTCAAGCTTTTTATTCTCAATATTTTTATCAAGTCTATACTTCTCCATTGTATGATCTTTTTTCTTAAGCCTTTAATCTTTCCAAGAAGATACTTAGCTCTGATACCAATTATTGGGATTAATGGGAAGTCTGTATTGAGAGGGGAGGGGTGAATTAGTACCTCTAAAAATTTTGTATCCCTTTATCAATTAACCTTTGTAATCAATTGTATATCCATTCAATCTGATTTAAACTATCTTTATGTGAGTTATATCAAATCTTAATGTTAACATGCATATGAACATTCATATAAACATTTGTGAAAGTAATTTGACACGTAACACAAGATATGATATCGCAAAAAACTTTTGTGAGGAAGTAAAAACTGCGGTGGGGATGGCACCCACAAAATCTTCACTATCTATAGATTAGAAGGGGTCGGGTAAGGCTTTCAATTTGATCACTTCTGATGATCTACCATGTTAGGAGTATCGGTGGAGATGTGTTAAAGTATACTCTGTTAAGACCTTTAGCTACACTGTTAAGTGTGCACTCGGTTAAGAGATTTGATGTTGGACTGTTAAATCCACCTTCCTTGAAAGGATTTTTACACTTTGCTCCACTTGTTAGAATGATATAAAATTACAAATTGACCTGGTAAATGCAATCTCCTATTTCTGATATAGATCCAATTTAGTTTACATGAAAAATATTATCACCTAATTGTGATTGATTAATACCTTTGATTATCGGTTTCCTCTGTTCTTGGTTCTGCTAACCAAATCCTTCTTTTTGTTGTTCTTGTTCTTGAAACTCCCAATCTAATCCATATATGTGCTCATTCTATTCTCCTCTCTCTTCACATCATCTATTCATCCATTATAATGAATGATTGCATCATCTATATATATATGGATTGACTTTATAGAGTTTTGATAAAAATAATGTTAACTCAAAGACCAAGTTTACAACTTATACCTAGATCTCCTAGTTTATGTGTTTTAAATCAGTTAGAATGATTAAAGCATTTACATTCATGTATCTTGTCCGTAAAGAAATGGATTTAAAACAATTAAATATCCCATAAATAGAATACACTTTCTTTATCTGACGTGGAAGTCAGATCCACTTTTTGTCGGCTGCAACTGATTTTCGGTTCTGTTTGTCGGTCATGCTTGACTGTCCTTCAGTTTTGTTCTGTCGGTTGCACTGTAACTTTATTTTCGGTCTTCACTATGGCTTTCATATCGGTTTCCTCTTTATCTTTCTGTCTTTACATTTTTGTTTTACACACTGATTTGTGTCGTTGGTCTTCTCTGTACTTAGTCATCTTTGGTGATCTCTTAATCTGATCTTCGGTTTACTCTTTCCTGTCTTTCGGTGTAGGCTTACTAAAAGTGTTGTTTGCATACTAATGTAAAATTAATGTTATCACTTCAATCAATATAACTCTTGGCAGTATCAAAGATAGGGCTCCCCTTATATCTATCTCAGCGGCTACAGATGGGGGTAATCTATATTTTGAATTTACTGGTTCTACTTCCTTCATAAATGTAGGTGTTTGTAACTTTGGTGTGATGACTAACTTCAAATGTTTTGATTAAAAAAATTAGGGCACGCTTTGACAAACCATGAATTTTCAAACTCAACTCGGAAAATATCTCAACTGTTTCGTAAAACTCTTGCAAAGATTCACAAATACCTCGTAGTCGCCTGAATTCTCTCGGTATAGTCACTCTACAAATGTGCTCGGTGTTCTTCTGTAAACGTTAGGTTCAAATGATTTTGAAAAATGACCTATTTATACTTTTTCCTTGATTTAGGGTTTCCAACAACTCTATTAATGTGCGTTAAATGCGCTTGCCGAGTCCCTTTTACCTTTTTACCAACTGCATAGTTACTTTGCTCGACCGAGTTAAACAAAATAACTATATATAACAATATCCATCCAAAACTTATACAACTTATCCAATTGCATCTCAATATGATAATACGGATCTCAACTCTATTTCTAGGAACTGAAGTAGGATTTATTTTAAGCATGTAGTTCCTAGATACCTCTCACCAACTAGGTGGAGCTTGGTGCAACCAACTCGGTAGATGGTGCAATTTGTGCTTCTGGATGATGTCCCTTCATCCTGAGTATTTCTCCTCCACATTTTATTCATTTATTCTTGAATTTCCTCAGCAATAGTAGGGGCTTTTACTTCAGATTTATCTTCGGTCGTTGCATCACCTCGATATCTACAATTCCTCACAAGGTGTCCTACCTTATGACAATGAAAACATGCAATGCAAGGGTTTTTCCATGCTCTTCTATTGTTCCTTCCGTGCATCAACATGTAATTTGCAGCAATGTGTCCATACCTTCCACAGGATAAACATGAAATTCTTGTATTATAGTCCCATGGTATAGAAATGCTTTCTCTATTGGTTTTAGCATTCTCTCGGTTAGGCTTCCAATTGTCATTTCTTTTCTTTATTCTACACTCTTCATCTTTGTGTCCAAGCTTATTACAATTCTTGCAGTAACCATCAAATTTAGGTTTCCTTGTGTTGTTAGCAAGATTAGTTCTACATTCAAATGCTTGATGTCCATACCTATTGCATCTAAAACAATAATCATCAAACTTAGGTATACTCAGTGATTTACCTTTCCTGCTCCTCTAGACATTAGCAGTATGTCCAGGCTTCCCACAGTAATTACAACTTGGATTCTTTTGTCTCGGTGGGGATGCAATACTTTCATCTCTTTGTGCTTTTGACGATTCTCCTTTCTCAGTGGTGCTATCCTCTTTGAATCCAATACCTATTTTTTTATTCCTTTGTTTCTTATTTTTAAATTGTTGATCCAGAGATTTCAATGCTTCTTCGTTTCTTTTCAGTATTGCATTTGTGTCTTTCTCAGCTTTCAGTCTTTGATCTATTCTTTCAATTTCAGCATTCAGTGCTTGATTCTCAAATTCTTTTATGGTGTTATCTTGATTTGCACTCAGAAGTTGATCGGTCATGTCATAGTGAACTTGTGTCATTCTCATGATCTCATAATATTTTTCCATTAACTTCATTTCAACTTGTCTTTTATCATCTTCTACCATTTTCTTTTCATCTTCAACAATTCATTTTCCTTCAATCAATCTAGTCATTCTTATCATGTTGGTTTCAAGATCTATCTTCATTAGGTCCAATGTATTTAAAATGGTGGAATGGATTTACAAAATTATGGTGGGATGCATTTACAAAATGGTGGAATGCATTTAAAAAATTATTTCGATCAAATTTTTCATATCATGTCCATTTTGAAATGTATCAGACTCTTGTAATGTACACTATATGAATATATTTTCACACCATTTTCTTTATTTCTCTTGAAATTCTGTGAAATCATCTTACATGTATGACAATACTTCCATTTGTATTATGTATGTCAATTATTGATTCTTTTGGATCTCTATCATCATAATGATGGATCTTGGAGTGTGATTCAAAATTTTATACAAAATTTAAACTAGAAGCAATATTGTCTAATTTCTAAGTGGGTCACTAGTGTGGTAGTTTCCCAAAAAATAAGAAAAGACAACCTATTTGAAGATAAAAAGATCAAGTTGTTGAAGATTGTTGCAATGACAAGGATGTTCAAAAGGTTGAAAGTAGAGGGAAGGCCCTTATTGACTATGACGAGATGGATACTTATTTTTTGGTTTCAAGATAAAAAGATATTCTTCATTGGGTGAAAAAAAGAAGCTGAGAGTTGGTTAACTCGTACATTATGAAAAGAACAACTTTGGAGTATTACAACTTTAAACGGCCGTGATATTGGGTTGGATGTTTATAAGTTTCTGTGAATTTTTTTATTTGTTAAGTGTTTCTCTTGGTTGTTCCTTTTTGTTCTAATGTGCTAATTACTCTATCTTTACATACATGAGTTTGAATTTCATTCAAAATCCCCACTTTTATTAATCATAACATTATCTATTTTCTACCCTCCTATGAATTTCAAGTATAAACCTTAAGATTGATGAGTTTCTACCTTCGCTAGAGTGGAAATACAACTATAGATTTCTATTGAACTTAAACTATATCTCATTTTGGAAATAGTAACATCCTAATTAGTGCCAATCTATTCAACAATTAGATAAACTTTGCCAAGTTCATATCCTTGTACCCATTTAATCCTTTTTATCTTAAACCTTCAACAAACCTTTGTTCCCATTTAAGCATGATTAGACATTATGTTGGCAAAGGATATGAAAATTTGATTCCACATGCACTACTTGTATTTGTTGATACACTTTAATCACCATTTCTTTCTATTTTTCCTATAATTTTGAATGTCATTACGCCGAGTGAATGTGCATCCTTTGTTTAAAACCACACAATTTGACATTCTTGATAGGAAAAACTAGTTTGTCCATACATTGTAGCTACAACACCACCTCTATAAAATTCCTCAATATTTTTAGAGCTTTCATTTTTCTGTGGATTTCTGAAGTATTTTTCCCTACAATTCTTGTCACGAGAAGAAGTGAATTTCATCAATGAGTGGTGATTCTTGGCCAAGAGCCTGTCTTTCAGCTGATGATGAGTGGTATAAAAGTGTTGCAAAGAGGAGCGTTGTTTTTTTTTTTTGAGAAAGTTTGGGATTGGAAAAGTTGTTTCATGTTGGAAATTTTTTAGTTGTTGAAATACATTTAGAAAAGACACGTCAAACTACTTCACATCACATCTTTGAGTTTTCAATGGATGAACTCCTTGCACCAATTTAAAATGCAAGTGGTAGTTCATATGTTTTTATAATAATTTTCTTTTGGCGTTTGGTTAGTCAATATTTTTACCACTCCACATCACATCTTTGATTTTGCTATGGGCACATTTCTCGCACTAATTCAGTTTGCAAGTGCTAGTACATATATTTTTATATTAATTTTCTTTTGGTTGTTGGTTAGTCAATTTTTTTTATCACCCCACACCACATCTTCAATTTAGGCGCATTCCTTGCACTAATTCAAGATGCAAGTACTAGTACATATATTTTTATAATAATTTTCTTTTGGCCTTGGTGGGTCAATTTTTTTTTCTTTTTTTTCTTTTTTAAGTTAACCAAAAAACAATTCATCAATTTTGATTTGTCTTCTTTTAGTTTTGTTATCAAGATTTGACCTCTTTTTTGTTGATACTTTTGTTTTAACATATGAGTTGATTTTCTTCTTTTAATTTGGTCCTCACAAATTCATCTTATTTTTCTTCTTAGTGATCTAAATTTGTTTTTTAAATGTCTTTTTTTTTTTTAACTTAGGGAAAAAATGGTCTATCAATTTAGATTTGTCTTGTTTTAGTTTTATTAACATGATTTGATCTCTTTTTTGTTGATGATTTTTTTTCTTTTTTAACTTAAGGGAAAAAATGGAAAAAATGGTCTGTCAATTTTGATTTGTCTTCTTTTAGTTTTGTTATCAAGATTTGACTTTTTTTTTGTTGATGGTTTTGTTTTTACATGTAAGTCTTTTCTTCTTTTCTTTTTTAAAATTTTGTCCCCACAAATTCTTTTTTTTTTTTCATTTTAGTAATCTAAATTTGTTTTAGCAAATGTGTCTTCTTTTTTTTTCTTTTTTTTTGTTCCTTATAAATTTATCTTATTTTTCTTCTTTTTCATTGTAAATTTGTTTTCTTTTATGTTTAGATGTTATCTTAAACACATGTAAATAACAAAAACCATAATTGATAAAGTATGTAATTGGATCTTCAAGATAAAATAATGATATTGAAGATGTTATGGATCATTGTTATGGTGCTGAAAATTTAAGGTATGATTTTAGAAAAATATCTCAAATTTTATAAAGTGTACTATTCTAGTTAGCATATACAACTCTAGACCTAAGCCTTTTGTGTGGATCTAAGCTATGTCGTAGGAGCGAAGAAGCACAAAATTTGTGATTAAAACATATTGTTTTGTTTCAGGATTATATTGTGTAAGATTATGCGTGCTTATAATGATTTTTTTTATATGAATCTAAGTAAGGACTATCACTACTTATAGACACCTTTAAGGAGTTTCTTAAGTTGTGATGATCATTTTCTCCTTATTCAAACCTCTAGTTGGATCAATTTAATAACTTTGGAAGTTCCATTGAGGACAAGTTGGTAATGGATGTAAGGTGATGCATGTTGATGCACAACACTCTAATAATATTGATATGATGCTCTCATAAATTCTCTATAACAATTCCCTTCAATGACTCCTAAGTTGGTTGAGATGGTCTTCAAAAGAATGAACTGATGTCTTTAAATATAATATAGCACACAAATTAATGCTTTTGAGCACTAGGTAAACTCACAATAACTAGTAGATGGAAGTTAGTGGGATAAATATTTATATTTGATGGTTGTATGGTTATACACGAGGATGTTTGTAATTACATACAATTAAGATTTTTGGAAGATTGTATCACATGAAAAGGGATATTTTGGATAGACCAAAAATATTATATAGGATTTCAATTAAATATACAATCAACTTATGGTATTTATTTTTAAAATATGATAGACCTTAACATTTGAAGGACAAATTTGAATAGACAACCATCAAAAAAAATTTCTTGAGAGGCAGGATCAATTATTAAATTAGGACTTGGGTGGGATTTATTTTTAACTTAAATTCTAAATCTTAGGGGCTCAAATCCACAACTATGAAAATGAATGAAGTCCACTCCATACATGTAAATATAATCTATAGTGATAAATGAGGTACTAGGAATTAGGACAAGGTGTTTGGGATAAATGATAATGAGATTAGGATGTGATAATATCATGAACCAAATGTATGCAAGAGTATGCCACATGTAGACTACTTATTGCATTAGAAAACCATGATTAAAAAAAATCCCAAAACATAAAAGGAAAGAGCATTGGAATATGGTGTTTCCATTATATTTTACCCCCACTTTTATGTCAAACTACTAGAAAAATACATGTCTAATGAAAACATGCAATCAACATAGAAATTAAATATTTTTTAAACACTTAAAAGGAAATGATTTAAAAACATGCAAAGTTGAAAAAACCATGGAATGGGTAGCATTGATCACAT
The DNA here is from genome assembly GCA_018584345.1 of Thuja plicata. Taxonomy (NCBI): domain Eukaryota; kingdom Viridiplantae; phylum Streptophyta; class Pinopsida; order Cupressales; family Cupressaceae; genus Thuja; species Thuja plicata. Next base: position 846,903 of record MU227069.1, read on the forward strand.
ATTTAAATAAGAACAAACTTCATCTTTCTTGAAAAAGAACTATCCTTGAAATACTGAAAAAGGGTAATAGAGTCCACCTAATACAAAAAGCGGTGAAGCTTCAACTAAAAAAAATTTAAAAGGAACCCAAATAAGTAGCTAATACCAATAAATCTCTTCTTGATATGAGAATATGATTGAGTCTATCACTATTAAAAAATAACCAGTGCAAAAAGGAATGTTCATATATGACTCTCAATCGATTTTATATAAAGGATGTAATGAATTAGAGATGAGAACAATATAACTTTTATAAGGAACATGAACATGGTAAAAGATGACATTATATGATAATTGCTCAGGCTTAGAATTGTCACCCTAACTCAGGCATTAGGGCTACATGACAATTCCATCCTCACAATGGAAACCTTCTCTAGCCGTGGGTGGACTATGATTGAGAAGGAGTCTCTGGATTCTAGGCTGGTTCCTGTATGATATGGAATATCACCTCCTGGTTTGTAACTTAATGGGAAAAGGGAAGAAGGATTTAAAACTGAATGGGAAATGGGGTGATACACCAAAATAAAATCAGACTTTATTTGGAAAAAACTAATGTAGTAATCCTAACCCATATACCACATTTTGATACTTCGAATCTCTGATCAACATATAGGTTAAAAGACTTGGCTACTAGGGTATAGACCACGAATAACTTAATCAATCAACAAACATACATATTCTACATGAGGTCTAGATCTTGTCCATGTAGAGGAGGAATAATAAACATTCACTTCTCCTAGATACAAAAATGAATAACACTTATGAAGAAAGATGAAACAGGATTCTGAAATCAAAACTCAAGAGCATATAGGAAAAATAGATCATTTTCTTTATTCTTCACCAAAATCTAACAAAATGGATTACAAAATGAATTCCAAAACATCTAGGAACAAAAAATTCACTATATGCCCTCTCTCCAAAATCTGCAACTCAATGGATACAAAATGCATGAAAAAGTGGTATAGGAACAAAATAGTTCACTAAAACCTCTTTTCCACCAAATCTGAACCCCAAAACATGAAGTACCAGCCTAGCTAAATAGCTCACATGGTTAATCTTGAAAATGAGAACTCCCTCCAAAACTCTCCTCCAAACATAAAGATAACCCTAAATCAAAGGCCTAAACAATGCCTACAAATCAGCCTCCAATCAAGCCCCCCAAAATTTTAGCTCAATCCCCAATCTTAAGGCATAATTGATGCCAAAAATGAATCCCTTGAGGCTAATTTCGAAAATGACTAGTGCCCCTCCATAGTTGGTGTCTAAAAGATTTTCATCTTTTACATAATGTCACCAACTTGTTACAAATTGCCCTAATTTGGCCAAAATATGTGCCAAAAATATAGCCCTATGAAAATTCTACACTTAGTGCCCAAAATATTGGCTTAAAATAAGGATTTGAAATCCCTTTATAATATTTCGCCAATATTATTTTAAAATTGAATAAAAATTCAATATTAAATATCAACCTAGCTAATCCAAACTCCTAACTAAAAAATAAATTTCTAAGTATATGCAAAGTGAGGAGGGTCAAAATGACTACTCGACTCACTTGCAATATGATGCAAAAATATAGGATTGAGGTGGCACTGTTGGCAATTTTTGAAACTTGTAGGAATAGACATCTGCATTGATGGCATTGAATGCTTTATGCTTGGCAGACTCCAAATTCCCAAAGGCTCATTTCATTCTTCATCCTACGGTTTTGAGGAAGAAAGAAGCTAGGGTTTTCTGCTAGTGCCGCCATGTTTGCAGCTTCCTCACTATTTTCTTTGTTTTAACGAGCTTAATCTGTCAATTTGGAATGATATGCCATAATGTGAGGCATTTCTTATGCATCCATCTATATTTGAACTTGGGTTCTACATGCACAAAATGGTATTTGTGTTTCATCTTCATTTTGACCAGAGAATTAGATGCCAAATTACATGGCGCTGCACATGTATCTTTGTTTTGAAACTTGAGTTTAACGCTGCAGCTTGTCTTGCCACCTGGGGACTACCACCATGAAACATGGCACCTTTTCTATATATCTTTCAAGGAGCTCAAGTTCCATATCTGCATAGAAATCAGGCTCCTCAAAATGTTGTGGGCTCTTTTTGTTTTATAAAACTTGAAGTTTTATGCATGTCTTCGAACATAAGAAATTGGGCTCTTTTTTTTTTTTCTTCCACCGCAGTTTGCAACTTGGGACTTGGAGTCCACACTGTCTATTACATCTTTGAACTTAAATTTTTAGTTACTCCTTTCTTTGGCAACCAGTGGATAATGAAGGTGTTTTACTATTGAGCTCGGGCTCTTATTTACTTGCTGGAGTAGCTGGTAACTTCTATATGCCATGGATGTACTTAGACTGGAATTTTTTACATGAGAAGCTTGGGCTGCATGTAGAATGCATGATCCCCATGAAGATATGTACTTTAGAAACCCATGTTTTCTTTAACACATGGCGATCTATCTGTTGAGTTTTTCTTCTTTTAATGTCGCTAGGGTTTTGGGCTCATTACTCGAACTGGAGTGATGACTTTCTAAGAGCTCAGGCTCTTGGAATCTACCATAACATATGACACTTTGCATGGCTTGGGAGTTTGATCTTGGGCTCTCCCTCTTGGCGCCATACAAAACGCGGGCTCTCTCCCCTATATCTCTGCTGGAAACAAACTTGGAGTTCATTGGAACTTTGTATGCCATTTTCACTTTGACCGGTCTTCACCCACATGCTATGACAGTTTGCATATATTTTGGACTCCACCATGCTTTGACATGTTCAACTCCAGATAAGTAACTCTTACTCGCTTTGTGATTTTCTTGTCTTCTTTTAACTGCAGTTTTAATGGTGAAAATATTGCATTACATAGCTTTAAGAACACCATAATCTGCAATTTCAGAAATAAAAGCTCAACTCGAGCCTCTTATCATTCCTCCACTGGTTGTCTATAGCTTATATCAAATTGATATTGCCATTGCATGCTGTCATTTTGATATCTTCATGCTTAGTTGTCTGAATGTTCACTGTTTGCATCTTTGCTTTTCCAAATATGAAAATTGTATTAATAACAACATCATTCTTCTCTGAGGGATGCATAATATTGCTAGTTCAACACACCAACACAATGTTGTTATGACTGATTCTATCTTACATCCTCATAACTCTTTATTGCTCTTGATATGCACTGTCATGGTTGAATGAAATAAATACTGAATACCCAACTGGCTTATTTTGTACATCTGAACATAAGCAAGTTGCCATGTTGCTGAGATATGAACTCCATTTTGTCAGCTTCATCTATTACCATCTGAACACTTTTCAATATGCAGTTTCTTTATGTAAGAAATAGAATTCAAATAACATACAAATACACTGTTTATTCCAATTTTGCACAAAGCATTGCATCTGAACTTGTTTAAATATGTACTTGGCAGCATTAGATAATAACATTGTTATTATACCTGCCATCATTGCTTGGGCTTTTGACTGAATATGCAAAATAGCATCATTATTTACCTTACAGTCTGGCATATCTTTATAGTATTTGAACATCTCTCTATGTATGCTACTTCTGATATCTACATATTTAGCATTAGATCATAGTGACACATATCTTTTATGTCTCTAGACAGCATTATCATTTGATCCTTTATATATGTGCACTATTTAAAACTGCATCTTCATATGCACATGACTCACATCTGATATCTTTTTGTACATTAATGTTGAAATCTGCATTTGAACATTTCTTTCTTTCCTGCACATTGAACATCTAGCACTCTTTCATTCTTTGTAATGCATATTGTGAAGTTCGAGCACGGGCTCGTGACACTCACTACATCTTTAAAATATAGCATAGGATTTCATAAAGATATGTTTGTTTGATGTTATTATTCCGTCGATGCAAATGCATATATTTCTATCACATTGATATCATCAGTAAATATGTAGTTCAGAGAGTTTGACTGATGCATGGTGTCTTTTAGGCTTTTATGTATTGCTTAGATCCAATTGGATCTAATATCTCTTTCACACCATGATGCAGGATACAGGACCACAGAAGACCTAGAGTGCAGGACAATCAGAGACAAGACCTAGGATATTAAGACTTCAGATGACGCAGATGAACAACTCCAGAAACTAGAAGACCTCTTAAAGGCATTATATAGACCCCTAGATTTCATCATGATTCCTTCTTACTTTCTTTTCTGCATATGTCCTCTAAGTTTCAGTATGCAAGATGTGACCTTGAAGGAACACTTGTCTAATACATTCAGTATGAATGCACAATGTAATGATCGTTTATGAATATGAAAGTGTGAATTTGATCAAAACTTAGAGTACAAATAAAATCTGATAATATGAATGTAATAGTAATGTATTCATCTGTATTGGCTGAATAGTAATGTTAAAGGGATGTATCTTTATGCAATTTTTTATTGTTATGATTGCTATCCCACATGTGAAAAATTTGGGTAACAATAATCATTTAAGGATATAAGATATAATTGTGAAAGCATGTACAAAAAAAAAAGGTAAGATGCACCCAATGATTCCCCGAATTAAGGTAGTGGCATCATAAGGATTATTTTTCCCCTCTATATCACTAATATGTATTTTTATGTCCTTCAACTTACCCACATTGGTGATTAATTGATGGGAAACAACAAGGGCTAGAAAAAATAATAAGAATATAAGTGATCAAAGGGGAATTGTATATGGATTGATATATAAGGTTGGTATGGTTATTTATATGAGTTTAAGAATGTAAGATGTGAATATGAAGATGTTAGGAACATGATAACATGATGAGGGATGTGAGTAAAATATTTATGAGCAATATAAACATTATAATAATGGTTTGGAAAGAGACAAGGAACAATGGTCAATTGTGTTGGTTGTATTTCTAGTTTTGTAGTCTGCCTGAAATTTTTTGAAGTTCTTAGTCATTTCCATGTCTAAAAGTTGAAAATCCTGTTTACAGTTGTCAAAATTCCTCTGCAACTAGTGATCTTCAAAGTCAAAAATCAAGAAAGACTGCAAAAACCCTAAGTCCTAGGTCAAATTCCATGCATATCCAAGAAAAATCCTAGTTGGTTGAAATCCTTTCTAATTTATTGTTACTTTTTCAAATAAGCTCGACCACTTAAGTCATATGCTTTATTTAATGTTGTTTCACTTAAGTCGTGAAGTCTCATTGTAATCTAAGAATATTGTTTTTCCTATCGAGACTTAGCAATTTCCTCTCAGTCGGGTTGTCTCTATTAAAAGTGAATATTCTTCCAGTCTTTGTGAGATTGTACACATGCCATCGATGCAAATCTTGATCTTATGGTGGGCGGATAATCTCTTTTGAAAATCAGAGTTAAAGAATTTATTCAGCAACTTCGAGATTGCTCAGTCGCGTTGTCTCGCAAGATAATTAGAGTAACAAGTTGGGTTTAAAGGTTAACTTTAAAATTTCATATAGTCATGTTATCACAAAGAGAAAATTATGTTAAGTCAAAAGATCTAAGAATTAGCGATAGCCATTGATCTAAAGTCTGAACCTGCGATGGTCGCGAAGTCTCCATTAAAATTCTTGAGTAAATAAAAGTATATGTGACTTTGAGTTTTATCAATCACGGTGTCTTGCAAAGAAAATGAAGTTAAGAAGGTGGTTAAAGTCCTTTAGTCGCTTCATCTCTTTTGAAATCCATGGTTAAGTTAAAGCTATCAAGATTAAGCGACTTCCGTTAGATTGAAGATAGATCTAGTGGCTCACATCAAATCAGGAATGAAACCATGAGTTAGCAAAAATTTAAAGCGACAACAAGATTCAGTGGGTTGTGATGTCGCGATAAGAACCATGGTTGAAGAAGAGTTCGGTTAAAGTTTAAGTCAGTTTTTCAGTGAAGATCTGAGCCGTTAAAAAAGAAAAGATCCTGTAGATGGCGTGTAGTCAGTTTAGAAAGTTAAAAGGTTAGCAAAGTTACATAGATTCAGTGATAATAAACCAGATTGAGACACGTGGCTATTCATTCAAAGACTTGAGTTAGCTGGGAAGTCTCGAAGTGAACCTAAGGTAAAGATTTTCCTTCCGCGACATAGAGACTGCTTGAGTCATGAGGTTGCAAAGTAAACTGCAGTCAAGTGAAAAGCAAATGAGATTATGCACGAGCTGTTACATTAGAAGCAAGATCTATGGTAGTCGTGAAGTTTCAGTTGAAAATAATAAAGTATAGAAAGTAAATGAGATTACGCGCTGGCCGTCTGATTAGAAGATGATCATGTGACAGTCGCGCAATCTCGAAAGAAACTCAAGGTGAAGGAAATCTTAAGGTGACTAAGAGATAACACATTCGTGTAGTCTTTATAGGAAATCCAAGGTATTAAATGAGTTAGTAAGGCTATGGTTGCATAATCTCGAAGATAATAAAAGTTAAGTGAATTCACATCGCGATTAAGAGGTAGTTGTTTATCTAAAGGATGATTGGATGGTTGTCATTAATTCTCAATGAAAAGATGGAGTTAAGAATAACTATTCATGACAATGAGATCACTTAGTCACTTTTTCACTAAAAGAAACCATGGTGAGATCAAGGTAATATGTGAAGTTTTCTCCGCACCATGGTAACAGTTGATAGCCAATAAGAATGAAGGAGTTATGACAACATGTTTCAAAATATTGTTGAGTTGTTCTCAAAGAGCCAATAAGATCAAATCTGGATCTCTTTTCAAATTTAATAAGGTTTTTATATGAAAATTTATCATTTGAATTGATCATCTGTCAGTTTGAAATGCCACGGCTAGGAGCTAGTATTCATTTCACAACATGCAGGAGGAAAGACAGAAAAGACTGAATTGCAAATCCATGAAAGTGATTGGTGCATTTATAGGCATTACCGTTATCATTATATCTTACCAAGTTTTCAAGAATCCAGAGCTCATAATTCGCATCAGTGATTTGCATTTTTAGTAAGAACAAAGAAATTAAGGTCTACAGAGTGAGCAGTGAAGATTTCAGTTTCAAAATTCAAAAGTGTGAATTATCAGTGCTCGAGGTTGAAGATTTGAGTTGATTCACTATCAGAAGTGAGGGCTCATAGAATATTTGTTTCAATAGTGGTAAAAGAAAAGGAAAGCTAATCAGTGACAGGTTATGCCAGGAATCATGAGCAGAGCAGTAAGTGTTGCATCTACCAGTGGGGTAAGCGGGGACGATGATGATATGAAAGGAAAAAGGAAGTATTCAGAAGAATTTATACAACTGCCCCCCGACTCCAATCAAGGAAAGAAAGTAAATGATGAGTATTTAGGGGATAATTATGCATATATAAGAGATTCGAAGACACCAAACTATTCTGGTTACCATTTATTTAGTTATTTTCATAAGAACAGTGATGACCCCATGCCTATTTCAAACCCCTGAACCAGTGGACTAGCCAAATTAGTGGTTCCTGATGTAGATTTGATTTTTGAATTGGCTAGTAGATATGATATTGTGTCCAAGTCCATCAAGAAGAATGATGGCACTGTCTTGGTAACCCTAGACTGAGCTTCTTTCATGAAAGCTTTTGACATTTACAACCCCTATTCTACGAAGATCGATTTGAAGGCCCTAGCTGCCAATTATACCAAAGAGGCCCCTATTGTAGCTAAATTGATCCAGGCCCACACACCAAGGGGAACCAGAAACTATATTGCCCCTATTCCAAGTTATCCATCACCATATTTCTACAAAGACCTTGCTTTCTATATGAAATATATATCTTATGCCCTATGCAGAGTCTTAGGAGTAGATAGTGGGAGAGAGAAGGTATCATCAGATATGTTGATGATACTCCTAGAATTGCAAAGCCACTATGTGAGTACAAACTATGACTACATACAATTTGTGATTGATAAAATTCATCAAGGATTCCTGGATATTCAGTATAAGATAAGAAGCCCTAAGTTCCTACAATACTCATTATTGATGCACCTTATCATGTTTTATAATTTCCCTATTATGGACTATTCCAATTTACAACTTAGGAGGTTCTACCATGGACAAAAGAACCCTATGCAATTATGGTTGAGGGTATGGAACTACACTTCCAGGAAGCAGGAGTTTTGTGCTTTTGATAATTGGGTAGTTTACCCATTGTTAAGCAATTTGGGAGTAGACATGACCAGACTTTCAATGGAAGTGTTGCAGTTATTGAGACCTTGTCAATTTGTTGACAAGTGGAATGGTGACCATAACTGGGGTGACTTTTATTATCACTAGAATTTTACATTGATCAAAGTCTATGGTTGTTCACAGCCTCCACATATTTTTCCCTACAGAGTGCCACCAAGAATTGCAATAATGGAGTTTCTATGGAAGCTCATGTTAATAGACAGAGAGCACTTGGCTTCTCACAGAAAATTAACTTTTACCCCTAGGAAGTTCATTGCCTCATATTTTATAGTTGGAAAGAGGACTTATGACCCTGTTAATGGATGGTTAAGGCCTTACAGGATAAATGTTGCCTTATACAGATATATTGATACAGAATGATTCATTGAGAGTGATAAGAAATTCTTGACACCTACTATCCCTATCACTAAGAGGCATCAGCCTTGTGAAGAAGAGGATTTAATAAGAAATATCCTAGAAGAGGATGTAATTGCATCCAGATTATCAAAATATCATGATTTAATGGAGCTGGAACAACAATTGAATAAGAAAGGTATCACATTAGGTGGATTTTTCTAGGACTGCCCTACTTGCCAATTTTAGAAAATATGATTGAAAATCATAGCTTGCTTAGTAATCAAATTGAAGATCAGATTGATGATAAGGATAGAGGGCCCAATAAGAAATAATCATCAGAGAATAGCAGTAGCTACTCTATTCATAGTCCACCACCCCAAGATCAGCCATCTCAAAATGAGGAAAACATCATTGATTTAACTGAAGCACAAGAGGTTGAGGTGGATGTAGAGCCCCTACAGAAAAAGCAAAGAGTAAAAGCAGGGGAGCCCTCTGTAGCCAAGACCCATAATAAGAAAAAAGATAGAATTGGTTCCCTATTAACAGGGACCAATGCATATGATCATCAACTGAGAAAGTTGATAAGAGAAGGCAATAAAAAGAGGGAGGATACTGATGACAATGTAGAGATGCCTCTCCTTCTATGCCAAGATGAAAGAGAATTACAACGGGAAGAGATTCTAAAGGATGATGAATTCATCAAAACTAAGGAGCTCAAAGACTTCTTAATATGGGCAAAGAAAGAACAAGTTGCAACACAGTTAAAGTCACAAGGAGGAGAGGTAATTACCAGGGAAGCATTACAAACCCTCCAAGCATATGATCCAGATTCAAAGAGTTTAACTCCTGATGAAGCCAGACAACTTGTAAAGTCCAGTGGCATGTTCATAGTAGAGGGATGGGACTTAACCTCGACATTTATAATAGATCAAATTAGGAGGCAATCTGATGTCAATTTTTCTACAGAGACACTAATAAGAGAGATGATAAAAGGGTGTGGATATGACTATAACTCTCAAGCCTTGCAATGTGGTCTCTTTCTCCTAAGAACCAAAAGCCATCACTTATAAATGTTTAGGAGAAGATGGAAGGAGACAAGATAATTTGGTCAGTACACAATACAAGAGACCTGGAAATATCTTAGGCATTGACATATTTTTCTCACTCGAATGAGGCAAAGGTAGTACAAATATCTAATAGATATCATAAATTATTTGATGAATCAAGCCTGATTGCCAAGGATAGAGAGTTAGTTCTAATGAAAATTAATGCAATGGAAAAGATAATTGCAGACCTGACTCAGAAATTGCAAGAAATGCTTGAGGTTGCCCCTGCAGTACACAAAGAAGGAAAAGATGTTGAGATTCAAATAGAGGAAATAGAGTCAGCTACATTAGAAATAGAGCAGGGGATTAGTGAACATAATAATGTTGTTTTAGGAGCATTAATGAAGATTTTGCAGCATAGAATAGATGTATTAAAGGATAAAATAGATATAGTTTATGGAGCCTATGGTAAATTTCCAGGCATACAAGTTGAAGTCAATAATTTTGTATCAGTTTTGAACCCCTACTATGCAACATGGTTAGTGAGAACCAGATTATTTGAGAGGTTAGCATCTTTGCAACCACTAAGATCAGATTTACTAGAGATAGTAACCCAGGTTGGGGAGGAGATAGAACAGATAGGGGTAACCTTGTCCTTTTTCAAAGGCAAGGAAAATCAAATTGGGGCAAGAATAAATATGTTTGGACCTGATTACAACAGATTTGTGCCATCAATAAGGTCAGAAGATAATCAAATCAAGCCACTAGGGGTATGGAGCTAAAAATTTGGCACTGTATTACCTAGTAAAGAGGTATATGTTTCTGACAATGGAGAATTAGATATGGAAAGATATAACAAGATTCTAGATGAAGCCTTTACGGAAGAAACAAATTTTAATAAATTCATAACAGATGTTGAACCGCCTCACAATAGGTGCTTATTAATCATTCCCAAGCTCTCTTAGGAATAGTTTATTCAATCTAAGGATTAGTTCTCCCACCATGATGTGCATTTAGTTTGTCAATCCAAGGATGTATACTTGAAATGGTACGACACAGTATGTGCACCAAGTCCCTTAAAGAGTCATTCTACCTATGTTGCAGGAAGGTAAAATGCATGAAAGGAATCTACACTAGAGCTGCAGGAAAGGAAACATACTTACTCCTTATTGAAATGAATTTTGCAAATTGTAAACTCTACTAAGCCTATTCTTTCAACCTAGAGAATTTTCCATAACTATCCTTGCAAGTGATGCAGGAACATTCACATAGTACAATGTTGTAGGAAGAAACTATAATCTTCTATCTAAAATGTTGGGAATGTTGAATGTAAATCCACTCTACTCTATTCTAATCCACCTCCCAAGTGGGGCCCCTTGGTCAGCTTCTACTAATCTACTAACATAGAAGATAAACCAAAAGTCACTTCATTATATTTCAAGAACTGATTACATAAGAACAATACATAAAATTGGAAATGAACTTGCTATGCAAGATGCAACAATGTATTCCAAAAACTTCTGAACTTACAAACTAACAGTCAAATCCCTATAAATAGAGGATCGACACTTTATTCTAAAACAAAAAAGAAAAGATCTGTCTGAAATCATGCCAGAGAAGAAAAAGGGAAATGTAACAGCCTACGACATGTGCAATGAAGTTTGGGTGACAAATTCAACACGATGATGAGTGCAGAGGGAATATAGCAGTGCTACATTCCTGCATTTCTGGAATAATGGCCCCTCTTTTGTAGTAGTCGTATCTTCTGGTGCCATGATGGTTACCCGTCACAGCTGGACCTAAACGTCCTCCTTTAAATGTTGTCGACCACTCTCAAGCTGCTCCTACTTCCTGGCAGGTTAGTTATCATGCATAAATATTCATACAAGTAAACTTAATCAAATTGATCCAAATATTAGAACACACTTTCTGATTGCTATATGAAATACTGAAATATATATATAATCTTGGCAAAACATGACATAACTATCTACCCATGGTTTTGACGGTTCCAACTATTCTTTAACACAAGTTCAATTGATTATAAGTCCATAAATATTTTGGTAATACTTAAAAATAGAGTATTAAGATCAATATAATAGAGACATTAAATGGTCTCATCAGATGTCAAGAGAATTACAAATACAAGGTGGGAAAGGAAGAAGACCCAATTGGAGAATATTCAAATCTTTGAATGGCCAAAAGAAGATGATGTCATAGCATGGGATGTTTTAACAAAGCCCAAGAAGAAAAATCTTGTCACTGTTGACCTAGATATTATTGATGAAGAATAGGACACATGGCACCTGCTCTTTGAGCATGGAAAGGTTAGTCATCTTGAAGACTAGTGTAAATTATCTTGTAATGGCGGTCACTAGGTCTTGCTAAAAATATTAGAGGCTATCCTGAACACATACAAGAAGACAAGATCCTTGAATCAGATTTCATTCTTCATTTTTGTCCATCCACCGATTGGTTCCTTCTTGTCTTTTGTCTTTTCTATGTTTTTAGGGTTAGGTTTTAAAACCATCCGAAGCTTATTGCATCCTTATTTCTTAAGGATTCCAAGATGGTTTTAGCCTATAAATAGAGTATACTGTAACATTTTGAGAAGGTGGAATATAATTACAAGGCAGACTACTACAATTTAGCCTGAGCCTCTATACTTTTGGTCTATTGAATGTATTTTGAAGCAGTTAGACATTAATAAAATATATTGCAATCTCTATTTTATATCTTGTGTTGTCTCTTTTATCTTTGTTTAAGCTTTTATATGTTTATTTGTAAGGCATTTAAATATATCAACTGCAAGGTAGTTGTGAAATCATTTGTGAGGTCCTTCAAGGAAGGAATAATTCTTTCAGATGATCCTAGGAAGATGTATATTGGTATTAAGATTTCATAGCAAAGATATAGGAGTGAGTGGATAGTTTGTAAGGCATTCTATCTAGGTTGCATGCATTTTACTTAGTCACCTAATTGTGGATTTGCCTTTAAGATTGACTCTGTTTCCCATAGGATCAGGCACTGGTTTATGGTTTTACTAGTAATTGTTCATCATCCAATATTTAAGATCAATCAATCAAATTACGTTTTATTCATAAGAAATCATACATTTACAAGTAATTGTATTCACAGAGTATACAATTCAGTTTACTAATTCCTTCAAGAGAGAATCAAATAGGTTGCCCCTCCTAAGTTCAGAGAACTATAAAAGGAAGAAGGATGAGAATCCTTATCACATTACTATTTTCTATTGTCAAGATAATAGTTTGCCTCATTAAGCTCTGTATTAGGTTAATCACAGTCATTTGCATATTTTTCTATTTTTTGGTACAGTAAAAGGCATTCAACAAACTAGTAAGAAGATATAATCCACTATAACTAATACTGCAATTTAGTAATCATTCAAAGGTAATACATGCCTGAGTCTGTAGATCTCAAAAAACAAGGATGATCTTATCCAATCCTCATCAATTAGGCTTTTCTTGCATATAATAAATTGGAAATATATAAGAGCAAGCATTTATATTGTTTTAAAAGGTACTTGCAAGAAAAATCCCTAACAAATTGTATGAGGAGAATATGTATTTTTTTATTTGTTCTATAGTCTTATTGTACCCATTCCACATATCATTTAGTAGGAAGTAGCTTAGTAGGAACACTAATATTAAATAAAGTATGCATATCATCATTTATCCTAACAAGTTTATTGAATAGAGATATCAATATTTGAACTATCTAATTTTTTCTTTTTATTTTCAATATGTTCGACAAAGCAATCATATTCATAACATCCACCTTTCTTGTTAGAATGCAACATTTCCTCAAAAGATTTTACAAAATGGCTAATCATGGAGGCAATGTTAGTGTTCATCTTAGTGCTTCACTAAAGGGGACCTATGGGTCTTAAAGATTTTTTGAAATAAAAAAATGAACGCAATGGATTGAAAAACATGATCTATTAGCAAATTCACAATTAAAATAAATACTCATTTTTTTCCTAGAAAGGGTAGTTGTGGAAGTTACTAGTTCACCAAAATGTGATTAAATTTGATGTTTCTTGATGTTTATACACAATCTATACATAATGCTAATTAAAAGTGAATCAAAGTAGAACTAGAAAATAAATGTTGGGTGTTCACTAGTTAAGAAAGAAAATGCATTTTTTTAAATATCAATCTTAACCTTTTATTGAGTAATGGATGTGATTCCATAGAAGATAAAATTAGGGGAAAAAATCAATAATATGTGATGGATTAGATCCAAGGTTCCTATTATTTAAAATAAGATCATATTGTGTGGCCTAGTCTTTGATAAGGTCACATTGTGTTGAATGGTTTGAGCAACCCAGCCTAGTTTATTGTTAATGTGACAATATGCAATGTGTTCCCTTAGGTCTTATTTACTTGTTATTGTCAAAAGAACTGATGTTAAAAAACAAAGTAGGGCTTCAATAAATTAGAGAGACGACTCTTGATTTGTTTCAATAATGGTCAAGATCCTTTAGAGTTGTGTAAATATAACATGTCAATAAAGATCATAATTTTGATGTAATGGTCAAGCTCCTTAAGAATTGTGTAAATATAACATGTTGATAAAGATTATAATTTTGTTGTAATTGAGAGTAGTGCAACTAAACTAAAACTATTGTGAAGAGGACAAATGATCTTGTAATGAATTACATATAATCTTTGTGTCTCCTTGATGATCTTAATGACCTAGATGATATCTATTAATGCATGTCTTTAATCACTTGATTCAAAATTCAATGTCAATTTTTTCTAATAATTTAAAAAGAATTAGAAAACTAATAATAATATTGATATAAATATAATTATAATTATTAGAACCTGAAATCTTAGTCTCTAATATAATATGATAAAATTGCTTTAAAAGATGTTTAACATCATTTATATTAGAACCGTGATGTATAAAATATAACTATTAATAGACAGAAAAATTATATAATTTAAAAAATTCAAGTAAAAATGTGGAACTCCAGATTCGAGATTAAGTTTCTTTTATTTAAAATAAGATCACATGTTCAAATGGTAAGATTAGCAATCCATGTTCAAATATCTATAAAAGCATCTAAAGGTGAAATTCTAAGATGTGACTCTTGAAATTCCACTGTAGCTTCTAAGTTGATTAAGTTGAATATATAGCTTCAAAATTAATTAAAGTTAAATTTGTTGAAGTGGATCTTATGTTAGGTGAAGAGGTCTCCCTTGTGTCCTCCATTGATATAAGTTAGACATATATATAGTCAAAGACCAAAATATTGCAAACACATGATCAATCCAAAGCACCTTGGGAGAGAAAATTTATAATTTTTTAATACCAATAAAGTTTAAGGAAAATGTCATCATCTTTAGATTTGAACTTCCTTTAATAAAGAGTGAGAGAAATTCACCTTATTTAATAAATTGACCATTCTTTAAAATGTCTTATCCTACAAAAATTAAACAATTCCAACAAATAATTTAAAATTCATGAGTAAACTTTAGTAAGTGAACACAAATATGGATGAAAATATGTTATTGATAAGAAGATCACATTAGCCATCGCTAAATATTGTATTAATCAATAATCAACAAATTAAACTATATCTTAAAAAATATCCTACATCAACTCATACCTAAAATATAAAACAAAACACAAAACTTCTATCTCCTCCACCAAATTGATATCTAAAATATAAAATGACATACAAAATCTCCATCTCCTATACCAAATTGATATCTAAAATATAAAATGACATACAAAATTTTCTACATCAAATCGATACCTAAATTATAAAATGACATACAAAATCTTCTACACCCAAGTGAGAAATAGAAAGATGGTAATCATCATTAAAATAAATTATAGATATTTAAGTATGTTGTCTCACTTATCATAACATGTTAAAAAAATACCTTACATAAGAATCCCAAACTTGCACCAAATTCTAGATATGACCTTAATTACGTTGAAGGTGTTTCATATCTGAAGTGGACGAGTTGATAGTACAAGATCAACGGCTCAGATTAGTGCAGAGTAATGCAAAACTATTGGAAAAGGGAACACTGCCATATTTTATAGTGTATTTTGCACCACTCATTAAATTTTGACCTACTTCCGCACAACCCATCGCTGACAACAAGTTGGGCTTCACCTTTTTTCTACTCATCTTTTCCATATTAGTTGTATTTACTGAAACAAGACAAATAAAACAACTGTCACAATCGAGGATCAAGACATTAAAACTCAAAAATTAAAACCCTATCTATTTCTACTCTTTCAATGGTCTCATCAGAAATGGGAATGAGTTGTGAGGCATGTTGGTCCACTAAGAGGGGGGGTGAATCAGACAAAATCAAACTTTAATACTTAAAAATTATCTCACTGATTCAATAGGTAGAACTAAATACAGTAATGATCGACTCACCAAATAAATTAATAACTTAAACAACCATACATCTTATAATATGAAAATCAATCATTCAAACTCAGTTAACACCATATTTAACGAGGAAACATAATAAGGGAAAAACCTCTGTGGGAATTATGACCCACAATAAAAATGTGCCCTTCTAAAGTACGCTCGGTTAAGAAATTATCATGTTAAGGATAACAAACACATTCGCTAGATGTCACCCTATTAAGGGATTTACCTCAAATCTATTAAGATCTTCGCCCTGTTAGGAGTGGCCTTGTTAGAGGTCTTTAAACACTCTTTTGGAATGTCACCTACTTCTACAATTTACAAATAGGACTATTAAATCTACTTGGTTAAGAGATTTTTCTCTGTTACAAATGCTAATACGCAATAGTAAAACTTTGATCTGTAAATATAACAACTACCTTTTCTTGGGTCAGATCCTTTATACTCACATGAATACAAAAATTACATACTCCATTTGTCTCTGCTCTAGACTATAGATTCTACTCTTTCTACTTCTCTGCTCTGCTTGGTAACTCTATTCTTCAGCTTCTTTTGCTTCTCAATTCAACTCACCAGCATCTCTTCTCTCATTAGTTCTCATCCTTTATATAGACAAGAATTTTCCTCTTAATCTTCATGCTTAGGTTTTCCATCATTTTCTCTCATTCGTTCGATCATCTTCTTCACAAATCTCAACTCGGTAAACTGTTTAACTTTTACCTCGTAATGTGAACTCTTTCTTGGAACTCTAATAATCAAGTTTAACCGCTAAATCTTTGCCTTAGTTCTTCTCATTGAATTTTCTCGCTTGTAGATCTTCTAACAAACTTCCTTTTATCCTTATCAATATCCAAATCATCATAGCTTTGTATTAAATTTTATCTTATCATCATTCTCAATCAATATCTTGTACTCAGTAACTTGCCTTGCAACTTGGTAACTATCTTCATTCACTGCTCGGTGCCTAACTCATTCTCAGTTCTTGGTAACTAAAACTAGCTAACACAACTCCATACTGACTGACGTTGTCTAGCTCGGTAGAGTAACTCTTTTCAGTCATAACTTCACTCTTTGCAATCTTTGACTTAATCAATCAAATGTACCAACTTGATAACATCAAATATATAGTAGCAAACAACTATATCAATATTACTTCATCATTGTCTGATATGTATTTGTCATCCATTTAACTTCTCCTTCTTATGATATGCTAACTCAATATAAATCTGTAATCAATTGCTTGGCATCAATGATAAAATAACAAATGATCTAACCATTTCTACAAACATGTGTACCTATATCACTCGGTCTTCATCATATCCATCAGTTGATTAACAAGGCATAATATGTTGGACACTATTCATGGATTGCGACCTCAGTTACAAAGTTGCAGTGTGATTACCAACTATAATAAAAATTCATGACTATTATAATTATTTGTATTCATGTTTAATATTATTTGTATTCTTTATATGTTGAATTTCTTGCTATTATAATTATATAGTGTGTTTCAAAATATGTACTATTAAATAAAATATAATATGGTATAAAATTAATATATAAAATAAAATTTACATATAATGTTAATAAAAATATTTAGTATGTATTTATATGCATTAATTAAATGCATATATAATTTAGTAAAATAAATATTTAAATTATACTTAGTATTATGTATTAAATGAAATTTAATATATATTACTAATTATAATAATTGTTACATACAATGTTGATTAAAATATTAAACATATTATATGTTTACTATTTATTTACATCTTTTATTAAAAAAGTAGTTAATTTATATTTATTATTGCAAATGATTAAGATAAAACCTTCATGATCAGGCAATTATTTAAAGCTCACTAACACTAACAAACATTAATTATAGAATCTTCTATCTATATATATCCTCCCGCAACTCTCTCTCTTTCGTGCCCAAAACATCCCCGGCCTTCAAAGGAATGATCTCCTATCTCAGCAACGTCTACGCAGCACCCAAAATGTACCATTTATCCTAATCTTTAATTAATTAAAATTTAAAATTAATTACTTAAAAATTAAAATATAATGAATATAACATTTTTTAATTAATAAATAATTACAATAAATGAGACATTTTGGGTGTTGCATAAGCAATGGTATCTCGTGTAGCTTGTTAACATTACGCCAACACCAATATCAATATTTTCCTTTTACCAATTAAGAGTATGCATACCCAATAACAAATATATCACATGATTCATTCATGTAAGCTAGTCCTCCAAATCCAAAGTGTCCTTCATTGTTTTTTCCCCCAATGTTCCATGTCCCCACAAACATTCTATTGCACACAAATTTACTAATTTCTTAGCATGCATAGTCAATTTGCACAATCAGCTCTACAAAATAAATACCTATAATTGTAATTATCAACATTTGATAAGTAGGAGATATTTTCCACAGTAAGTCAAATTGTGATATTTCTACGAGGATTCAACAATGTAGTTTTTGAGTCAAACTCATTAACTCGTGTTTCATGAGTTGTTGAGAGGGATGACACCTTCTCATTTGTTGTTTCTTAGATCGAGCTCTTCCAGAGGTAATAATTAGCCAATGGAAGGGGGCATTTTACCCATCAATGCATTTCTACTCAGATGGATCTCTATAAGGTTGTGAAGATTACCAGTAGGGGATGGAATGTTGTCTCTCAATTGATTGTAACTCTTTGGAGGTTTGGAAATATAGCCAAGAGCATTGGGGAAATGGGAAAGTCAATAGAGGCCATCCAGCTGGTTATGGGAAAGATTAATAGAGGAAAAAGGAAAAAAAATCCCAAGGGAGGAGATCTATCTCCAAATGGTCAGAATTTCTCCATATAAGGCACTGGGGAACATTTGAAGATGAGTGAGAGAATACATGGTAGAGAGAGTTTTCCAACTCATTGCTTTCCACTCTTAACATATTCGCATAGACCAAGATAAACTCTTTTAAATCTCTCATTTTCCCCATGTAAGTCTTCATTTCCACCATTCTCAACTCACCACAGCTGCTAGAGAGATCCAAGTAATGCACAATAGACATTTTCCTTAGCTGTGTTGGAATATTTCCACTAAAGTCATAATACTCATGGGTATTCTATTATTGATTTCTATTTGAAAATTCAAAATATTATATAACATCTTTACATATTTTAATTAATTGTATTATTGTTGTAATTCTAACTAATTATTATTTGCACTTAGTCAAGCAAATTTTTCAATGTTAAAAGTGAGCAATTTCGGGTTCATTGTAAACAATCATAACTTATGATTACAAGGCCATAGAAAACGTGAGTGATCATCAATAGCATATGTAATTGTTAGATTTCTATTTAGTCACTATTGTGTTCTTTAAATTCACTCCTATCACGAAATGACATCGCATAAAGATAATCATGGAGTCATACAAGTTTCTAGTGGGGATACAACAAAAAACATCCAGAGCCCCTTAAAGGTAGTGGAAGTGTCAACTAAACTACTAGAAACATGTTCCTTTGTTAACAAACTAGGATGCATTGAAACTGATGTCTAGTGTCTTGCATCAATAGTATCAACTAGTTGTCATTACATTGAACATAAATTCAAACTTGTATGCCAATAAAACACTCTTGTAGAAGAAATGGATGTCGAAAAACTTCAAGAGACATTGTTAACAATCCAAGACAACTGTACTAAATTCAAGGGGTTCTACACCTTCTTTAGGGAGATCTACTATGCTCAACACTATACGAATGAATGAACTCGTTCCATAATTCATGCATATGAGATGTATTTGCAAAATATGTAGTCATCTTTTCGCTTTCTCATTGTGTAACCAACCTACAACTATATATATAGTTTACCTTTTATAATCAGAGGGCCTTCTATTTTTCTACTTTCTAACCTATCTATAATTATGAATGTAAAATTTTAATATAGTAAATAAAGTGCCCTTTTTGAAGACTTGTTATTGAAATTAAATAGTCTTCATAAACTCGCCATCTATTTTATTTTCACATTAATTCTTGCTTACTAAAAATTATTAAAATTGGTTTCTCTTAAAAGAAATAAAATAGTCATATGCAATACGAGATATAAAGTAGACTCAACCATATACTTTTGCTACCAACTAACTAAAAATAGGGGAATTGAAATAAGGATAGTCGTTCGATCGTTTTACCTTTGACCTTTCTCACCGACAAGTTAAAATGCTTTATGGAACTATGTCTCCCGTCAAATGTGACAGATATTAAATGCCAACTTGCTCTTAACATATTTTTAGGTCATTCCACTTGCGTTAAATTATACAATAAGTGATTAATTCAATTCTGCGCAGAAAAAATAATAATAATAACTTAGTTCCATTATGGATTTTTTTTAATTATAGATTTGATTTGTATATAATGAAATATATACATTTAAAATGGTTTAAGAGTAGTTTTCATTATAAATAATGGGAAGTATGTACTAAGAGGGGAGGGGTGAATCAGTACCTCTAAAACTTTTAGTTAATTAACCTTTAACCTTATGTCATCAAATCTTTGCTTTACCGATCATATATGTTGTTCTTCCTTTATGCATGTGATATCAATTCATAATCTTAATTGTATGTAGACATTCATAGAAACATTCATGAAAACAATAACACATAACACAAGATATGGTAACGCAGAAAACCCCTATTAGAAGGTAAAAACTATGGTGGGGATGGCACCCACAAAAACTTCACTATCTGTAGATTGGAAGGGGTCATTTAAGGCTTACAATTTGATCACTTCTGATGATGTACCTTGTTAGGAGTATTATGTGGAGACTGGTTAAGGTCTCCTCTGTTAAGAGCTTTAGCAACACTATGTAGTGTGCACTCAATTAAGTTATTGATTAATACTTTTGTTGCTCGGTAGCCTTGGTTCTTGGTTCTTGATAACCAAATTTATCTTTTGTTGTTCTACTTCTTTAAACTCTCAGTCTGATACATAGATGTGCTCCTTGGCTACAATCGTCCTCTCATCCATATTCTAAAATGAATGATTACACATCTATTTATATAATAGATTTGACCTTTTTAGTTTACTTATTACAAACTTAACTCTATGATCAAAGGTTTACAACTTGACCTTGATCTCCCAGTTTGCATGTTTTTAATCAATTAGACTGATTAAAACAATTACAATTATGTTTCTTGTTCCTCAAGAAATGTTTTTAAAACAAATCTAAAATCTAAATATAAAGCATAACTGTTTTATCTAACGTGGAAGTCAGATCCACTTTTCTCAGGATATAACTGACTTTTGGTGTCTGTTGCTCGGTTTTCACTGAAATCAGTTTGTCTACCTTTTAGTGTTCCCTTGTTGAACTATCTATCGGGTTCCCTTGCTCTGTCGGGTTCCTCTATTTCTGATCTTTTGGTTTATAGTGTAACCTGATTGTCGGGTTCCTTTGTATCATCTTCGGGTTGCACTTTTAGTTTACACTGTAAAACTTGTGTCGTCGGGTTTCTCTATACTTAGCACTTTCAGTCTGAACTAAAACCTATCTTTCGGTGTAGTGTAACCAATGGTTCAAATAATTGTTTCTCTTTGCATACTAATGGAAAAATATGTGTCATTAATCTCCCCATTAGACATTAGTATCAAAAACTGATATGTGAAAAATACTAAAAATGTTTATAGTATGTACACCACGTATATTACTTAGTCATTTCATGACTCCTCCTATGCATATGCCAGTATAGTATAGTATATGTGTATGTACACTTGTCTTTATACTATTTCTTCCTTTTTTCCTTGTCTTTTCCCTTTGTGTTATATGTACTGTACATATCATTCTCCCCTATTGTACATATCATTTTCCTTTTCCCCCTTTTTTGATAGTAAGGGAAAAGGTGTATACCTATAACTGAACAAAAATATGAGAGTGAGAGGTCTTCATTTCCTCCATGATCTTCTCCCATTTCTCCTTTAGATGCTTAAGAGCCATATGCTCTAGTGTGATCCTGGCATGCATGTCGTAGATGTTGTCTACTACAGACATCTCAGGGGTGACAATTAGTTGTTTTTCCAAACTTATGTGTTGTTGCAAAAGTGTGAGGTTCGGTAATAGTTGAGCTTGTATCTCGGTAACCTCTTCTCGAAACTGTGATTCTGCTTCCCAAAGTTCTTGTCTTAACCTTTTGATTTAAATCATCTTCTCATAATGCAATTTGATTGCATTTCCATATGTGGTTAGACTCTTAGCACTTGCATTTACATCGGAATCGATCTTTTCTATCTTATCACTATTATCCTTAGTGAATTTCTCCAAAGTGCATAGCTTTTGAATTAAGGAAATAGCTTCAGTAATGATTGGATCTAACTCATTTTCTAGTTCTAAAAGCTTTACCTTATTTTCTGCCACTTCTTGGCTGATCTTTTCTGTCAATTTGTGTTGGAACTTTTGTTCTACGCGTTCTTCAATAGCCTTTTCTGCATCCACATTTTGAGTTGTGATTGCTTTAGTGAGAATGGAAAGTTGATCCAGAATGGGGACATTGTGATCAACATCAATTTGAGGAACTATTTGGTTAAAGATGTCTCTTGTGGTTTCCAGCACTAGAGAATCTTTTTATTCATCATTACCCTTATTCTCGGGTATGCGTGCTTCCTTCTCTGGTGATTTCTCCTTTTCTGAGATAATGTTGATAGCTTGTATCAACAGTGGTATATGTCCTGGTGTGTCTACCTGTGCTGAATCTATTGTAGTGTCATGTTTGTTAGTTTGGTCATGGACAATAGTGACATCTTCATCTTTTTGTATCTCATCTGTAGGATCTCCTCCGGTAATATCAATAATTGTATTATTAGGCCATGTCTCATCTGTAGCATCCATATCCTTGTTGCCTTTTGTGTTCAATGATTCTTCATTGACATCTTCATCAGTAATAATAATATGTTTGGGCTCTGTTTAGCTTGATCATCTTTGTTCTATTGCTTGTCGGTAAGAGCAATTTGTGGCTCGGGACTTATATCCTTTTTAGGTATATCAAGTATCTTTCTCTATTCACCCTCACTCTTCCTGTCTAGTTCAAGTAGATGTGCTTGAAGTACTAAGTCAGTTTTAATCCTTTATTTGGCTTCCTCATAAGTTCTAAACTTGGGTTGTGATTTGTCCAATGGCTCATTTATCAATGCCTCAATAGCATTTGATGCTTGATCTATGTTCACCTCATAGTCAAGTGGAGCCAACCAAGTTGTCCTCGGTACAACTGGCTTGATGTAGGTGTAGTCAATGTCCACCATAAAACAAATGTCAGTCTTGGATTTTTCTACTAACTGCTCTGGCATCCTTACTCTCTTCTGCATTCTTTCTTTGAATCCAGCAAAGTATTCATCCATGACCGATTTGAAATTGTCTCCTAATGATTTGATGAAATCACTAATCTATGTGGTCACTGGTCTAGTAGTGTCCCATTTGACATTTTCTATGGATGGGAAGGAGTCTTGGAAATAGAAAATATGCACATGATGAGTGAACTAAACTTACATGAGTTGGACTTTGGGGTCCTTATTGTCTTCATGTTCTCATCCAATTGTCTTAGCAGATGTTCTGACAGATCCAACTGCAGTCCCTTCTTGACAATCTTGTATGATGTATCCACTTCTCTAGATGTAATAATGTTCATCCTACTAGCCTAAAAGAACTTGTATCCTAAGACACATGCTCCAAGTTTCATTTCATCATCTTTGATGGTGGATACCTTTAATCCTCTTCCATCCCATACTGCTCCTATATTCTTCTTAGTGTCAGCTTTAGGTGGGTGCTTTAGTGCCTTTACCTTATCAGTTATGGGATAACCGTTAACAACGTGTATAACATCCATGGTTATCAATTTTGGTTCATCCAGCCATATCTTTTGGTCATATATCCTGCTCAGTACTAACCGAATCCATTTTGTTTTGAATTCCTTCAAGAACACTAGGGCATGTGTGAGCCCTTTTACTTTAATGTGTTTATGCTCTTCCTTGATAGTGTCATCATCCTTGCAAAGCTTCTTGAAAGCTTGCTCAACTTCTAGGTCTCCTATTTCTGCTATCTTGCAATGTATATATGCTCGCACATCTTCGACAAGAAAAACCCTAGCTGGTATTCCAGAGAATGCACCAGCGTTGTTGGATTGTGAAGCAACCTTGGGACATATCTTGTAATGAGGTTCCTCACAGGTTGAATTCTTGATTAGGTTGACCTTATTCTTCTTATCATTCTTGAGTTTGGAGGGTCTTGACGTAGTTGCCATCATTTATGAAATTAGGGCTTTTTCCTGTAAATGAAAGTAGAGTTCTCGGTTATCTCTATTACTTACTTCAATCTCTATAGCTATTAGGAATCTATTTGGAGTGCAGGGAGTCTAGTTTTAGGCGCTCTGCAATCGGGTTGCTTCGTGCTCAGGTTTCGCTCTGTCTCTTTCCTCCACATTTTGTTTCTCATCTTCTTGATGTCTTCAATGGTGTTTCCATTGGCAAAGGTGCTTGTCTCTGTCATTCGGTCTCTACAGTCTTTCTTCAGATGACCAAATTTATGATAATGTAGACATGTCATTCCAGGGTTAGTCCAAGTCCTAGAATTTCTTGTCCATTGTCTCATACAGTTTGCAGCTATGTGACCAAATATTCCACATGTTGTATAGTTTGCCCATGTGTTGTAATCCCAAACATATTGGTTGCTGACTATTTTTGGTTGATAGGTAGTTTCATTTTATTTAGGCTTCCATGCTTTCTTTTTCTTCTTCCAACATTCAAGAGATGTGCGCCCATGCATTTTTCAAGTAGGACAATATTTGTCCACGTAGGTTTCCTTCTTTGGTTGTTTCACCTCATATTTACATTCATATACTTTATGTCCTTTCTTGTTACATTTATAACAAATTCCTATGAATGAAGGTGTGGATTTAGGAATAGCTTTCATTTTTCACTTGCATACATTTGATGTGTGGCCTGGCCTTCCAATGATTGCATGTCAGCTTTCTTGTTCTTGGATTTGTGTACACATTCTTTGGATCAACTTGGTTGGGTGATTCTCCATTCTTAGTATACCCCAGTCCGGTATTGTTATTGATTCTTCTTTGTCCATCCATAAAATCATCCATCCTTTTGGTGCTTTCTTAAGCTATTTTCATCATGTCATTATGTTGTTACTGAATTCTCACTTCATGTTTCAACTTTTCATTTTCTTCTCTTATCTCACCGATAACTTCTATTCTTTCAATGAGTTTTGTATTCATTTTGTTTGCCTCTTGACTCATAAGAATAATCTAATTTGTGGTCTCATGATGATGTTTTGTAAGTATTTTTATTTTTGACTCTTTCTCTTGTAGTTTTTCAGTAATCTTCTTCCTGTCATCAATAGCTAGCGTTCTTTCTTGCTCATCTTGTCTAGCATTGTTCATGACATCAATCATTCTTACCATCTATGTCTCTTGACCGATTTGCAAATATTTCACTTGTCCAACCAGATGTTGATTGATTTCACTCATACTTGTGATGTTTTCTTTTGATGTGTCTGATGCTTTGCTTGTTGTAGATCCTAAAGACTCAAATAGATATGGCATCTCTTCCTCTTGATAGTCTGGTTCATTACAGCGAGATTCCATACTCTTTCTTTCATCTAGCAGTTGTCTCATCTTGATTCTAGCTTCTTTATACTGCTCATAGAAGATCTAAATTTCTAACTTATGATTCTCAATACTCTTGTCAAGCCTATACTTCTCCATTGTATGATATTTTCTCTTAAGTCTTTAAACTTTCCAAATAAGAGATCTAGCTCTGACACCAATTGTTGGAAATAAGGGGAAGTGTGTACTGAGAGGGGAGGGGTGAATCAGTACCTCTGAAAATTTTAGTTAATTAACCTTTAACCTTATGTAATCAAATCTTTGCTTCACTAATTATATATGATGTTCTTCCTTTATGCATGTGATATCAATTGATAATCTTAATTGTATGTAGACATTCATAGAAACATTCATGAAAACAATAACACATAACACAAGATATGGTAACGCAGAAAACCCCTATTAGAAGGTAAAAAATGCGGTGGGGATGGCACCCACAAAAATTTCACTATCTACAGATTGGAAGGGGCCAGTTAAGGCTTACAATTTGATCACTTCTAATGATCTACCTTGTTAGGAATATTATGTGGAGACTGGTTAAGTCTTACTCTATTTAGAGCTTTAGCAACACTATGTAGTGTGCACTCGGTTAAGAGATTTACAATAGGATTGTTAAATCCACCTTTCTTGAAAAGATTTCTTCTATTTTCTACACTTGTTAGAATGTAGACAAAAATAATCATTGACTTGAGTGTATGCAATCTAAAATTTATGATTACAGATCCATTAAAGATTACATGTACAATGTATCACCTAATGTGATTGATTAATACCTCTATTGCTTGGTAGTCTTGGTTCTTGATTCTTGGTTCTTGATAACCAAATTCATCTTTTGTTGTTCTACTTCTTGAAACTCCCAGTCTGATCCATAGATGTGCTCCTTGGCTACAATCATCCTCTCATCCATCTCAAATTAATGATTACACATCTATTTATACAATAGATTTGACCTTTTTAGTTTGACATATTACAAACTTAACTCTATGATCAAATGTTTACAACTTGACCTTGATCTCCTAGTTTGCATGTTTTTAATCAGTTAGACTGATTAAAATAATTACAATTATGTTTCTTGTTCCTCAAGAAATGGTTTTAAAACAAATCTAAACTCTAAATATAAAGCATAACTGCTTTATCTAACGTGGAAGTCAGATCCACTTTTCTTGGGATATAACTGAATTTCAGTGTCTGATGCTCGGTTTGCTCTGAAATCACTTTGTCTATCTTTCAGTGCTCCTTTGTTGAACTGTATGTCTAGTTCCCTTGCTCTGTCGGGTTCCTCTATTTCTGCTCTTTCGGTTTATAGTGTAACCTTCTTGTCGGGTTCCTCTGTATCATCTTCGGGTTGCACTTTTGGTTTACTCTCTAAAACTTGTGTCGTCAAGTTTCTCTATACTTAGCACTTTTGGTTTGAACTGAAACCTGTCTTTCGGTGTAGTGTAATCGACGGTTCAAACAACTTTTTCTCTTTGCATACTAATGGAAAAATATATGTCATCAGTTTTACTCCACCTTCCATTGATTTTTGAGTAGTTTTATTGATATTTATTGTTGTGAGTTATACATATATTTCACAATCTCTATGTGAGTTTTACATAGAAAATATACTTAATTTTATTTATATTCAAAAAAACTAGTACATTTACAAATCTACACAACCCATCACATCAATTTAAAATTCATATAAATAATTGTGCTTGTCCACATATCTTCGACGTACCCATTGCACACCAAGGTTCAATTGCTAGTCATATATGTATACAAAATGACACATGGTGCATGTATGAGCATGCAATCATGATACCAGACTCATAACAAATTACTAATTATTTGATGAGACAATTATTATTGAATGTATGTTGATGAATATAAAATATTTGAGCACCCTGATCTAATTTATTGTTTATGTGACAATATACAATGTGTTCCCTTAAGTCATAGGTACTTGTTTTAAAAATAAATCATGATAAAAAATAAAATAAGGATTCCATATATTAGAGAGACGACTCTTGATTTATTTTAATAATAGTCAAGCCCCTTAAGAGTTGTGGAAATATAATGTGCTAATCAAAATTATAATTTTGATGTAATTGAGAGTAATGCAATTGAGACAAACAAATCTGAAGAAGAGCTTGAAATAATCTTGTAATGAATTTCATATAATCTTTTTGTCTCCTTGATGATTCTAATGACCTAGATGATATATATTCATGCATGTCTTTAATCACTTGATTCAAAATTCAATGTCAAAATTTTCTAATGATTTAAAAATAATTAGAAAACTAATAATAATATTGACAAAATTATAATTATATGGGAGGAAATCTTAATCTCCAATATAATATGATAAAACTACTTTAAAAGATATTTAATCTCATTATTTTAGCCATTTTTATATTAAAACCATGATGTATAAAATATAACTATTAATAGATAGAAAATTATATAATTTAAAAAAAAAGTCATGTAAAAATGTTGAACTCTAGAGTCAAGCTTAAGTTTTTTAATCTGAAATAGAATCATATGTTAAAATGGTAAGGCCACAATGATTTCCAGATGAGAATCCATGTTCAAAGCTCTATAAAAAGCATCTAAAGGTGAAACTCCAACTAGTGACCCTTGAAATTCTATTGGGTCTTCTAAGTTGATAAGTTGAAAATATAGCGTCTCAATTAATTAAAGTTAAATTTGTTAGACATAAGTATAGTCAGAGACTAAAATACTGCCAAGACATGATCAATCCAATGCACCTTGGGAGAGGAAATTTATAAATTTTTAATATCAATAAAGTTTAAGAAAACTGTCATCATCTTTAAATTTGAACTTCCTTCAATAAAGATATTGAGAGACAACTTCACCTTATTTAACAAATTGACCATTCTTTAAAATGTCTTAGCCTACAAAAATTAAACAAATCAAACAAATAATTTTAAACTCACATAAACTTTATTAAGTAAACACAAATATGTATTAAAAGATGTCATTGATAAGAAGATCACATCCCCCATTGCTAAATATTGTATTAATCTACAATCAAGAAATTAAACTGTCTCTTAAAAAATCTCCTACATCAACTCATACCTAAAATATAAAACAACATACAAAATATTCATCTCCTACACCAAATTGATATCTAAAATATAAAACGACTTACAAAATCTCCATCTCTTACACCAAATCCATATCTAAAATATAAAACAACACACAAAACTTTCTACATCAAATCGATACCTAAAATATAAAATGACATACAAAATCTCCAACATCAAAGTAAAAAATAAAAAAGATGGTAATTACCATTAATGAAAACTGTAGATATTTAGGTATGATGTCTCACTTATTGTAACATCTTTAAACAACGTCTATGCAGCACCCAAACTACACTATTTAGTGTAATTATTAATTAATTAAAAAATTCGTATTAATTAATTAGAAATTAGAATACTAGGAGTATTCTGATTTCTAATTAATTAATTAATTACAACAAATGATAGAGTTTAGGTTTTCTTAGACAGTGGTTAAACAAAAAGCCAAACTTACACTAAGTTTAAGTATGACCCTAATCATATATGCATACAAAAAAACACATGGTGCATGCAAGAGCATGCAATCAAACTCCTAACAAATTACTCATGGTTTATTGTTACCCATGATTTATTGGGCATCCATCTTAGCATATACCTAGCCGAAAGTGAGCCACATGTGGTGAACGGGGATGTTTGTGCCCCCACTTTCCTAATGCAATAAAGAACACGTGAACCGACCCAATAACTTAAACACTTTAAATTAGGTATTTCTTATATTCGATATTGGGTCCCTATTATTTTAGTTGTGTACACAATATATATATATATATA
>MU227069.1:888244-926881 GCA_018584345.1 Thuja plicata
ATGAACTTGTTAAAGTTCCTTTGCCTTGTTAGAAGCAGTCTTTACAAATTAAGTACAATGACCTGGTTAAAGGTCTGACCCTGTTAGGAGTCTTTTACAAAACCCTGTTAAAGGTATATGGCTCACTGTGGCTACAACCCTCTGAATTTTGATATGCACTATATCAAAAATGAACTACTGTAATGACACTGTTGTATGATCAGTTCCTTGTATGCGCGAATGCTCTTACTCCTTTAAAGAGCTATATCATCTACTAACTTCATTATACTACTCATTTGTATCTTCTTCTCGCATAATAATCGACACTACTTTCATATCTTTACATTACATACTTATATATGAAAATCTGAATAGGCGCGACCCAAAACATAACACTAGTCGGCCTTTAAACCAAAATATACAACGCTTCCGAACAAGTCAGCCTAAGTGTGTTTAATACAACATTAATTACATTAATACAAACTTATAACTAAAGGTACTTAGCCATTAAATTACAAAATCATTCACGTTGATCAAAACTGTAGTCGGCTTCCATGCTCTGTTTCCTGGACTGCAGTTCTATTGATCTGCCTGTAACTTTTCTGTACTGATGTTCCGTACTCTGCGCGTCTAGATCTAGCATGTATATACACCATAGAGTATATACCTAAGCACGCATGCTCTGGTGTGATCTCTAACATGTGCGTTGATGTACTGATCTCTGTATGTGTCTGTCTACCCTGTTTTCACACTTAGTCATTTTGTCTTTCATAACAGAACTTAAGTATGACTTTGTTGCCATGATTGACAACACAAAATAAGTCATGCTTCCTTAGGAAGTCAACTTGCCAACATTTTTGACATTCAAGATTCATCATTGCCCCCTCTTTTTGACCATTCTATATTACATTTTATGTTATCATTTTTCCCCCAATTATAGCTCCTATCATTGTTAAACACCAAAAAACTTCCTTTATATATTTTCATCACCAATTTGATGAAAATAAACTAGGATCCTCAAAACTAGACTCCTTTTAGCCTATGATATTTGTAACCTAATTGAGTGTGTTAGCTTCTTTACCAATTCCATTTTTTTTTAAACCTTGTAGGCCTTTCTCCATTCCACCCATTTCAATCATAAACCTAGTTTTTTTTATTTCCTTAAGTAATGATTGGTTTGACACCAATTGTAGGAATACCAACAAAAATAACAAATTTTGATTAATATGGTAAGTTATACAATTTTTTTAAATAAAAATAATGAATGAATCTAAAAAGAATGTGATTATTGATAAAATCAATACACCAACAAAGAAGCAAACATAACAATTACAAACCATATGAATGCCAAATTTATTTGGAGGGAACCTTACAAAACAATTCACCACCAAAGAGACCCAAGCATGTATTAGACTCAAGAAAGAGTCTACAGGAATCCAATCACTTATCTAGTTGATAAAAAATGAAAACACAAGATTACTAACATAATAACCATACCATCCTCAATATCATGTGCCAAATACATAAAAAAATCAAGATAATTTACAAACCATCAAATGGTATACATAACAAAGAGACGTGGAAAACAGTTAATGCCCCATAGTCATTCTCAAGAAACCTTAATTTTAATTAATTCCTCTGACAATGCTTACACATCTTACACCTATCTTACATGTCATATTTGTTTTCATAGCATTCAAATTGATCGTATTAATGAATACAATTTACAAGCTCTACAAGGTAATTAAACCACCTAATCCTAGCATTCTTTAATTTGATATGTACATGTACATGAAAAAGACATAAAGGGGAGCTAAAAATAAGTTAAATTCCTTTCAAAATGAAATGGAACATTGGGCCCTACAATAGATGTGTGAATACAAATCATCATGATAATTATAATTCAACCCATGTGACCAAAATTGTGAACATCACAAATGTAAACCTTATGACTAGTTGGTCCAAGTTACATGATACATGCTCTCACTCTAGGTAAATTATGCAAAAATAGAAAAGATCATAAAAATTTCCCAAGATGTTTCTCAACCAACTAGAAAATTTTCACAAAACAACTTTTACACTATTAATACAATTGTGGCATTAGATATATATGTATTCCTTGGTCAAGAGACAAATGAATTAGAGATTTAAAATTATGATACACAAGTATTTCAAAGAACAAGGAGTACCTATAAAAGTGAGGAACCAAAAGAAATTACCATTCATACATCCACTACACCCAACAAAGGTAGCGTACCACCTAAACCCAATGCTAGTAACAATATAATTCCTCCTTAAGGATCTCAAACGAATAAGCCAAAGCTATTCAAAATTGAATTAACTAGTAAGTGGGGGATCTTATGACATCATAAAAGAGTTGGGAAATACAAGTACCACTATAACACTTGACGTATTGTAAAACTACAGTAGTCAAAACAAGGAACTCTTGAAATGACTTGATCAACCTAATCCTTTTAAAACTAAAGCTATTGTTTCCATGAATTAGGATGCCAACGCAATGAAGTACCAAGGGAAAGTAGATACACCTCCCTTTTTTAGTACTAGCAATCACATCTGAGTGTGCAATGGTTACGCCTTTTTTATGTTATTTGGATTTTGTTGTAATTTTTTTGTTGTCATTAATGGTGAGTTGTATTTTAAATAAGTAGAAACATAACATTTAAGTATGAAGTGGAATATATTTTTTGTTCTTATTTATGTTTCATATTTTAATATATTTTGTACAACACACTTTAGTAATGTGATGCTTCCTAAATCCTATAAAGTATGTTATTGTTACAAATTGCATGATTATATGTTTTTTTTTGTATTTTCCTATTGTAATTTTGTTGGAGAAATTAGAAATATAAAATATGGTCATTACATATTATATAGTAATGTTATGAAGACATTTTATGAAAGTATTGATTTTAACACTTATAGGGAATAGATGTATTAAAATCATTTTACAATAAAGTTAATATATAATATTCTTGTACATGATTGGTAAAATAGACTTGGAAATTTAGAATTCTATTGAATGTGTATTTTATGTAATCTGTGTCAAATATTGTAAACTTTGGATATAATTGTATCTTACAAACAATACATGTATTAATAAACATTCTTGTACTCGATTTACAGAGTAGAGTTGGTATACCATAGTTGGAAACAAAAAGCTAGTTGTTCTAGTTGAACAACAAATATCAAAAACACTGCATAGACCAGAAGTATACATTTAGTACATATATTTTGTATGTGTCCTTTTGTTTTTCACTCATTCTCATCCTCTCTAGATCTCCTTATCTTTGTATCAATATATCTCACCATCTATATATCTCTCTAACTCTCCTTCTCTATGTCTCCCTCTCTATCTCCCTAGATCTCTTTATATCTTTACCTCTTGATCTATCTCTAACTCTCTATCTTTTTTTCGCCATCCTCCCACTTTATATTCATCCATATCTCTACCAACCATTTCTTTCCATCACCCCCTTCCAATACCTTTTAATCTTTACATCTCTATATTTCTTCTCCCATCTCTCCCTCTATATGTATCTCTATCTTGCCATCTCCCTATCGCTCTCTATGCCTATATATCTCCCCCTTTCTACCTCTCTCTATTACTTTCTACTTATATCTTTATCCTGATATTTCTCCCTCTCTCATTCTCTATTTTTTTTTATATATTTACATCTTCCATCTGCACTCTCTCCCCTCTCTCCATCTTCCATTTGTGCTCTCCCCCCTCTCTCTCCTCTCCATGTCCCTCTTCCTCTCAATCACTCTAAATCACTCTCTAAACCATGTATTTAGGTAGAGTGGATAGTGTAAATACAAATAGACAATTGAAGATTATCACTTTGAAAAATACATGTGGCGAACAAGGTAAATTAGCTTAACATATTAAATACTCGGCCTTTATTACTACATGAGATCATATCAGAAGAGCAAAATTTTCTCTATCCATATTTTCCCCACACGAAGATACCAAATAATGTATAATATTTTAAATTTTTTTAATGGATTTATTTAAAAATTCAAAATAATGAAATATAGATTTAAAGGTACTAATGTCTACTATAATGAAAAAATGTAACAATGAAATGGGGAAATTAATTTTTTTTGTAATTTTAATTAATTAAATATATATTTTTTCTTTTAAACTATAATATTAATAAAAATTTAATTTTATGCAAATTAATAATTTTTTAAAAATATTATTAAAGATTTTCTTCGTAAAAATAAAATTTTAAAATCCATCTTTTATCAAAATCTAGAAACAAAATGATTTCATCTTTTTCCTTTTAAATACCTAAAATATTGTATATAAATGAAATATTTATCTCAATTTAATTTCAATGTAGTATTGAGTTAAAAATTATATCAATGTATCAATATATCTCGCCATCTATATATCTTTATAACTCTTCCTCTATCTCTCCCTCTATATGTCTCCCTCTGTATCTCTCTATCTCTTTCTATCTTTACGTCTTGTTCTATCTCCAACTCTCTATCTATTTTTCCCCATCCTCCCACTTTATATTCATCTATATCTCTATCCAACCATCTCTCTCCATCACCCCCTTCCTATACCTTTTAATCTTTGCATATCTATATTTCTTCTCCCATCTCTCCCTCTATATGTATCTCTACTTATCTCTATATTAAGTTGGTAATTTGGTTAAAGGTCCTGAGTTTTTGATACAAAAGCTTGCAGAAACTATTTTGATGTTTCTATTGGCTAAATGGTAGCTTCCTCGCTCCTATTTTTGAAGAAAAATATTTGTAGAACAGAGAATTGATTTTATAGATTATCTATCACTGAGAATCTGGGACTAATTCGGGACCAAAAGATCATTAGTTTTGATGTCATGACAAATTTATAATTCAGATTTGATTCTTTCAAAATTATGCTAAAGAGGGGTATTGTACTAACCACCACATTTTTAAAAATTGATCTCATATATTAATCATCACGTTTTTGCAAAGACATTGAGCTCATAGACTATGCACCACACCTCTAAAACAAATCTGATAGAGACTAATCTCATAGGCTAAGCACCACACCTTTAAAATAAATCTGATAGAGATTGATCACCAAACTTTAAAAAATTAATCACATAACTAACCACCACACCTATTTCATAGATCATGGAAAAAACCATAGCTCACTCGCAACATTCATTCTAAACAATACTCATTATTATACCTACAATAGCGCCACCGACAACAATTAAACAAGCTGAGAAAACATTTGGAGAATGAAAGACAAAGCAAGAAGAAAGAGAAAAGCAAGAAACATACCGAATAATGTTCTCTGAAAATATTTTATCTGGCTGCCGACTGCGAAGGGCATTCAAATCACCGTCGGGGCAGTAATCCACAACCCATCCCACCATTTTCTCCGTCTCGACCTGTCCAACCAATGTGGGCAAAAATGGGTGCCTTAGATTGCTAAAAATATGCTTTTCCACACGTGCTCTCTTTAACCCACTTTTCTAACACAGATTTCCTCATGGCCTTCAAATCCAAAGGCCTTTCAAAGCCATGTTTGATGACCAAAAACACAGTCCCCATGGCTCCCTTTCCCACAACTTTCACCGCCTTGAGTTCTTCCATCTCCCTCCCCAAATTAACGGAAAATCCTTTACTAAAATTTATCCTCATATTCAGCGATTAATTCGTCAATCTACAAATTTTCCAAACAAAGAAGTGATCATTAAATTTCTGTTGTCGTGTAATAGCAATCTCACCTTGGTGTGCAATGGGTATGCCGAAGAGGTGTAGAAAGTCAATTAAGGAAAATATTGATATTTATTTTGCATAATTGTGTGTTAAAAGGTCAATTGGTAGGCTATTTAGCAAATGATGTTGTAACTTGTGCTTGACAAAGGTGTGAATAAAGAAGTAATGGCTTGAAATTGACCATGAATCCAATTTGAAGGATGTGAGTTTGATTAAAACAAAATCTTTGAATGGTGAAGATAATGAGGCTCAATTATCAACAAGCTCATGTTAGTTTTGAAATAAAGTGAGGGAAAGATAGGAATCGAAAGAGAAGTAATAAAGGGGTGAAGAGTAGAATAATAATTGATGATATTGCTAAATTAGTCTCTGTTATTTTTTGAATTAACATTTGGGATCACACTCCATGATCCATCATGTGATACTTAAGAACTAAGAGGCAAAAAATAATTGGTTGTAGACTAAGCCCAAACTAAAAATAAGAGAGAAGAGATGAGGTGACATAATTAAGGTTCAAAACAAAGTAATGCCCAAAGATAGATAAAAAGGAACAGTAGGGAAAAGTCAATTACTACCTATGAAGACCATTTTAAACTATCTAAAACATAGAAAACCAAAAGATACTTAAAATAATTATTTATATTAAAAACTTCTAAATATATAAGCAAATATTTACAAAATTAATTAGAATCTATATTTATATTTTTAAGCCAATACCTCATAAATAAAGGTCTTACTAATAAACAAACACTTTTAATACAAAAAGAGTTAGTAATAAAATTAATATAATAAATACTAATAAGACACCAACAAATAAAAATCTCTTACACCCACATCACAAGCTCGGGTTAATGATATGTTTATCAATTTCAAAAAGTTAAATAAATTCAGCCTAATTCTTTACCACATCGCTCAATTTCTCCTAATTGAAGGAATTCAAAGAAACAAATAACATGATTTAATTTAAAATGGCTAAACATGGCAGCCCAAGATACCAATACAAACTCCAACGAGGGAATGGATAGAAATGATAATATACTAATATGCTCTTAAGCTTAAGAGTTATTTATTTTTACCAAAGTTATGTGGAAGGTCACTTAGGGAAAATTGTAGCCTATTTTGGTTTGCAAATAATATTGTTTGTTGTTTGTTTAAATAGTTCTTTGATGGAGATGCTTAATATAACAAATTTAACAGACTACTAAAAATAATTAAACTCAATATAAAAGCTACCAATAATAATTAATTTGAAAGAAAATTAAATTTAATTATTAAATAAATTAAATTTAAAAAATTAACTTTTATTTGAAATAAATATAAAATAGAAATTAACTTTTTAAAATTTACTAATGTTCAAATTTAAAAATTTATATTAAAAGTTTCAATTAAAACTAAAAAAAATCAAACTGAAAAAGTTAGAAATAAAATATTTTATTTTAATACATAAAATTATTTTTTTGGTTTTGTTAATGTAACTTTTATTAATCTTTTGATATTATAGACTATAAATAAAAATTATAATAAAGAATGTTTTGATGATATTCAAATGTTAATTTACATACTATACAAAAAAATAATAATAAAAGATTGAATTGCTTTTAAAGGAAAATTTAATTTTTAAAAGCAATCTTATATCTAAACCCAAAAAAAATTATGTAATGCATTTTCTTTAAACTTATTTTATATAAATTAATAATTGATCTCTAAAATTAATTTGTTACTCAAAATTGAGGGTTTTTGGTTCTACAAATACATTCAAGTTATGATTCTCACCTCATAATTATTTTTTTTTGTATTTGCAGACCTTCCATTCAGCTTCACTAATAAACCATAAAACATTTTACAAAGTCAATAAGTTGCTTAAATACTTATTTTATATAAATTAATAATTGATCTCAATAATTAATTTGTTACTCAAAATTGAGGGTTTTTGGTTCTACAAATACATTCAAGTTATGATTCTCACCTCATTTTTTTTTTGTATTTGTAGACCTTGCATTCAGCTTCACTAATAAACCATTAAAAATATTTCCAAAAGGGAAAAAGAGAAAAAAAAAACATTAGAAATCTAATCTAATATATTCATACTTCAAGAAACTTCAAAACAATTCATTAAAGTAGTTATACTTACTAATAATAAAACTCATACTTTTAAAAAAATATAATCATACTTACTAATAACTAACATATCTATTTTTAGTTAAAATACAATATAATTATTATTTATATCTGATTTTACTATTTCATAAAAATTAACGTAAAAAACTTGAAAGTATAATTACCCTATAAAAATTACTTGCTAAGCCATAAAATACTATCACAACTTAATAATAATTAACATGCATATTTTTACTACTTAAAACACAATACAATTATCACTTATATGCGACTTTACCATTTCTTCCATTTTATAGAAGAATTAATAATAATGTCACCTTTATAGAAAGCGATATTAATTTTGTTTCACATATCTATCTTTCACCTTGTCATGTATTTTAATCATAGAAAAAGACAAAAACCAATTTATTAATTTTTGAAAGATTTAAAACTAGATTACTAAAAATTAAATGTAATCCATTGCCATGTGGCTGTACCTTGAAAATGTTTCAGAGATTCAATTAAACTTCAATGGCAGTTGCATTGTATACCCTAAAGTAAACATGAAGTATTAAAGCGATTAAAATCTGATGGTTAGAATTATTCCAATGGTCGTCCATCCTCCTAAGCCATTATAGACCGTCGATGATCTAAATCATGTCCTCTAACTTTAATAAAAATAAACAAACACATTCGGCGTAAAGATTCGCTTTCCAATGTTGTACTTTAATATAAACCATACAATGTGTGGAAGCGCGGGTCAATAGACAGAGTTTGTTCTAGAAATGGTTTATTTGGAGAGGGCGAGATAGAAGGGCATCCCACCTGTTGTTTGTCTTTCTAAATTTCAACATCTTCCCGTTAATTACTGCCTTCGATTTTGATGGCTACGTGACAGTTTTAAGTTTTCATCGTATTGGCAAAAGGCACATTTGACAGATTGGATGACAAACTCATATGATTTTTCTTCTGCCTTCTCACCCGTCTCCTATGACATGTTACTATTGATGTTGACAGGTGAAGTGATGTGAATAGTGTACAATTTAGGAAAAAAATGTACGTCCCAGATGATTTCAATGACAATCACTACCTTTTTAACCAATAACAATTGTAGATCCCTAAATACAGGCTGGGGCTTTCCAAGATGGAAACGCCTACGACGTAATTAAAATATTTGGGGAACACTTACACAACTTCCTTGTAGACACATGAGCTTATGGAAATGTGATGAAATATTCTATATTGAAAAAGCTCGGTTGATCCTTGTAAGGAAAATAGTAAGGTGATACAAATTGATATAAAACTGAGGTAAAGATGGTTGGGGAACTAAAAGATGCATACATTCGACTTTGTGTAGACCCCCACATTGCACAACATATTGACATTCTTAAAGTTTATGGTATGTTTTTAAGATAAAAATGGTCAAAAGTATAAGAGGTAACATTGCTACTGATTTCTCTCACATTTGGCTCCTTTGGAAAGGGTTGGATAACCAAATCTAGGTAAATAGATAACACAAGTTGAAGCATATGATAATTTAGTATAAAAATCCAAATGAAGTTTCTTTTTGTTGAAACAAGGACAAGTGTCTTATGTGTTGATGATATTATGACTTTGACAACCATTTCTAGTCTAGAGCAAACATAAAACCATAAATATACTCTAGAACATAGAGCTAATGTGTTTTGAACATGATTATCATAGGATATTAAAGTGTTGGGAGATAGTGTGAAAGTTCATGATCTTTTTTTCCACAATGATGTAGAATACATAACCAAAGTCATTATGAGTTGACTTATAATGTATCCAAAAGTCTGATTATTTATATTTTTCAACCTATTTAAGAAGTGGAAGTTAATTACTAC
Source organism: Thuja plicata (assembly GCA_018584345.1). Lineage (NCBI taxonomy): Eukaryota > Viridiplantae > Streptophyta > Pinopsida > Cupressales > Cupressaceae > Thuja > Thuja plicata. Next base: position 897,934 of record MU227069.1, read on the forward strand.
ACATCAAAGGAGGAAGAATTGAGTTAAGATTAAAGTGACACTAAGTTAGAGAATTCAAATCCTTCTTAAAGAAAGGAGAACATTACATCATATGTTGAAGAGAATGTTTCAAGTTAGTTTTCTAATTTTTTGTCTTTACATATTGAAGAACAACTAGCATCACTGAGAGTGAAGAATTATGATGAAGTAATAAAGCTAGTCCAAAAACAAGAGAAAATATTGTTGATGAAAAGAAGGATAAGATATCATTAACCAAGGTAGAAATATGAATATTAAAATTTGATGGTTTGAGATCAAAACAAGGTAGTAGAGCTAGAATGGAATTTGTGAATCTGAAATGGAAAGCATTTTTGGGTTTTTTATAAGTTGCATCTTGGATGCACTATCAACACCACTAAGTATGAAGCCTTCGTAAGAGGTATTTTGTTTGTACTCTATAAAATAATAAAATTCTTAAGAGTTCAAGGGGATTCTAACTTGTGGTTAAGAAAGTTAGGAGCTAATATACATGTCAACACAAAAGGTTGGCTTCCTATAGAAAATGAATATGGAGCTTAATGTAAGACTTTGAGGTATTTAATATTAATCTCATATCTCTAAAAAAGAACCATATCCCAAATTCCTTGGTGGTACCTATGACTACCTTAAAGCTAATGGAAGAATCTAAGCTAAGGCAATTCTTAGTTGAGCTATTATCATTGACCGTCATGTTAGCACGATTAAACAACATGGATGAGAATATAAAATCCCTCTCTTGAAAGAGCGATAAGAATAACTCCCAAGGTTCTCAGTGATTGGGTCACAATCACATTGGGAGACTAGTAAATATTTATGTATAAACATAAGGTAGGCCTTTTCTAGTCCATTGAGCAAGAAACTAAAAATTTACGGCTCACTTTTCTTCCTCAATATCTAAAAACTAAAATTTGCCTTAAAGTAAATTTTAACAATCTAATTCATATTATATCAACTACATTCTAACTTCAAATTTTAACAAAATTCAAAATATTTGAGGGTAACAAGAGATCTATAGAAAATTATTGAAATGTAACTCCTACGAACATCAACCATAAACACCTTTAACTTGCATAATAAATAACAAATTTGATCCTTAAAGCATGAAATAATAGAATGAATTAGAATTTCACAACTCAAACCACCCAAGTGCAATCATCTAGGAAAATTAAAATAATATTTTTACAACTCATCAAATCACATAGCCAAACCCATTCGTACATGCATGTGAAACAAATTCATTCTTTAGCACATAATATAATCGATCAACTCCATTATTTCACCACCACAAAAAAATTGATCATAGCTAACACCAATTAAATGAAGGAAAATAAAATTCACAAAGAACATACATTCGACTCTTGAATTCAAAATTATATTACAAACTCACAAAATTAGTAAAGATTCAGACCAAGATTGCAACATAAAATACATATGATGTTCTATTGCAAAAATCTTAACCCTTATTACAATCCAAAATGAGTTTTTACAGTTCTTTGAAATTGCCAAACCCATAACTAGGATTTTTGGGCATTATTTTTGGGTGTAATAAATAAAAACTCTAGAGATTAACAAGTAAAATCTACTCCTAAACTATTTCATTACATGCTGAGTTCAATTTGTTTATGTTTACAACTCAAAAAGAGGTCATTTTGACCCAAAAACGTGCCCTAGAATTTTGGGAGGACTCAAGTTTGACTGCAAAAAAAACTTGGAAGCCTAGATCCATTTTTTTAGCAAAAAGAATGAGTTAAATAGTGAGAAAACTATCCCTCTTCATTTGATTGACTCCATGGACAAATTGAGACATCAAAAACAACATTTTAATGAAGATTCAACCTTTGAAAAAATTCTACTTCCAACAAAAATGTGTCTGCATTTTATTTTTAGAAGTGTATACAAAAATGAGAGGTTAAACAAATGATGCAGCATCTCAAAATTCTATACATGCTCAAAAATATTTAGGATGGTTTGACATAAATTATTGAGAGTCATATTCACATCCCCAAAGCCAAGGAGCTTCATATATTCTAACCAGGCTCGCTGATTTTTCCTGAAAGTTGGAAGTTGGTTCCCAGCTTCTTGGGATTATTACATTTCACTTCTGATTTCAATCAATCCCCCTTTTGCACTCTGTATACAAACAAAATCTTCTTTATTTTTTATGCTTTTCACCTTCCCTTTATACTATTGAATAATGGTATTTATATTGTAGGTCTTCTCCTTATCTTCATCCTGGTATAATTGACATGCCAAGGACTCTATGAACTCTTTGACACGCTGCACCAAAGGCATGATTTCATCTCTTTTCTTCTCAATAAGTTCCTTTTTTATTATTCTAATCTTTTAATACTAGTTTTATGGCCCTTGGCCAGGTGTCGAGCTTATCTACTTCTTCTTCAAAAGTGGTTGACTCTACTAGCTTATTACTCTGACCTTCTGCATTACTCTCAGCATGGAAACGACCTCACCTCCATAATTTTGCATTCCCCTCAATACATGTGCCTTTACCATTAGATATCATATAATTTAGGGTGGTGATCTCCTTTACCATAGTGTGGAAGTGCGTCAAAACTTGCCTTAAGGTGTCCTCCCTGAGATCCTCTACTTCTTGCTTCCACTCCTCACAGGATTTGAAAAAAGGAACTACCTTTGAGGGAATCATATGTGCCTCTAGCGATGCTTGTAATGTGACCTCTAGGTTAGCAAGGTCTATCAGACCCACTAATTGAGCTATCTAATCTTTTAAAATTTTATTTTGGGCATACAAGTCACTTATTTCAGTCTCATCATCATGCATATGCTTAAATAATGGCGTGACCCTCAATGCTACCAATACCTTACCTCCCTCACATGTAGGAACCCCAAGATCAACTTCTTCCATAAAAAAATCCCCTGGAGTGATATCCTCCATTGCCTTATCTAGAGAAGGAATGACCATTTTTGTTTTCTTGTCTCCCCTAGTATCTTTAGTGACATAGGAAATTCTCTTCTCTTTCCTCTAAATATACTCCCATGTATAAAAAAAACTTGCCAATCTTCAAAAAATCCTAAGCCTCCATCTCACGATATGTTCTCTTCCTCAGCTAAATGGAATTAGTCAGCCAAGGTAGTGTAGTGTTCTGTGAGAGAGGCTAATATGTCTCAAGATGAAAAATAGTACTCTTCCTCTCACCTTTCTTCTTGGTGACCTAAGGATGGCCCTTGGGAATAAGATGCAACTATATACTCTGAGGATGAAAGATAAAAATGATGGTCACCTTGTTCGTCCATTTTTGTTTGGACTACTCTGTAGGCTTCTTAGTGGGCTACTCTTCATCAATTTATTCCTGAGTGTCCTCTCCCCCTGACCTAAGATCTTGTTGCATTTCCTCTTCTTTAGCTAGCTTCTCTTCTTCTACCTCCTCATCTATTCCATGTTCCCATTTTGTATCTAGAGGAACATGTGTGTTAGTAGGAATATCATCTTTCCCATCCCCATCTCCATCTAGATCACCAACCATACCTTGTAGAGATACACTCCTTATTGGTGTTTCCTGCAATGATTCCTTGAAGCATGGGATACTCTCAAACTCAGAGATATCAAACTCATTCGGTCCTAGAGGGTCTTCAACCCATGTCTCTTGTTCTACTGTAGAAATAGATTCAATATTGTGTATTTCAAGGATAACACCTTGATTTGTACCATTTTGAGGGGGTTAGGAGAGGTCTTCCAAAGAAGGCTCTCCCAGGTTAAGCCTTTGAGTAGTAGTTATAGATGACCTTATTATTTGGACCAATTAAGGGCCAATGTCTTCCTCATCTTCCTCTTCTTATAAGGCTTCCATGACTGGTGTCATTGAAGAGGGTTTATTTTTCAATATTTTATTTACTCTTCATGAGGGTACTGGAGGATGTTTTTTTTTGGGCTTCTTGACCTTGATCTTAAAACAATTGACCTTAGGTTTGGAGGAAGAAGGAACATCCATAGTAGCAACAAAAATAGAAAAAGTAGAAACAAATAGAGTTTCTACTAAAGGATAAGGTGCAGTACTAGATGGTGAAGGAGTTTTTGGAGCTATAGGTGATGTGGTAATAGTGGAAGTTTATCCTTTATTTTTGTCTTTGGCCTTTAGTTACCTTAAAAATTGAGGGGGATATGATTTACCAACTTCCCTCATGTGTCATATAACTTCTTGAGCAAGAGAGTTGGACGGAGTCTTCTTAAAGATCTTTATATTGACCTTCTTCCCTTTTCTTGTATCCACCTTCAAGGAATTATCTTCCCTGGCTCCCATTGGCATGGGTTAAGGTCTAAAACTCTTTTTTAACCAATCATTAATACATTACTTAACATAATAAAAGGTGAACCAAGTATAAGAGTGTAGAGATGGCTCACCAAATCTAGGTGTTTGTGTGGTTGTATAGATATCCTATGTTACATTAGGAATACCTCTAAAGGATTCAACCTTAAACCTAAATCATATTAGAAAATCCCAAAATTATTAAAGGATGCTAATGCTAGGTCTTGATTTGAAGATGGAGTATGGAGATGAATTCCTTTATTGTTAAAATGTAAATTATATGTAAATTGATATGCAAGATTATGAAAGGAATGCAAACTATGATCAATGAAATGATCACTAACAAGATATAATATCAGATCTAATGTATAAAAATAAATGAAAGATGAAAATAAGAAGAATGAACTCACCTTGAAAGCTAGGAGAGAATGAATAAACTTCAAATCTGGAAATGACTATCACAAATCTATCAAAACTGGAAACTGTTCTGGATTTGAAACTCTGATATCTATATTTTTTTTACTATGAATTTAGAGATCCAAAGGCCAATTTCGATTCAAGTCAGCTTAGTACCAAAAATTTGGCCTTGTCCTATAGACTTATAAACTAATGAAATCTATAGTAGATCAGTCAAAGGTCCTGAAACTCTAAAATTATGGATATGAAACAAAAAAAACCTATCCTACACACAAGAGAAAGGGGAATTAGGTTGATGGAAAGGGGCTTGCCTTGGTTAATCCCCTATATAGTAATCAACCTTGAAATGAAATTAGGAAATTTCATAAACAAGATAAATGTCAGATTTACCTTGCATGGAAAACCCTCATGGATGGATAAAGAAATCAGTCAACTCCACAAGAATGCTTGTGTCCTTATGTTGTATAATCAAGGATTCCTTCACAAATGAAATTTTTCTACACTTTACAATCCTATATCTTCAATTAATGTATTCTTGAAATTATGGATAGAGAAGAGGAATGGATCTTCTTGCTTTCTTGAGAATTCCTCAACTAGGCCACAATGGGAGAGAAACTTGCATCTATCCACCACTTCAATTGCACAACTTGAATGCTTGAACTTGATAGATATTTTTGCATATAGATAATGATTACTTTCATAAAGAATGGATGTCAAAATGAGAGGAGAAGACCCCCTTTTATACTCATTTCGAGATTCAAAAATAACAAGACGACCACACCAAGATTGGGAAATAAAACATCCCCACATTGGGCGTGGATCCCACTTAAAACCAACCCCCAAGGACAAGGTCAACTTGGGTTGGCTAGTCCTGGTGCGGTTAATTTCAAAGTGAATATGAGACTCGGGCAGTGTGAAAAGTCTTGGGAAAATAACATGAAAGATTTGGGAAATCAAGCATAAAGTCCTTCGGATCTAGGAATCACTAGAATGGGGTGCAATAGGTTCCAATTAATGGGTGCTAAATTTTTAGGATGGTACATTTATCCCCCACTTTAGGGGGGGTATGAGAAAATCTCATGCTCATGGTAAAGTAGATCAAATGCATGAGACAATCTCATCAAGGTCAAGGAGATAAAAAAAACATCAATCCCCCAAGTGACTTAAGTCCTTACCAAAACTGAAACCAAAATGTGTGTGTGTATGAGAGAGAGAGAGAGAGAGAGAGAGAGAGAGAGAGAGATTATTGTGAACCACACAAGGAAAATATTGCAAAAGATGGAATTGAATAGTCTAGCAAGTTTTATTATTCTATTTCAATCCATCAACAAGGATCAGTCCTTAAAGGAAAGTTCTTCCAATAATGGATCCAGCGGTTCAATCCTAAGGAGAGGCATGATTCCTTAGGGATCAAAGAATGGTGGTCAGTCAAAGGACCAAATGTGTATGACCAGTCTAAGGAACAAATATGTGCAGTCAATCTAAGGACCAAGTGTTAATTGTCAGTCTAAGGACCAAGTGTGTCCAGTGGGGATCAGTCTGAGGATCTACTAAAAATAACATCAAAACAATGTGTGTGTGTGTGTGTGTGTGTGTGTGTGTTTTCAAAATGTGAGCATAGTGTTTTCCCCCATGTTAGAGCTATTGCAAATGTCTTAACATGATAAATTGCTTTAACGGAGCGTACATGCATCCACAAGAAATGTTTCCACTGTGAAATACCCCCAAGAAATGACAAATCAAGGGAAATGAGCACATGAAAAAAGAGAGAACGAAAGGGATCTACAAACCCTGGGTTCATTAGGTCATATGATAACTCATGTATATTAGAATTATTTCAAAATGAATTTTCATCATCCCCCAAAGGTAGTATAACTACAAGCACAATGGAAGAAAGACACGTAAGAGTTACAAAGAAGAGTCTTCAAAATGTGAGCATAGTGTTTGCCCCCATGTTAGAGCTATTGCAAATGTCTTAACATGAGAAATTGCTTTAACAAAGCGTACATGCATCCACAAGAAATTTTTCCACTGTGAAATACCCCAAAGAAATGACAAATCAAGGGAAATGAGCACATGAAAAAAGAGAGAATGAAAGGGATCTACAAACCCTGGGTTCAGTAGCTCATATGATAACTCATGTATATTATAATTATGTCAAAATGAATTTTCATCATCCCCCAAAGGAAGTATAACTACAAGCACAATGGAAGAAAGAAACGTAAGAGTTACAAAGAAGAGTCTTTTTGGGTTGGCATCTTGGAGACCAAAAAGAATAGGTAGCTATGATTTTGCATCAACCCAAGCATAAAAAACAAAGCCACATGTACAAATAGTGGCACAGACACAATATAACATGTAACGACATATAGAAGAAGAGAGATACAAATAGAAGAATGTGTAGGAAATTTTAATTCCTTTATCACCTTGCACAAATGGATCAACAAGGGTTGTTTAAAGAAATCTAAATAAAACATTAAACAAGTAGCACATCACCGGGGAAGCGCATCACGAAAAGCAAACAAGAAATAAAAAAAAATCCACCGTACAAGAGGATCTAGTCAAGAATATCGCCCGAACCACCATCTTGGTCCATAGTGTTTAGGGAAGTTGGAAAACTCACAAGAGGAGCAACATCAAGCACAACAGACGAAACAATACCCTGTTCTAAACAAGGACCCTATTCTAAAGAGAGGTCATTATGTTCGTTACTAGGAGTGATAGATAACTACTGTGAAATCATAGATGATAAATAAGAATCAATATCAATAGTCTCATACATGTCATCAAAATCACTAGAATGAATATCATTGTTAGCATTAAGAACATCACCACCAAGAGTATCTTCTTCATCTAGATTAATTGTAATAGAATCCAAGATACGAATAGCATTGTCATGTTTATTCTTTTTAATTTTGTTTAAATTCACTTCCTCCATTGGCAAAGGCATGGGTGGTTCAAAGAGAAGTGAAACATGAGGTGTATGAGGTGAAGCAATGTTTTGAGAAGTACATTGATGGGCTCTAGAAATACAGTTGCAGTGAAAATCACGAGCATGATGATTAATTTTGGTCTTGCTATAAATTTTGGGTTGGATAGGATCAATCAACATCAGGTCCTTTTCTTATTAATGAGGAAGAATTGAAGGAACCACACTAGGTTGAGAGATGGGTTGAGAAGTATGTGTATAAGAAATAGGAAGAGGTGGTATAGGTGGTGTAAGAAGAACTCCATGTCCTAGGCAAAGAGATTGAACATCCTTAGGTTTGCTAAGTTCGCAAATCTTTTCAACCTTTTAGGCTTGATATAATCTAAAGAGATGGTCAAGAAGAGTTTGAGTTGGTTGAGGCATAGAAGGCCAAAAAAAATAAAGGTCAACTGAGTCTCTAGGAACAAAAGGCTGATAAAGACTATGGTTAACAATCATGATTTCTCCACTATGAGGAAAATTAACACACTTATGAATAGGAGAAGCCACAACATACATGGAGGTAAGCTAAGGAAGACCAAGTTTGACTTGAAATTCATCAGAGGTTGGGATGAAATTGAAGGTAACATCTAAAGGTTTACCACCAACTTCGATAGGGAAGGAAATGGAACCATGAGAGGGATAAAGGAAACCATTTCAAGTTTGAATCTTCACATCACATGTATCATAAAAGTCTTTTTACAATTGTTTACTGAAAATATGTTCTTCAATTATCACATTCACCATTCAAGTGGGATCAACAAGGGTATCACGGGTAGGAAGGTCGTTAACCTTTGCCACAATATAGATGACACCACCATGTGCTTTAATTGTCATGTTAGGATCAAATATAATGCAAGCCTAAGATAGAGGTTTAAGTTTGACTTTCTCAAATTGGTTAACAACATGATTGGCTTTATTAACTTTGTCATCATAGTCAATGTATTGGGAAGAAGAAGGTTGATCAATAGAATTGGTTGAGTGAGATGGAAAAGGATTAGGGTAGAATTACAAGTTTTGGTTAGGAGGTGCCATTTTTTGTTTCCTTGATCATTGTCACCATCAACCGATATAGCCTTAGAATCAATAAGATCTTGGATAATAGTTTTCAAGCAGAAACACTTTTCAGTATCATGCCCAGGCTGATGGTGATATTGGAAAAAAATTTGAATCAAAGTATTTGGATTAAGGTTTAGAGGTGTCAATTGGTTTGATAGGGGGAAGTGTTAACACATTAGGATTAACTAACTTCAATGTCACATTATGCAAAGATTCATAAAGTTGAGTATAATTATGAGTAGTTTTAAAAATAGATGACGAAGGAGCCACACCTTTGGATGTTGTTGCCACTTATTCATCAACGTTGTTAGATGATTTATTGATTTTGATGTAGTTGTTTTATTTATAAAACTTGTTGTTTATAATGATGAAGCACTGCACACAACTATGGAAATGAAGAGAATTCATAAAGAAGTATCTTATCTCTAATGTTACTTTGTAAATTAGTAATAAAAATGAGTTGCACATAAATATTAGATGCATGATAAGAAATCTGAGCATATAACTGCTTAAATCTACCAATGGAATCACTAAATTTTTCTTTAACACCTTGTTTACAATGCAGTAAATCGGTTAGAGAGATTTTAGGATCAATTTGTTTTGAAATTGTTCAAAGAAATAATTAGCAAGTTTTTGGAAGGAATCAATTGAATAAGAAGGAAATGGACAATACCATTGCAAGAATTTGTCTCGAAAGGTTATAGTGGACACATTTTTCATGAACCTGTGGTCATGAGAGAAATCACTTCACAAGGTTTGGAAAGTTTGAACATGAGTCACAAGATCACCCTTACCATTATAATTCTCAAGATGAGGAATCTCCATATATTAAGGGATAACAACACATATAATATCCAAAGACAAAGGACTAGCAATGTCATAAGAAGGAATTTTGAACTTGGATTGAGTCATAGAAGTAATTTGTTGTTGCAAATAAGACATAGTTTTAGCAAAGCAATTAATGATAGAATAAATGGAAAGAATGATAGGAGGAGAAACATGATAAATGTTAGGAACATTGTTGGAAATGGAAGGAATGGTTGACTATGAAAAAGGAACACTATGATAAGTGGGCATGGATGAAGGAAATGAAACATATGGGACACTTGAAGGGATAAAGGAACAATAGGATTAGGAAGAATAGCATGTGTAGGATTAGAAATTTGAATTGAATTTGTCATGATAGGTGGAGCATAAGGGGACACATGAGGAATGGAAGTAGAGATAGGCAAAGAGGTCTCAACACTTGTAGTAGGAGGTATAAAACCTAACTCTTGAGCACAATCCTTAATAGGTTTGATATTGTTATAAATGATAAGTGAAATGATACGCAAGAGGTCAACACCATGTTCATTGTTGTGAATAAGTTTTCTTAAGCCTTCGACAACGATAAGAGCCTAGGGATTAAAGTTGTCTTGACTTAACCATTATTAAAAAAATTCAAAGTCTTTGGAAAGTTTTTGGACTTGGATAGGAGGAACTATTAAGGCTTCATCTTCATCATGATAAGAATGAGAAGAGTTGTTTTCGATGACAGGATTGATGACATTAAGATTCATGTTGGTCTCATCTAGATTCCTAGGAAAGGAGGTGTTAGGATCAAAGGAACCCATAAGTCTATGAATTATTCTAACTAGAATGCTATAGGTTGGAATCAAAGTGATGAAGCTCATGCACAAAGGAATGAAAGGAAAGAAGAATGCAATGTAATTTGAAATAAATATGCAAAAGGAAAAATCACATTAACTATAAAATTTAAAATAGATATGAGTGCATGTAATAGAACAAAAATGTAATGCATACAAATTTGATCCAAATGCATACAGAGTAGATCTAAATGCACGGAAGGAGAATCTAATAGCAAAATCAGAATGCGAATGAATTAAGTTGGGTTCACCAAAATGTAACATAAGAAATGGTGAACCAAGTCTAAGAGTGTAGAGGTCGCTCAACAAATCTAGGTGTTTGTGTGGATGTATAGATATCCTATTTTACATTAGGAATAACTCCAAAGACTTCACCCTCAAACCCAAATCAGATTAGCAAAGCCCAAAATTATGAAGGGATGCTAATGCTAGGCCTTGATTTGAAGATGGAGTATGGAGATGAATTCCTTTATTGTTAAAATGTATATGATATGTAAATTAGTATGCAAGATTATGAAAGGAATGAAAACTATGGTAATGAAATGATAACTAAGAAGATATAATATAAGATCTAATGTATAAAAGGAAATTTAAGATGAAAAGAAGGAGAATGAACTCACCTTGAAAGCTAGGAGAGAAGGAACAAAATTCAAATCTGGAATGAATGTCGCAAATATGTTAGAACCAAAAATTGTCCTGGATCTAGAACTCAGAGACCTATATTCAATGACTGTGAAATTTGCATAGCCAAAGGAAAATTCCCATTCAATTCATCCTAGTTCCACACATTCGGCCTTGTCCTAAAGACTCAAAAAATGATGAAATCTGTAGCAGATTAGTCATAGGTCCCGAAACTCTAAAATTATGGATCCAAAGCCTGAAGAACTTATTCCTGCACACAAGAGAAAGGGAAAATAGGCTGATGGAAAGGGGCTTTCCTTGTTCAATCACCTGTATAAGAATCAACCTTGAAATGAAATAAGGAAAGTACATAAATAAGATAAATGTCAGATTTATCTTGCATGGAACACCCTCAATGATGGATGTAGAATTCAGTCAACTCCACAATGACGCTTGTATGCTTGAAAGATGTTGTAGAATCCAGGATGCCTTCTCAAATACAATGAATCTACACTTTCCAATCCTAGATCTTCAATGAATGTATGCTTGAAATCATGGATGGAGAAGAGGAATAAATCTTCTTGCTTGTTTGAGAATTCCTCCACTAGGCCACCATGAGAGAGAAACTTGCATCAAGGAGAGAAGATTTCCTTTGCATGAATGAAAGTAGACTTAGATACTTAGAGATATTCAATGGATGCTTTCCCTCAAATATTGAATCCACCACTTCTATTGCACAACTTGAATGCTTGAACTTGAGAGATATTTTTGCACATAGATAATGATTGCTTGCATAAAGAATGCATGTCAAAATGAGAGGATAATACCCCCTTTTATACTCATTTCAGGATTCAAAATTAATAGACCGACAACACTGAGATTGGGAAATAAAACACCCTTGGATTGGGCCCAGAGCCCACTTAAAATCAACCCCCAAGGACAAGACCGACCTGGGTCGGCCTAGTCGAGGAGGGGTTAATTTTAAAGTGAATCCAAGACTTGGGAAGTGTAAAAAGTCTCAGGAAAAGAACATGAAAGATGCGGGAAGTAAAGCATAAAGACCTTAGGATCTAGGAATCACTAAAATGGGGTCTATTAGGTCCTAAAAGACATCTAATTAATTGGTGCTAACATTTTAGGATGGTACACATTGTATCACATGCCTAACTTGGTGATCTATGTCATCAAACTCATTGACTCCTATCTCTACATTCACAATTGGTCTGTCAAATATCCTATTTCTGCATTTTGATGCAATTAGGAAGTGACTATGAAAGGTTGTGGAATTTGGCTTAACACCTACCAATTGGATTAGATTGAAAGTATTTAAAGCTTAACCTAGAAATGTATTCCACGATCATCACACTCCATGAGATGACATCTCATTTGTTTTTTAGCATTCTTGCATACCAAAATACCAAATTCCATGGTTCTAGAGACTGTTAAGTTTCTTCTAATAGATTTCCTCATGTTAACTCTTTGCATTTCAAGGTGGCACAACTTGATGACTTCTGTTCTAAAATTCTCATACTTTGTTAAGTGCTCACATTTCCTTTTTATACTTAAAAATTCTCAGACTCTACTATTTTCATAGCTTCCACCTCCTTTTGGGTATATTTCTACCAAATATTTACACAAAAAAGATAATAATTATTCTTGCAATTCCTTTCTGGAGTTTAATGTTCATTCCCAATCAAGAATCTATTTATCACACTCATATTGCACATGTATGTGGAAGACAAGGTTGTTATTGTATACTTGTATGCGGTTGACTATATTGGGCTCCATTTACCAATAAACTTTATTATTGTGTGTTAAGTCAATTTAAAGCATTGTTTACAAAATAGTTTAACAAAAGTTACACAATTAAGAAAAACTCCTAAATACAATGAGATGAATTCAGTTGTAAACTTTACAATCATACCTTGCAGATAAAAAGAGTAATTTAAGAGTTAACAGGGAATTTATAGATTACCCACTCAAAAGTTGTGTAAATTATATAATTAGGATAGGAGTAGAAATAGAAAAAATAAGAGACATCATTGGCTCCCATTAGTGTAAAGCCTAGGTTAGTAGAATTTTTATGGTTGTGCTAAAATATATTCGTCTTTTGGTCATGTTAAGAAATAAATATTAAAAATTTTTATTATTGGAATAGTTTAGAGAACTCAATGATAATAAGAATTTGGGTTTTTATTTCTACCAAACAATTTATTTATAATATTTCATGCACCATATTAACTAGTATGGCATTTTAAATATGAATTTAAGTAATAGGGTTGATGTTTGTTTGAATTTCAATGTAAATAGGATTTGATATACATAAATTAAATTAGAAGTGAGAATTAGAATTATGTAAAAGCTTGCATCATTGATTTATTTTATTAAAATATGTGAATATTAGAAATATGTGATGATTAAATAATTATTTTTCTCATAAACTTTTAGATTTATAGTTATCTTGGTAAACCAATTATAGTATTGCTTATAAATCTAAAAATAATTGAATATCAACTCTAGATACATGCAAATGTTATTATTTTTCCTTTATTACTAATAGAAGGAAAAAAAATAGTTTTTCTTTCCTTATAAATAAATGATAGATAATTTTCGCGGTGCATTGTGTGACTAAGAATTCTCAAGCGATGTGTGTATTTAGTGTATGTGATTGCTTGATAATGCTAACTAGTGCATTGGAGAATGTCATTTAGTTTGTTGTAAGAAAGGATATTTCTCTTCTCATTATTATATAAACGGGAAAAGGTCAATTTTTTTCAAACAAAATCATAATAGTGGTGTAATTGTTTCTTTTCTATTCATGTGTGTTGAATTTTTATGGATGAGTGTCAAATGTGGAATATCAAGGAAGGATAGGTATTGCATTTCTTTTTATATAAGCCTATCTACCAAGTAATTGGCTTAATATATGCTTTGGTCAAAGCAATATTGCATATTTTGATACTATATATATGTTTTCTATACTTTCTCCCTACCACATCAATGTATAGATAATCTATTGTCATAGGTGAAATGTAGATAGGTTACAATCCTACACCAGATTCCATTCAACTTTCTGGTTCTAATTTGTTAGGCTCCTTGGGCAAGGTGGGGCGTTCAACCTTTCATGTTGAGCATTAGGGGAGCTAAACACTCTGTGATTGGCTAGAAAAAGCACCTGGACCACATTCTCGCTTGAGTGCAACAAATGGAGAGCAGTACGAGGCTTCAGGAGACCGAATTATTATAGTATCACTTCAACATGTGTTTGATGAATTTGACCTAGTGGTCATCTATGGTATCTATCATTCGATGTATCAACATGGTCGAAAATGATGTATAATTATGGCGTAATATCTCTATCATGAGAAAACTATATAATTTTTAAATTGAAGAAATTTCATTATTTTTTTAACTTAATGATTTATGCGTTAATTTAAGAATTAAATCTTATGTAGAATAATTTCAAGATTAAATCTTAATTTTAAAACATCACCTCATCGATAATAATTAATTCCATCAATCTCATCACATTCTTCTATGTCATAATTCATAAACTCACTCATATCTCTTTCTTAGCTAACTATAACTCCATTAAACTTATAATTCCCTCGACTTTCATTAATATTAAAAATTCATACATGATATCTAGAACTATAACATCTATAAAATTGTGAATTCTTCTAGTGGGTTTAACGTAGACACCTTGATAATGATCTCATATATTATGGCTACACTTTTAAACTATTGGTTTTTTACCCTTTACATCTCCAAATTATTACACAATTTATGAAAAGGGCCAAGTGAATCCACCGAAGTGTTAATCTGTGAGAATGCATCAAGATTTTGTCTTTCCTGCCATCAAAATGATCAAGATTGAAGGCTTCAAATGAATATAAAATATATGCACTCTTACGTGACTTCTGATGTGTATTGCAAACAAACAAATTTGTAGAAATTTTTTAGTCAAACTTGCCTTGGCATTAGTAGATTTACAAAAATTAATCCATTGAAATGGAAATTTGTTTTGGATTGGAATCAATTAGACTTGTAGAATAGGCAAGGGATAAGATTCATATTGGTATTATATTGTAGCACAAGGCAATGGAGCTAAAGAAGGCAACTCATGCCACCAAATCATTGTTGTTGAATTATGTTGCATGCAAATTTGTGAGTAGTTAAGAAAACATCAATTGTTTTTCAATTGTTGAAAATTCAAAATCGGCTAGATATTAGTGGTTATGAAACTCTATAGTTCAATTATTCTTGTAGGCATATTGTTATACACATTTATACTCTTTTTCTTGGTTAAAAATGGATTTAAGTGTTCATAGTCTATTTACATATACAAAATTTGTCTAATTGATCGTATTGTCTGTAAGTTTATGTTTACATGTGATTGTTGAATTGTCCTGAATATATAAAAAGTACTAAAAAATATATATTTAGAATTTTTTCATTTGTTCAGCTATATTGTGATTATGGGTGGTGTTGTATATATTATAAGTTAGACATATTACTCTAAAAAAAATTCAGTGAAATATGTGTTTCAATGTTCCTATGTATAAATATAACATAAATATCTTAAATCATCCATTTGATCAATTAGTAAAAGACTTATATATACAATTGGTCAATCTTTTGTAATATAGTAGATGCAACTCTCTCTCTCTCTCTCTCTCTCTCTCTCTCTCTCTCTCTCACTCACACACACACACATTAATGCTTCTCTTTATCTTGTTTTTGGATTTTATGAGGAGCTAAGTCACTTGGGGGCTAGGTTTCTTCTTGTCAACCATCTGGAAATCCCCAATAGCCTCCCCTACCAATTCCATAACAGAATCTAGCCACAGATGAAGGGGAAGATTTGGAAGCCTCAACCATAAGGGTATTTTATTAAAGGTCTCAATAAGAGGATCAAAATCCTGATGCCAAGGTTTGGCCATCATGGGGAAAACACTCCTCCCAAGTGAAACAACTATCACACAAAATAGTTTTCCTATCTTCAGCATTTTCAAACTTTACAATAAAAAACCCTTTGCCACAGGGTATATTTGAATGGTATCCGATAAAATGGGTTCCCAATATTTAGAAATTAAAGCATGCAAGTTCAATAGAGAGGGTCAAAAACCCCTGAATCTGAAGATAACAACATTAGATTAAAAAATCCTCAGAATTTTTAAAGATCTCATCAACTGTATCAGAATCCAATTTTAGCACAAGAGGAGCACTTACAAAGACAATACTTATGGAAGGAGAATGGAAATGGAGGCTCCCACTCCCCAGAACTAAGGACAAAGCACCATTAATATCTACTTCAAATGCATCCACGTCTACATAAGAAACAGATTCAATAGACCCATTAATCCCCTGTGCAGTAGAGGACACTGGCAGCACCCCAAGATGCACTGATCCCCAACCATTAACACACTAGTGGTCACCCCATGCCTAGACAATATGAGAACCACTTGGAAAGAAACAACATAGTTTAAAAACACCAAATGGGAGAGAACAATGGGAGAAGTCATCGGGAGAGTTTTTTAGCGTTCCCAGATATGACTATCCCCAAGGGAGGAAGTTACTTTATAGAAAATAAAATTAAATAAACATGATGATTCTATTTGTTTTAGAGATTCTATTATGATGATGAATAAGATACTCTTGACATGATGATTAATTTTAATTTTTCTAATGTAAATATTATTAATGTTAACAATTTTGGTGCTATGTATGAGCTCATTTATGTTAATCATGACTTACCTATTATATTTGCAAAATAGTTATCCCTATCTCCTAGTGACAAACGAAGTGACTCATTATTAGAGCATGGTCCTTGTTTGGAACTTGCGATAGCTCCATCTATCATGCTCATCATTTTGGCTCTTGTATGTTTCCCACCTTCCCTAAATAGTAAAGATCAAGATGAGGGATATGGGATATTCTTGAATAACTCCTCTTATACAATGGATTATTTTGTGTATTTTGTTGTTGTGTTGTGCTTCCCCTGTAATGTGCTTCTTGCTATATATCTCTTTTAGATATCTTTAAACAACACGTGTTGCTACATTAGTAGAATGTGATAAAGGTATCAACCATTCATGAAATTCCTCAATTTGTATCTCATTTCTTCTATATATCATGCATGTTATACTATTTATAAATATACCTTTATGTTTTCTGATTCGGGATGACGCAAAGCAGTAGCAACCATTATTTTTTTGTCTTCGTAATGTTGTCCCAAAGAGACTATTCTTTATATTTCTTATGTGATCTTCTTCCATTTTTCTCATTGTTCTACTACCTTTGGGGGATGATTTCAGTTCATTTCCTATAATTCTTGATATATATGATTTATTATATGATCATACTGACCGTAGAGCTAGTAGATCCTTTTTTTTCTCTCTCTTTTTCATGTGTTTCATTTCCATTGGTTTATCCTTGATTGGGGGTATATATCATATTCAAAATGTCTCTTGTAGGTTCTTGTATGCTTTTTTAAATCCATTTCTCGCATTAAGGAAATTGCAATCGCTTTAACATGTGGGCATACACTTCGCTCTATGTTTCACATTTTACACACATACATAGTGATGTAATGGAGCCACTTATTCAGATGGCTAAGGAGACAATTTTTTCCTTGGATTAATTTCTTTACATTACATTATCATTCCTTGTGTAATATTCAATGGACCTCTTAGGGAGACAATTTTTTCCTTAACGACTGATCCTCCTTTAGTGGATTTCCTATGTGGACTTTGCTTCACTTGGTTATCATGTTTGATGGGTTGAGTAGCATAACACATCTTTCTATATCTCCAATTCCATCTTTTCATTAGTATCTTCTCTTCAAATTTCCCATAGTAATTAAAAACCTTACTAGGATAGTCATCTGTGTGTGTGTGTGTGTGTGTGTGTGTGTGTGAGTGTATTTCTTTGAGATTTTTCCACTATTGTATAATACTGCTTAATGTATTTATTGTTGTGGCTCATTTTTTTTCTCCTCAAGTTATATTTATAGGTTTTGGTGTAATAATATACTTCACCGAGGATAGTATAACATCATAACATTTAATTTATTTATTAAATATATTTTAGATCACCTATGTAGCTAATAATATGCGTGGACTACTAATTTCAGGTCAAGTACAACTACTTCCTATTTAATTTTTAATTAGAAGAAGTTAAGTGTCACCCTTTGTAACCAAGGACCACCTTTTAGTTGAATAGGTCAACTCGACTCCTAATTGTGTGTCCAGTAGCACGTCATTCACCTGGGTTTGTATTTTGCTATCAAATCATTTTGACGCTTTTGCAAAGACAAAATGATGCTTAGGTTGGGGATGTGTTATGTAATTTATTTGTGAATTTCCTACATGTCCATAAAATGATGCTTGGGTGAGGGATGTGTTGTGTAATGTCCCAAGCCATAGACCTAGGATACCCAACCAAATAATTCCTTTTTGAAGAAAAATATAAGAACAATTCAAAAATTAAGATATGACCAATTAACATACATATCATTATATGTCAATGCATGTACACAAGTGTTCCAAACACAAATACACATATGACATAACTAGGCCATTGCAATGACGTTTCACATCATGCATAGTGTTAGACAAAAACAACACTTATAAGACATTACCATAGCTACAATAAATGTGGCACAAGAATAAAACTAACCAATGAAGGAATGAAATTGCCATGATGAACTTATGAGTGTGGAACAACGACAATTGGGTCCTAACTCCATGATCACATTCTCTTTCAAAATCAACACAAGGGTAGAATGATAGAATCATCTATCTCAAATCCATTCCTTTGATGTTTTTGATGACACTCACAACACTAATAGAAACTTACACAAGCAATGAGATAACTAGGTGCTATCACATCTCAACTAGGTAATTGACCATCGCTTCCCTTAATTCAAGACTCACTTCCCAAATATTTCCAAGCACAAGGGACAAATCTGTACAAGAGGTTTCTTTGCTAGGAACTACCAACCCTCTATCGATTGGAATAAGACTGAGACATTTTTGTGCAAAGACACACTTCTCATTATAAAGGAAGGGATAATTTTCAAATAATGGAATTTTCTAGAAAAATGATGGGATGGAAGCCTCATAAAGCGAAGTGGAATAGTTTTCATATATAAATAATATACAAATTTTATTTTATATATGTTTGAGAGTACATAATGTATGATGAGACTAAGTACTATAGAATGCCATAGGACTACAACACATGGAATGGATACTAGCATTCCAAATAGACAGTAGCACAGAGAAGGAACACTTGCCCAACATTTCTCAACATCTAAAATTTCTACTAGAGTCTAACATTAGCGTTGGATTCCAAAATTTAGGTTGTAGTCTTGTTTTTTTACTACAATCCTTTTAGATTGTGTTGTAGTGTTGACCATACACTAGATATAGATGAATGTTTCTAGATATTTTATTCAAGAACAATACCCGTGAATCACAAAAACAAGATTACAATACAAACAAATTCTAAAACAACCACAAACGATTGAAAGACCATAGTGAGTATTCTCACCTCTAAAAAAATCAAATAAATAATATTCTTATGAAGAATTATGTGGTGAACAAAAGACTCCAATGTGACTTCAAAGACGTTCTCCAAATTGCTCACTTGCATCACCTGCGACATCATTCTCTCCTTTCTTTGTTGACATAAAAATGAAATTGTCAATTCAACTAGTGGGTCTTAAGTAGACATCTTGATAATGATCTCATATATTGTTGACCTGCACTATTAAAAATGTTATTTTTTACCCTTTGCGTCTCCAAATTGTTTGCAAAATCCATGAAAATGGACAACTGAATTCAAGATTTGGTCTCTCATGCCATGAAAATTATCAAGAATGTAGACCTCAAATTAATATATAATATATACTGCAAACAAACAATCAATCACATATAATTTTGGTTCTAGAAAATTTTTGAGTCAAACTAGCCTTGACATTAGTTGATTTAGAGAAATTAATTCATTAAATTGGGGAGTTCCGATCTTATTTATATTTAGGAATTTGTGTAGGTTTTCCCATGCCAACCAGAAGGATAACATATTTGTTCAATTTGTGAATAATTAAGCAAACAACTCCTTTTTAATGTTTCAAAACTCAAATCAATTGTATGTCTATAGGTCAATTTCTTCTTCGTGGCTATCTTGTTATACACATCCACACTCATTGATTGTATTATATATACTCTCATTTACTTGTAATTGTTGAATTACCTTGAATAGGAAAAAAAAACATGTCATAAAAAATATATTTAGCTATTTTCCACTTGTTCAATTATGCTATAAATTGTAAAAGTTATATGTCATAAATTAGATATGTCATTATAAAAATAATAATTGAAATGGGTGTTCAAGTTAAATCTTTTGCTTGATCCATATGTACAATTGGTCTATCTTGTATGATATAGTGGATGAAATATTATGTATTATACTTGTAACCCTTCAGAATATTCCACTCAGCCAATCGATGTTGTGTGTGTAACTATAATCATCCAATTAATATGTTTTGTAGTGTGAAGTCGTAATCCTCTAATTTCTCATGTTCCAAATTGTTGAATTTTCTTATATATGTCATGATTTTGATATCCAACGTAACAATCATAATTTAACCCTGTAATCAATGTAAAAATAGATGAACCATGATATAGAATAAAGACCATCCATGTGAAAATAGCCCCAGCATACCACTAGTAAACCATAACTAACCTAACAGGATTTTCATCAAACTTGCATATGATACCCACTTTTCCAAACATTAAAACTTAATAATTAAATATATATACCTCTCTCACACACACACCCACATACGTACATAACATGGTTTTCTTGTTGAAAGTAATTTATGTTTCTATCTAAGCTTTATTTATACAAGGTATTGGTGTAATGTTATTTTTTATCTAGGATAATATTATATCCAAAGTGTAATGTTTCATTTATTTATTAAATTTATTTTACGTCACCTATGCATCTAATAATAGCATATATGTAGATTGTTAACTTGAGGTCATCAAGAGCCACTACTCATCTACTCAAGGACCACTTTTTACTTGATTAGGTTAAGTAACCTCCTAAATGGAAGTTAACTTACAACCTATTAGACATGTCTCGTTTTGATTCTCATCAAAAAGGCATATATAATTTTACTTTAATTATTGTATTGTTTAGATTGGTATCGTTCTTTTGCTCCATAATATATTAAAAAATATTATTTTACATTTTACATTTATGACTGATTTATGTACATTAAATCCAAGACATTTTATAATCATAAAATCTAGCATGCTTCTAGCTAGACCCCAAAGTAAACATACTATTAACATAATCTCTAACTAAACTAATATAATTAAAGGATACCATCAACCTAATAATTTGTGATTAACTACTTGCCAAATAACCATAATAGCTTATTAATTACTTTATATAAATTTTGATTAGTCATTAACAATTTATTTCCTCATAAATACAAAAAATTTAAATAATTTTGATAATGTTGATTAATTTACCTTATAGATTACTTTCTATTGAAAAATTTGGACCCATTTCCATAAAATAAAGGTATATTTTATAATTTTATCTAATTTTACCTAATTTAGATTAAATTTAAGTACTTCACTTAATGCATACAATCTTCAACTAGTTTGATCTAATTTCAGTTTTCATAAAATTTAAATCATATTTACTAATATGACTAGTATCAATTTTTTTTTTTTAATTTAGATTCATCATTGAAAGTGGACATTTATGGCTCTAATACAAAGTACAACTAAACAATGTGATAAATATAAATTGTGAGAGTTTCATTAAATAATGTTTATTTATAAAATTAAGTGAAAAATTAAAAAAAGGTTGTACTTCCATGATTTCTTCTGATGACATTAATTTTCCATTAGTATGCAAACAACACTTTTGGTAAGCATACACCGAAAGACAGAACAAAGAGCGAACCGAAAATCAGATATAAAAGAGATTGCCAAAATGACTAAGTACAAAGAATCGACGACACAACTTTGTGTGTACACCGAAATTGAAAAGCAGAAAGATAAAGAGGAACCTGACAGTGGAACCCGACGTGCAAGATAAAGTGCAAACCAACGAGACATTTAAAGTGCAACCGACAGAACAAGACCAAAAGAGAGTTAAGCATAACCGACCGTCAGGAACCGAGAAGCAGTTGCGACCCGCAAAAAGTGGATCTGACTTCCACGTCAGATAAAGCAATCTTATTCTATTTATAGGATTTTGA
Organism: Thuja plicata; assembly: GCA_018584345.1. Lineage (NCBI taxonomy): Eukaryota > Viridiplantae > Streptophyta > Pinopsida > Cupressales > Cupressaceae > Thuja > Thuja plicata. The sequence continues at coordinate 920,230 of MU227069.1, forward strand.
TTTTTTTTAAAATCTATTTCTTTCAGGACAAGAAACATGAATGTAAGTGCTTTAATCAGTCTAACTAATTTAAAACACATAGACTAGGAGATCTAGGTACAAGTTGTAAACCTGGTCTTAGAGTTAACATTGTTTTTCTTGAAACTTGATTATGTCAATCCATATTATAAATAGATGATGCAATCATTCATTATACAAGGATGTGAATATAGAGAAGAGGATTAATGAAGCCTACGAGCACATCTATGGATCAGATTGAAAGTTTCAAGAACCAGAACAACAAAAGGTGAATTTGGTTAGCAAGAACCAAGAATAGAGGCTACCGAGAATCAAAGGTATTACTCAATCAAATTAGGTGATAATCTCATTCATGTAAACTTAAATAGATCTATATCAGAAATAGGAGATTGCATTTACTAGGTCAATTTTTAATTTGCTATCATTCTAACAAGTGAAGAAAAGTGTAAAAATCCTTTCAAGGAAGCTAGATTTAACAGTCCAACTACAAATATCTTAACCGAGTGCACACTTAACAGTGTTGCTAAAGCTCTTAACAGTGTATAATTTAATAGGTCTCCATAGATACTCTTAACCAGGTAGATCATCAGAAGTGATCAAATTGTAAGCCTTAACCCGCCCCTTCTAATCTGTAGATAATGAAGATTTTTAGGGTGTCATCCCCACTGCAGTTTTTACTTCCTAATAGGAGTTTTCTGCGATATCATATCTTGTTTTATGTGTCAATTACTTTCATGAATGTTCACATGTATGTTAATGTTATGAATTGATATAACTCACATCAAGATAGTATAGATCAGATTGAATGGATATATAATTGACTACACAAAGGTTAATTGATTAAAGGATACAAAAGTTGTAGAGGTACTGATTCACCCCTCCCCTCTCAGTACACACTTCCCATTAATTCCAACAATTGGTATCAAAGCTAAGTCTCTTCTTGGAAAAGCTTAAAGGATTAAGAGAAAATATAATACAATGGAGAAGTACAGACTTGATAAGAATATTGAGAATAAGAAGAGAAATTTAGATGTTCTATGAATAGTATAAAGAAGCTAGAATGAACATGAGACAACTATTAGATGAAAGAAATATTATGGCATCTCATTCTAATGAGATAGATTATCATGAGGAAGAGATACCAGATTTCTTTGAGTCTTCAGGATCAACTACAAGCAAAGCATCAGATACATCAGAAGAAAGCATCACAAGCCTAACAGAAATCAATCTACATTTGGTTGGACAAGTTAAATCTCTGCAAACCGGTCAAGAGACACAGATGGTAGGGATGATTGATGTAATGAACAATTCTAGACAAGATGAGCAAGAAAGAACACTAGTTATTGATGATAGAAGAAAGATTACAGAAAAGCTACAAGAAAAAGAGTCTGAAATACAAAGACTTACAGAGCATCACCATGAGATAAAAAATCAGATTATTCTTATGAGTCAAGAGGCAAACAGAATAAATGTTGAACTCATTGAAAGAATAGAAGCTGTCGGTGAACTAAGAGATGAGAATGAAAAGTTGAAACATGAAATAAGGATTCAGCAGCAGCATAATGAAATTATCAAGAAAGCTGAAGAAAGCAATAAAAGAATGTATGAGTTTCTTGAATGACAATGAAGCTTCAACAATAATACCGGTCTAGGTTTTACCGAGAATGGAGAATCATCAAATCAAATTGATCCAAAGAATATCTATACAAATTCAAGACCAAGAAAGCTTACATGCAATCATTGTAGAAAGCAAGGCCATACATCAAATGTATGCAGAGGAAAAATGAAAGGTATTCCTAAATCTACATCTTCATTCATAGGTAAATGTAACAAGAAAGGACATAAAGCATATGAATGTAAGTCTGAGATGAAACAAACAAAGAAGGAAACCTACATGGACAAATATTGTCCTACTTGTAAAATGAATGGGCACACATCTCTTGAATGCTAGAAAAAGAAAAGGCAAGCATGGAAGCCTAAAGGTCAAGAAACTCCCTATCAACGGAAGAGAGTCAGTAACCAGTATTTATGGGATTACAACACTTGGACAAACTATACAACATGTGGAAGATATGGCCACATTGCTACAAAGTGTATGAGACAGTGGACTAGAAAGTCTAGAGGCTGGACTAACCCCAGAATGGCATGCTTACTGTAGACGTCCAAAAATATTAATATTATTATTAATATTTTTCTCCCTCTTATTCCTTCTAACTATTTAATTTAATCAATTAAATAGCTTCATTTTCTAGTATTTATCAATAGTGTAAATACTATTCCAATGTATTTTATTTAAATACATTTGTCTCCACAAAATCCCCTTTTAATAAATTTATATTATTAAATCCTCCATATTCCTAATTCTTCTAAACCATAATTTATTCAAATTTGATTTGAATAATACCCTAAAACCCTAGCTAGGAACCTATTAATCCTACCCTAAACTCTACCCTTTTCCTACCCTACTCCCATCACCTCATTTCCTAAGTATACTTCCCCACCTAACTATCATTTTAACCATGCTTAATGGGTGATTCCTAACCTTTTTAAGGCTAATGGAATGATCACCCACATGGGGAAATTCTCTCCAAAATGGGCACCCATTCCTCTTTAATTCCGTCTTACAACTTTGTCTCCTCTTTTGAAATATTGAGCTACTCAATATTAATGTCAATTTTGACTCAAAATTGGCCATCTTTTCAAGTCCATGTGTCTCCTATGTGGATCTTATGTGGATTCCACATAGGTGCCACTTCATCCAAGCCTCTTCCTCTCTCCAAAAACTCTATAAATAGAGGCCTTCTCCTCTCATATTTTCATCTCTCAATATTGCATTGTTATCATGTTATTTTAGATTTAGAAGTTCATAGCTATAGATTTCATATTTCCATATGCTCTTAGTTTATGCTTAAATCACTTAGATGTTACATGATAGTTTCCCTTTTGGTTAAAATGAATCATGTTTCTCATTTTATAGTATAGTTCTTACATCATAGATTTTAATCTCATGTCTTGCATACCAATTTGAGCATCAACTTTAGGAAGGATTTAAGACTAGTTTTCCATACTAGTTCTTGAATTTCTCCTTTGATTCCAAGCTTGCATTCCATAATTGCATTGCCTTGGGGATTCATGTCATTTGTGTGTTTGAGAGAGCACACCTACATCCTATCAAAATGAGAAAATCAAAATGAGTAAAATAGGGTGCATTTGTTTACTTATTTTAAGCTTAATCTGATGTTATTTGGTATTTTTTGTTGCTTGCTTGCTCTTTCATATGATTTTTAAATGATTATATGTGCTAACCCACTAATCTTTCATGTTTGAGCTTGCTCCCAAAAGATTAAAGAATTCCTCACACTACATTCTGGCACACTCGGTGGGACCCACGTCCCTAAAATTTCTAACTTCTTGTCTTGTTTTTATTCAAATTTTGCCCAGAACACAGATCAGCATCTGCGTTTTACATAGAGGCATCTATGCAAACACCGGTTCTTACTGAACTGTCATTCGACATCTGTGCTAAACTAGCGTCTGTGACCTGAACTATCGTTTACGCCTGGCATTATTAATTTTAGGTTTTCCAAACTCTACTTTTCAGTTTTTGAGATTCACTGTATTTTTACAGCTTTTGAGATTCACTGTATTTTTACAGCTTTTAAGGTTTTAGCATTCTATTTTTTATCAGAGATTTATTTTCACAAGGTGTCATAATGCTAAAATTTCACTAAAAGTGAACAAATCTTGAAGGTTTCTCAAAAATACACTAGCTTTTTAATATTTGGAAAGTCTGAAATGGCTAAATTTGATCTAACTAAAGACTAAGAAGAAGAAAAGTGACTTTATTTGTTGTCTTTTTGTGTTTGCAGATACATCAGCGTCTTCATAAACGCTGGTTCATGAACTGACGTCTGCGATTCACAAATCAACATCTGTGCCCTGCATCAATGTTTGCGCTCTGTAAACCGACGTCTCCGACTGGTATAGTCTTTTTCTAGTTTTTCTGTGTTTTTGGAGAATTTTCTGCTTTCTGTCTTTTTTAGAAAAAAACCAGAATCTGTGTCTGCGCCCTAAACTAGTGTCTGTGCTCTGTCTAAGTTGGATTTATCATGTACTAACAATTGTTAAGTGTTCTTATGCTAATAACGCTTGTCAAAGATCAATATTCATAGAACTACTAACTAATTATTTTGCAGCACCGCTTGTCAAAGACGCAAACTCAAAACTACTCACATTTGTCTTATAGGTTGCCTTGGATCTACATCAACCAAACGATCCTGTTTGCATTAATTTTTTTTTAGGCACCTAGACTAATTAGTTAGATTTTTTTGTCTAATCCTAAGTGAGTGTTAGGGGATTATGCTCTCTTCCCTTTTGGGAAGATCAAAAACCTAGACACACTTACTTAGTGTTAAACAATCAAATCTTTTGGAAAGAACAAAGCGTGTCTTGTGTGCTCATGGAGAAAATGATACTAGATAGGAGAGTATGCTCTTTTCCCCTTGTGGGAAAATCAGAAATCCAGACTCCTTTTTGTCGCCAATCCAAGTTACTATGAATCTTTTAGATGGGCCTGCCGGTTGAGAAAAAAATCTTCCAAGAATGACCCGCATGAGAACGAGGTGTAAGCCACACCACTCTAACTCATGTTAATCAAATTTACTCTTTGGGGTTAAATCTTTGGGAGTCGATTGGCATTTGAGCTTATACTCAGCTCTTGTCTAACTTAAGTGCGGCCTCGCAGTCTCAATCACGTTTACGTGACCACTTTATTCAAGACGCTCTATGGGGCTGTACACCTGAATTGTGCTTGTGTGGACATAAAGGATACAATTGAACGGAGAACCATACTAAACACTCTAGGCTTAGAATCTATCGGAACACCCCTGAAAGTTGATAATGCTTGTGCAAGGAAGATAATAACTTCCCCAAGATCACTCCTACATTCGTGCCACCCTGAGCATTTGGAACCAGATAATACAACGTCATGACTAGAGCCATTGTGTGCATGGTGACGGTCATATTCTAATTAGCTCTTGTGTGTGTGCCTAAGCTTATGAGCAAGTATTTTCATGCTATGCCAAATTTCTTAGGTAGATTTTGTGCTTGAAGTGATTGAAGAACATTGACAGATCCAAAACACAAACAGAATATCCAACATTCAAAATTGTCACGTAATTGTATCCTTCAAGGTTGCTTTGTCCCTTGTCAGATTATTTTCAGACACATGCTTGTTATTTTCTAGTTTGACTATGTTGAAATTGGTTCTTGCCATGGAACAAATCTATTGAAAAATCAGAACAAGATCAAGCTTTTGCCAGATTATCAAAACAACATCCTTTTGCAAAAATTTGGTCTTTTATGAGATATGTCCTAAAAACCTCCAGCTATTCATCCAAGATCAGATTTACTTATACGACATGACCGATTCCAAGAAGCATAAGAAGGTGAAAACTCCGTTACCACCCGTGCAAAGAGAACAGAAAAATGAAGCCCGAGAGGCTACCAAGTGTAACACCCCAAAATTGGCATCTTGCAACCCTAACCAATTTTGTTGCATTTTTCGCTCTTCTGAATCATCAAAGTCCTATTGTACTAGGAAATTCTGAGTTTTCACTGACTCTACTCGACCTGAGTGTCAAATGCAGAAAATCCTAAATCTGTATTAATCATACATCATATTTAATTCCTAAATATCTATTGGCTAAACAAACCCTATGATCAAATTAATTTAATTAATAAAGTCCTAGCACTTTAATTAAATTAAATTCACCCTCTTTAGGTGAGACACATGAAAAGGGAATTAAATAATATTTAATTATTAGATAAATATCCTCATTTCAATAATTGAATTTAATTATTCAAATAATTGAGAAAAAGCAATTATGAGGTCATATTTATTTAATTGATTGAATATTCTATCAAAAATCTTATTTCTATTCAGAAATGGAAACTTTGAATTAATTGTGCTTTAAAGAGAAATAAAATAATTTAATTCAAATAAAACATAATTAAATCAAAGAAAGAAAATAGTTAAAGCAGGAACAAAACAATTTATTGAATTCTTTTCAATAAAGCTTTCTATTTTAAACTGGCTTTTTTATCTGTTTTATTTCAAAGAGGAAAGTTTCTATTCTGATCATCTCAGAGTTTATAAAAGAACTCTCATTCTTCATTCAAACCCCCCGATTACTCCCCCTGAATTCTTAGAAAAAATATGCATTGTTAGAATACTGAATTATTGTCATGCTGCATATAGAATAACTTCATTTTTGCAATAGCATAACTTCAATTTCTACAATAATGGCATTTAGCAATCATGTTTAGATTATCTCACATCTTTCATTTCTCAGCATAATCTTGCATTGTATTGCATTCATCATGATAAATCCTTCATTCTTAGATTGGTCCATGGTTGTGAGACTCTCGTTCTGAGAGCAATTTCAAAAACCCCTTCTAGATAGAAGGCAATAGGTCGAATCATGCAGGCAGATAAGATGAATAATATCATATTCAGTCTTGTATGTACCTGGTGAAGAAGGACTATGTTGAAGTGTGTGGTTGATTAACAAGGCCAAAATTAACACATACATTTCTGGCGCCCATCGTGGGGCAGGTATATTTCTATCTGGCC
>MU227069.1:934991-950491 GCA_018584345.1 Thuja plicata
ATTAAATCAAAGAAAGAAAACAGTTAAAGCAGGAAGAAAATAATTTATTGAATTCTTTTCAATAAAGCTTTCTATTTTAAACTGGCTTTTTTATCTGTTTTATTTCAAAGAGGAAAGTTTCTATTCTAATCATCTCAGAGTCTATAAAAGAACTCTCATTCTTAATTCAAAACCCCCCGATTACTCCCCCTAAATTCTTAGAAAAAATATGCATTGTTAGAATACTGAATTATTGTCATGATGCATATAGAATAACTTCATTTTTGCAATAGCATAACTTCAATTTCTAGAGTAATGGCATTTAGCAATCATGTTTAGATTATCTCACATCTTTCATTTCTTAGCATAATCTTGCATTGTATTGCATTCATCATGATAAATCCTTCATTCTTAGATTGGTCCATGGTTGTGAGACTCTCATTCTGAGAGCAATTTCAAAAACCCTTTCTAGATAGAAGGCAACAGGTCAAATCACGCAGGCAGGTAAGATGAATAATCTCATATTCAGTCTTGTATGTACCTGGTGAAGAAGGACTATGTTGAAGTGTGTGGTTGATTAACAAAGCCAAAATTAACACATACACCAAGTACCAACACATTATCAATTTCGTCAAGCAAGAAATCTATAAATGAGAACAATTTGAAAAAGTAATCTACAACAACAAGGTTGCTCGTTTCATGGGCAAATATCGTCTAAACTCTGCTTTTGTTGGAGTTGAACAATATGACTAGTCGGTTTACCACAACAAACACAAGTTCATCCTCTTCTTAAGCTCACTTAGCTTGCATTTTAGGACCTCACTTAGGTTGTCATCCTTAGGAACACATCACACACCCATCCTAGCATGATCTTGCATTAATCAAATCAATCCTAATCAGCCTAGCATCATCGTAATCATCATCCAAAGCATCCTTGATCACACCGCTCACTTGGTAGTGCATACCTTTTTGAGTTGGTAAAAAAACCTACATCTTAATCAACCCCATCCTTGAATGTCCTTAAACTAAGCATTGTTTTAGGATAATCCCCTTTGTCTTTTGCAACCTCGTCACCTTGATCAAAAGGTTGGTTCGCATTTTACAAATAATATCATCCACCGAAGACCACAAGTCTGTCTTAGGTAGACAATCATGTCCACTTGATCCTACACTAGGGAAAGCAACCCTTGATCCTTGCATACATCAAGTCATCCTTAATCCATAGAAGCATATCCATCATCTTAAGCATATCCTAATCCTAGTATCATCATCCTTAGTTTCCTAGGTGCATCCTTGCATACATCTTGCATCTCATATTCCTTTAGGATAGTCATTTCATGCCACCCATCACACGAACCACTAAGAAGAGGAAGAACATGGATCCTAATCTTGCCGCTAGCTCATCTAATCCTACGACTGACAATACCAACACCATGGTCACTTATGCACCTTAGCCTAATGATCAAATCAAACATATTTGGGTAGACACTAATGAAACTCCCACTCTAAGTACCGTGGAAACATTTATCAACCACCCAACACTTGTCCACATGGTAAATGCCATGAGTGGATGCAAAAGCAACCAGGTACTCTTGGACATCCAACAAAAAGGACTTCAACTTCCACCTTGTATCATACCCACACTTGTCACACAACCTATGGAACTTCCAGGGGAATGTCCTTATCCCACTAGAAATGAAGTTTTTGACCCACTTCAACGGGCCCTACAAGTAGGAACTCTTCTCGCACAAGTAGTTCATCCCTCCATTCCACCTTCCATAATACACACAACACCTTCACCTACCTCGAAAGCCCCACCTCCTGATGCCACATCAGTAGCGCAAAAAATACCCCCTATCATTATGCAAGCACCTCCGCAAACCACATTCGCTCCTCTTTCGCAAGCAATCCCAACATTCATTGCAAACTTTCCACCACCACCAGTTAGCACACATCAAACCACCATTCCACCTATTCCCACTCAGCCCAGTAAAAGTGCAACAACTAGTTCATGGCATCAAAGCACCCAAGTCTCCATGCCTATTCTTCCTTTCTTCACCATAGGCATGCCACTTACCAACACATGTAACCAACCCTTATTTCCACAAGGGTCCACTTTTCCCGCTCCACCGGCAACATAATCACAATGAATGCCAGCAGTTCTACCTCACACGTTGTTCAACCCAAATCCCCCCATACTACAACCATCCACTAATCCCTTCATTGTACCCCAAATTACCATCTAACCTATCCAACAGAAACAACAACAGCAACCTATCCAAAAACAACAACAACAACAACAAAAACCTATCCAATAGCAACAACAATAACCTATCCAACAACAATAAATCACCAATCCAATCACATCTCAAGCGCAAAAACAACCAATCAACCCCTTCTCAGCTGCACAACCCACTATCCAAACTACACAGCAACCACAACTACAAACACAGGGGGAAAATCCCCTCATGGCACAACCACTGCAACAGTTTGCTAATCCTTTTATCTAACCCGTGCAACAACAACAAACTCATTCCGCCAATTTTATAACCATGCCATCTTCCATTGCATTGCAAAAAATTCCAGCTCCACAACAATTCATTGTTCCTGCTGGGGGCATTCCACCGCAAAAAACCTATCCTCCATCTTATACAGGTGCGCAAAAAACTCATCCTGCCTATCCAACACCGCAACAAATGCAAGCATATTTTCAGCAGTTGCAACAATCTTATCAAGCGCTGAAACTGCCTCCACTACAATATTCCCCTCAACCACAGCTTCCACCACAATAGCCCATATACGTTGACCAGCAACCATCATACCAAACACCACAATATCCCCCACAAAATCCTCCATATTCGCCATTCAATCTATATCAGGTTCAAGGAAATCCTGTAATCACGATCAACAATCATCCCCCGCAAATCAATCATGAATGGGAGGAAATGAAGAATGATCTCAAGGAGCTAAAGGCTGGGACAGAGGCTAAAACATTCAAGTTTGAAGAGGTATGTTCTTATCCATTTGATCAATCTATCACTACCATACCCTTCCCCAAGCATTTTGAGACACCCAAATGTGATAAATATCAGGGGAAGGGAGATCCTGTGAGTCATGTGAAAGAATTCTACATGGCCTGCCAAGAAGTGGCCTATAGCGATAACTTCCTCATGAGACTATTTCCCAAAATCTTAGGAGGCACCGCTCTTGAATGGTTCTACAAAATCCCTTATGGCACATTCTCTACTTTCACGGAATTTTCTAAAAAATTTGTGGCCCAATACGCACATAATGTTGAAAATGAAATCTAACTCCTTAACCTATGCAATTCCAAACAAAAGGGAGGAGAAAGCCTGGCTGATTATCTTTAGTGCTGGCAAGGGCTTACTACAAGGTTGTCTTACCAACCCCCAGAGCAACATCTTATCAAAATCTTCATTAACAACCTTCATCCTAAGCTTTCCTATCACATGCACATGAGCTGTATACAAACTTATCACGACATCAGAATCAAAGGTATGGATCTTGAACGAGGTCTTGTAGAAGAAGGTACCATTAAGCACTATAAAGAATCCCAGCCTGACAAACATAACAATGATCGATCATGATACTGGAACAAGACAAAAATGCGGTAACAGATGGAGCCACTAACATCAAACATGTTCAAATTGTGGTAGCTAGTCCTAATGCACCTACCCAGACTTATCAGCAAGCACCACCAATGTACCCTCAACCTCCTCCCATGTATCAATAGCCGAATCCCGTGTATTCCCAGTCAACTTACCAGAAAAACATGCACCCTTAAAGTGTGACTATCTATCCTCCTCCAGGGCCATCATATCAACACAACTATCAAGGTCCTATGAATCAGACAAATGCTATATCAGTCCTACAAGGACAACAAAGACCTCACGCTTTGAATATGCCACAACACACATTTACCCCTTTGGGTGAACCTATAGACATCATCTTCCGTAAGCTAGTCCAAGCTAACCAAGTCATGTATCCTAAAACACAACCCTTTGATGACTCAACTCCTAAGCCAGCTTGGTATAAAGACAATGAGTACTGTGAATACCATCGTGTTAAGGGACACACCACTCTCGAATGCATGAAGTTGAAACACTATATCCAAGATCTCATTGACCACAAGGAGATCGAAGTGGATTCTCCTGCCCAAACATCGCCAAATGCAGGCCTTAAAATTTATCAAAATGCATTCCCTAAACACACTTCCAGTATAGGCCCAGGCAATCCTACTCAATCCTCTGATCAGGGAAAGTGTAAACAAGTGGAGAATGCTGATAGAAAAGATTATACAAATGCATATATCAACTATGATAATCTCATCGGCTGCATATACGAAGTCCAGTCCTTCGTCAATGTCATCCTTGTCAAGGGTGTCGATAACCAATGCACCATCACCACTCGTAGAGGTAGGATAACAGTCGCAGGTGTTGGCCCCACCCCATCTGCTGGGACCCAATACAATATTTTGGAACACCTAGGGAATACTCCAGCCCAAATTTCCATCCTAGATCTTCTCCGCACATCACCCACTTATCAAGAGATCCTCAATAAAGCCTTGCAAGAATCCTGTGTTCCCAACGACATCAACCTCACTGAATTCCAAAACCTTGTCAGACACCTGTCTACATCTTGTAGGGTCTCTTTTAGACCAACAGACGTACCCTCTAAAGAAACCGATCATAATCTCCCACTCCATATCGCTGTCATGGTTAAATATTTTACCATCAAATGGATCATGATAGATAATGGATCGGCCCCAACTCTGTTCACTCTAAAATTCATAAAATAGTTGGGTTGCACTGAGGCTGATATAAAAAATGATGTCATCACAATAAAAGCATATGACAATCTGGAGCGTACTTCTAAAGGCACCATATCTTTTCCCATTCAAGTGGGCCCAGTTATCCAGGATACATTATGTCATGTTGTTGATCTTGACCTTCCCTTCAACATCCTCCTCAGACGCCCATGGATTCATTCTATGCAAGTCGTCCCATCCACCTACCATCAATGCATCAAATTCCCATATAAAGGCACTGATATCACCATCTGTGCAGATCCCAAGCCCTTCACATACTGTTATGCGTTGGAGATATCCTTTCCACATTCCAATCACTATCCTGGGATTGATATTGGCACCTCTGTCACCAGCTCATCTCGAACCCATTCAGACCCAGAAACAATCCTCTCCTCCACCTTGTCCACGGTCAAGATCAACAACAAAGGTTGTGGTGAGTACACTTTATATCAAAAGGTACTTTTACTGGCCAAAAAATGGCACCAAACATCAACCAATGGCTATGTAAAGATCCACCACCCAAGGACACAAATCACCTCAATTACTTCAAAGATAAGTACCCCGCAACGTACAAACTGGTGACAGAAAAATGGAACTACCAAGGAGGTGGCCTTGGTTATGAGGAGAAAGGAATGAAAGATCCTATTTTACCTACCTAACTAGAAAAGCACCTGGGCCCTTTCATGGGCTCTGGCATGAATGGGGGCACCAATGAGTTCATCAACTATTCCTCTTGTCCATCCCTGAGAGAAATTGCTGACATCGAAGATATCCCGAAAGAGAAAGTTGTGAGAGCTTATGATGATGTTTTCGATGATGAAACCTTCTTGGGAAATGTTGTCCTACAACAACTTTCCATCCTCTTCATTGACCTTCCCCAATGCTATCCTGAACTCGTAGACCGGGACCAACCAAGTGTCGTACATGTTGACGAGTTCCAAAGTGAGGACGCGCTCCTACACTTTATGGGAGTAATTGAGCAAAGTAGTGACTGGGGGCAAGACTCAGCATATGTCTACAAACTGGACCCAAAGGCATACTTTGGGGAAGAGGATAACTTTAGCCGTAAAAATGACATAGAAAACAAAAATAAAAAAAACAGAAAAATTGATCCCCTAGCGAAAACACCTTTGGGGTGCTATCTGATCATAAAAAAGTAAAAAAAAAGGGCGTATCCCCTGGTGAAAACCTCTTTGAGGTGCCAGAGGATGTAGATTCTCCTCTTCCTCTTATCCCATATTGCAGGCCTGAATAGTCATCAATTCTCATTGAAGAAGCAAAACCTGTCAACCTGGGCACCAAAGAAAATCCTGCCATCACATACATAGCAGCATCTCTGACTAAAGCAGAAGAAAGTGATCTTGTCACTTTATTAAAGGAATCCATCAACAAGTTCATATGGTCTTACTCCCACATGTCAGGGTTAGATCCCAACTTGGTGGTTCACCATCTAGCAGTGGACCCGAACATCAAACCTGTCAAGCAAAAGCTCAAAAAGATGCACCCTAAAGTGGCACTACTTGTCAAAGTGGAGCTAGAAAAATTACTCCAAGCCAAGATCATCTGCCCCATTGACTATTCTGACTGGATCTCTAATATGGTGCCCGTATCTAAGCCTGGTAAATTAATCAGCATATGCACAGATTTCAGAGATCTCAATAAGGCATGTCCCAAGGATGATTTCCCCCTACCAAGCATAGACATGATTGTGGATCTCACAACAGGACATGAGATGTTGTCACTCATGGATGAATTTTCTGGATATAATCAAATCCATATTACAGAAGAAGATTAGCATAAGACTGCATTCACAACCCCTTGGGGCACCTTCTGCTATAACATGATGCCTATTGGCTTAAAGAATGTTGGGGCAACCTATCAAAGAGCCATGACTATCATTTTTCATGACATGATTCACAAGCTCCTTGAAGACTATGTGGATGATATCTTGGCAAAGTCAGTAAAAAGGGAAGATCACCTAAATGTTATGGAATGCATCTTTGATAGAATTGGATACTACTACTTAATGCTCAACCCTAAGAAATGTGTCTTTGGAGTCACATTAGGAAAACTCCTAGGGTTTATTGTATTCAGATGAGGCATTGAAATCGATCTAAATAAAGTACAAGCTATCATAGAGATGCCTCCAGCAAAAATACTCTGACAGCTACGTAGCCTCCAAGGAAAGCTACAATCTATGCATCATTTCATCTCTCAACTAGAAGACAAGTGCGAACCATTCACTCATCTCCTGTGAAAAGACAACACATTTAAGTGGGATCCTCAATGTCAGAAGAGTTTTGACAAAATCAAAGAATACTTGGCTAATCCACCCATCTTGGTACCACCTGTACCTAGTCGACCACTCATCCTATACATTTCTGCTACTACCAGAGCACTGGGGGTGCTCCTCGCTCAATTGAATGATGAAGGCAAAGAAAGAGCTATTTATTATATCAGTCAAACCTTAGTAGGGTATGAGCTCAATTATTCTCCTATGGAAAAAGCATTTATGGAAATTGTCTTTGCCACTACATGCTTAGTCACACAACCAAGCTCATTTCAAAGGTGAATCCTCTCAAGTACCTACTCTCCAAGACTACACTTACAGGTCGAATGGCAAAATGGGTTATGTTGCTAAGTGAATTTGATATTCAGTATGTCGATAGAAAATCCATTAAAGGGCAAGTCATTTCCGATCAACTAGCCGAAGCACCATTGGTAGATGCATATCCTTTGGTCACAGAATTTCCAGATGAGCATTTTTACATGATAGAAGAACAACCAACATGGCAACTCTTCTTTGATGGGTCTTACACAGCTCATGGTGTAGGGGCAGGAATACTTTTTGTCACACCTCAAGGTGACTACATTCCCATGTCATTCAAATTGGGATTTCCCTGCACAAACAACATTGCAGAATATGAAGCACTAATTGTAGAACTCCGCATGGCCATAGAATGGAACATCACAGACATCCAAGTATTTGGCGACTCCCAACTCATCATCAAATAAGTCTTGGATGAGTATCAAACCAAAGATGACAAATTGACACCATATAAGCAGATGATTGACAAGCTGAAAGAACACTTCCTCCACTTGCAAATAACACAAGTACCACATTTATAGAATAAATTTGCTAATGCAATGGCCACAATTGGCTCCCTTCTCGAGATTCCCCATGAGTCTACGTAATACAAATTCTTAGATGAGAAACTACATGCTCCTACTTATGAGAATGATGAATCAAATCGCGTATGTGTCTTGGTTGGTCCCCAGTCCCCGTGGTACCATGATATCCAAGCTTACATGGAAAATGGTATCATATCTCCTCATCTCACTGCAAACCAATGCCAAAAATTTATCCGTAGAGCATCCCGTTACAACCTCGTTGCCAATACCCTTTATCATCGAGGCTATCACAACGTGCTCTCTAGATGTTTAGATGAAAATGAAGCCGCCCAGGATTTACAAGAGGTACATGCTGGAATCTACGGTGCCCACATGAGTGGCATGGTCCTAGTCAAGCAACTTCTATGCATAGGGTACTATTTGCCTACAATGGAACATGATGCTTGTGAGTTTGTAAAAAAGTGCCTACCTTGTCAACAACATGCTAATTTGATCCATGCTCCTGCTCAGGACCTCAGACCTATTGCGCCTCATTTTCCCTTCTCTTCTTGGGGTTTTGACCTTGTTGGTAAGATTAATCCCCTCTCCTCTAAAGGCCACAAGTACATAATCACAGCTACGGAGTACTTTACAAAGTGGGTCGAAGAAATTCTTCTCACACTCACTACTGGTGTCTAGATATCCAAATTCATCCTGTATCACATCATTTTCTGCTTTGGCATACCCTCCACCATCTTCACAGATCACGGTACACCATTTGAAAATCAACACGTCAATGATCTCTATTCTTGCCTCCATATCCATCACCATTTCTCCAGTCCATATTTCCCGCAAGGTAATGGCCAAGCTGAGGCAACTAATAAAACCATCCTCAAAATCCTCAAGAAAGTTGTCAATGATACTAGTCATGACTGGCATCTCTAGATCAATCCCGCCCTCTGGGCATATCGTACCTCCTACCATACTCCTACTGGCACTACTCCCTACTCCCTAGTCTACGGTGCTGAAGTAGTCTTACCAATTGAGGTTGAATTTCCCTCCCTCCGAGTATCACTAAGAGGACTGATTGATGACAAAGATTACCGGGTAGCACGACTCACACAGCTGGATCTCCTAGATGAAAAGTGCCAGCAAGCTTATGATCACTTGATTGTTTACCAGAATAGACTCAAGCAGAACTATAACAAGAAGGTCCACCCATGCTAGTTCTAGGTAGGGGACCTTGTGCTAAAAGAAAATCAGAAAGTGGGTACTAATCAGGAAAATAAAGGCAAGTTTGAAGTCACCTAAAAAGGTCCATATGTTGTCACTGCATGCTTCAGTTCTGGGGCATATCAACTCTCTACCCTGGAAGGAGAACCATTGAATGATCCTATCAACATCATTCATCTCAGGTGCTTCTATGCCTGATGGTTGGTTGTTCATTCCAGTTATCTGAGAAAATCCGTAAAAAGTGTAAAAAGTCCTAAGAAAGCACAAAAACAATGAAAAATAGTCCTGAAAAAATCTCTAAAAAGCAGAAAAATGAAGCTGAAAAAAATGGTTGTCCCAGTGAAAACCTAGTAAACAGGCACTTGGGCAATATAAAAAAAAATCAAAAAAAATCAAAAGATCCAAAGAAATCAAAAAGAAAAATAAAGAGAAAAACTTTCATCCAATGGTGAAAACTTGGCAATCAGGCACCTTGGACAAGTATGGGTGATGAAAACCTAGAAATAGGCATCACACATAATAGACCATTCCATTATCTATCAAAATATCATCTCCCTCCATCACCAGCACCACATCTCCACTGCTCTCCACATTCCCTATATTCCCTGGGTGTTCGCATATCATACATACTAGTTCGCAATGATCTCCCTACCTTGTATCCTGAGATTTTGTACACAGAATCTTGTATATTATTGTCCATATGTTGTACTATCCAAATCCCCTGAGTCTCATTCTTTTATATTTCTCATGTCTTGGGTTGCTACTTGTCAGATCCTATGTTGGTTCTATGGTTTTCTTGTAGTACGCATTTGATCAATCAACTTGGTAAGTCCCCTCTTTCTGGAAATGAGTCTTGAGGATGTATCCTTCCTCTTGTCAACTTAAATCTAGATCATCGTCATCTTTGGGTTCTCACAGGATGTATCTTTCCTCTTGAACTAATCAATCAGCACACGCAACTATCACGTGCATCAAGACAAGTAATATGATCCAATCAAAATCTCGACAACAACCTTTGTACATAATCATTTTAACTAATCGCTTGTCATTAATCACTCGGTTTGATCTTTGTACATTCATGGCACATTCCATCTTCCCACCATAATGCTAACATCCTGAGTCGTTGTCCTGCTAACATTCCCTTCCCGATCCTCCATAGTCCACCCATCTGGTTTATTAGTTGATTGTGACACACACAAATATATATATATATATATATATATATATATATATATAGGTGAGGCCCATTTGCACACATTGCATCCATTTCGTCCATTACCTCTAGTATCATTATTGCATCTATCATCATTCATTAAAATTCGGTTACATTATTTATCATTTTAGATTCCTTAGATCCATTAGATTCATCATTCGATTGCATTAGATACATCGTTCAAGTCACATTGTTCATTATTAAATTGCATTAATAATCATGTCAATAGTTAGTATCATTTTAGAATTTTGCATTATTAATCCATTATTTAACTTGCATCATCAATTCATTTTTAGGTTCATTTTATCATCTTGCATTGTTAAATTCATTTGAGATTCATTTTATGATTCATTTCATCATCTTGCATTATTAATCCATTTTAGATTCATTTTAGTCTTGCATTGTTAAAAACATGTACATCTTGCATAATTAAGTCATTTTAATCTTTAGATTCATTTAGATTTCATTGTTCAAATCATTTGCACATTCATTTTAGTCTTGCATAGTTCATCCATTTAATTCATCTTACATTCATCCATTTTTATCAACTCACATTGTTACGACATTTAGATTCATATACCATTTGCATAATTAATTCATTTAGATTCATTTTAGTCTGGCATTGTTAAAATGTCATTCATCTGGCATTCCTATACATATTCATTAAACATCACCATATATTGCATACATCATAAAAATACATCACATCCTGCATCCACACATGTCAGTACATCACATATATAAGCATCATCCACCCTGCATAAGTCATACATCATATATACATAATTAGGTCATCCATATACATCACATCCTGCAAGCATCAAATGTCAGTAATAATATAGTTGTATGCATAAACACATCATATAGATCATACATCATAAGCATCAATAGAGTCCTCATCATATATATATATCAATGTCTGTCAATAAAATACATCACATGCACCTTGGTGCCAATATACATGTATAATCTCAAAAATGCAAAATTGTGTGTCATCTGATCCTCTGACTAATCATATTGGTGGCTGTAATGACCCACCTCCCTTCCCTGGTGGTGGACGTGGTGACATCCCCACTGATCTCTACGACGCTGAAGTCCACACTATGCTCTAAG
Source organism: Thuja plicata (assembly GCA_018584345.1). Taxonomy (NCBI): domain Eukaryota; kingdom Viridiplantae; phylum Streptophyta; class Pinopsida; order Cupressales; family Cupressaceae; genus Thuja; species Thuja plicata. The sequence continues at coordinate 946,469 of MU227069.1, forward strand.
AAAATGACCTCTCTAAGTAGTCTCATATCTGTCCCTCAGGAACTAGCTGATGATATAGTTCTCTATAATGGGATGCCTCCTTTCCTACCCTATTCGCATATCTATGAGCTGCGAACACCTCGGCCACCACCTGCCCAACCCCAGCTGCTACAGCTACCTGCCTGGTGATGTCACACTTAGCCCTATATACCTCTGCCTGTCATAGTGTTGCATCCCTCTCTGAGGTCAATGCAGAAATCTGCTTTGTAGCCTGCTCCATCTACAGGGTCAGTGTATCAGCTGGCCTGTAAGAGTACCTATCTCGATACGTAGCTCTCCCACATCCTGTGTCAGGTCCACCATTGAAAACTCCCCAGAGCCCACCCGACCCTATAAGGTGTCCAGTGCACCCTCTGCCCTATCCGCCCATGTTGTCTCTGCAGTCACTAATCCCTGTATCCGGGCAATCTCTACATGCAAGTTCGCGTCAGACACCATCGCGATGTCTAGTAAACCTTGCAGTTTGGTGCACTCTGTCTGAAGACTATCTCGCTTTGCAATGAAAATATCGTAGGTCTCTTGTGCTATGTACCCTGTGGGTGGCCCTTGTGGCCTCAATACTTGTGGTGGCACTCATGGTGCCTGTGCCTGTACCTATGGTGGCAATGGTGGTGCCTATGCCTGATCCTGTCCCTGTGCTGGTGGGGTCCCCTATGGTCCCTGATCATGTACCTGTGCCCCTATCCGAGGTCTCACCCGTCTCTGCAACCTCCTCCTCTACCTATTGTCGAGGTCTCTGGGGCATCCCCGATCTCTGTACCATCATCAACATCTAGGTCCCCTATTGATTTCTCATGAGCAGGCACCTCAGCCGGGTTGAATCAGTCTCACTGGTGTGTGTGCAGCCCACCATGCTACATACTCTGGCGTCATCCCTGCATCTATGATGTCTGGTCGTGCCACAAATTCTAGCCATACCATATCTCTCCAAGATGCCCTCACTATGAGAGCATCCATATACCTCCCCCATGTCCCTACCTCCCTGGTGACATGAGGATGTAAGGCATCCTCTGCCACCACTCCCTGCTGCAGCCAAAACTACCACATGACCCTGGATGGTCTATACCTCTCTATCTAGTGGATGGTCCTCCCCAGTAGAAAGTAATCAGTCTGAATGTATGAGAGGTATAAAAAGACCTCAAACCCGTCCTCCATCCCTGCTGCTCAGTTCATAGCCCCCCATGGCTCGCATAGCCTGTATGGGGTCTAGCAGAAAACCTGTACCTCGTCTAACAGTCACCGCCAGTATCCTATTTGGCCAACAGAAGTGTATCTCAAAGGGAGCCTATATCTACAGGCATAGGGCTCCCCAGGCTAACATGACTCCCTAACCCTCATCGATCAGAACACTGCAATGTGATCCCAAGCCCACACTAACATCAAGGTCACTCTTGTCCCCATGTTGCATACCTCATGGTACGCAACCATGTGTAGATCATGGTATAGCTGTCCTAGGACAACATACCCCCAGCAATAAGAGGTCCCCTCTAGCATCTAAGCTAGCACCCATGACCAGCCCATGCCAAAATTGTGTCCTGCCAGATCCGCTAACATACGCCCCCCGATCAGTCCCGCAATATACAGAGCTATCCGCCTCAATCTCCTGTCAACTGCTAGCTGCCAGGGCATCCAGTCTGATATGTCGGGATCCACCTCATCGATCATCTAAAATAAATTTTCATATAGTGATCACTGTCCTCCAATAAGTATCGAGGAATCACCCCTCAACTAGGTATCCGTAGAATACGCCGGACATCCTCCAAAGTGATGGTTGCCTCTCTAGTAGGCAAATGAAAGGTGGTGGTGTCACTATGCCACCGCTTGATCAGTGCGGTCATCATCCCATTGTGTGCCCATAGCCTAGGCCAACGGGGCACATAGACCAACCCAACTATAACCAGTAACCTATAGTCATCCTCCATCAGCTACGACTCCAACTCCATGGTAGGAGGCCAGTGCTCTCGCGATGCCAATGGTGGGAACTGCTCCTGCAAAAATTTCAAAATCTACCATGTCAGTCACCTTTTCCTCTAGTCCTAGTCTAACCCTTCCCAAAATGGGGTATCTTGTCCCTAGGTCTTATGTCGACCCATCCCCGGCTCCTGCCGGGACCCTCCATTTCCTTCCCTCTCGGCGTTTGCCCTTTTAGGTGCAGATGTTGGTTCAGCCGGAAATGCCAGTTCTTACACCGGCATCTCCGATATCCATCTTGCAGATCGTCATCTTCAAAGACGCTGGTCTGGGTCCAGTGTCTTCAAAGACATTGGTCTGGCACCGTCGTCTCTGGAGACACTGATCCAGAGATCCGTGTCTTTGAAGATGTCGATCTAGGGATTGGCCTCCACACAGACGCCAGTTCGAGAACCAGCATCTTTGGTCTGCAATACATTTTTCCCCTCATTAATGCCTTATCTACCCCCACAAAGCATTAAATAACTTTAATAAAAATAGATGCGAGGTCTCGGATAGCCCACTCACCGGTGTTGGTCGCTCGGCGGGCCTCCCATGTGTGCGCACGTGCTCTCCAAGCTACCCCTTCATCCTCTCGTCAGCCATCTTTTCACTCCAAAGCTCAAATTTCACTATTCACTATTTACAAATGACCTTTTTTACCCCCCTAGCCCCCATTTTCTCTATAAAAAAAATTCCTCCCCCATTCCCCCCTCCCACCCCCCCATGTATATTTTTGTATATACCGTCATGTTGTAAAGCTGTAATACGCATAAAATCTCAAAAACATTTAAAAAATCGCGAACAATCCAAAAAATTCTAAAAATTCTAAAAATTTCAAAAATATCAAATATTCTCAAAAATCATGTAGTAAACACTTCATTCTTTCTGATTCATTCCAGGTCTTAGTTTTCAGCCACCTTTCGACTCCTACGACTACGATCATGTTTTTCACCAAATCAATTTTGCGATTGACTGTCCTTGCTCCCCATTCTGTTCATAGCTTTTGCCAGCGAATCTCTTTAACAAATCACAACCAATCTTTGCCCGTCAGGATGCATCCTTCCGACGTCGGCTTATCAAATCTTTCATCACATCAAACATGTTCGTGGCAAGAACTTTGGACCGAATGACTGCTTGGTCATGAGGCATTCTCTATTGATTTTATCTTTTTGTGTCAGTTCAAACCTACTCACCACTACCTCGATCTTCTATATCTTGGTGCGTGGTGACTGGTCGCTACTGATACATGCGTCTTTTGCAGTGTGCTTTTGTTTGAGCATCTAGTCCATGTAAAGGAATCTTTTCATCTATTTTTTCTAACACCTGATGCATACCTCCTCTTGCAATATCAAAATCGGATGTGCTCTCCATATTTTTCACACAAATGGATCCCCAAGGCTCATTAGCTGCATTTAATTTCATCCTTGCATTTACATTCTTAGTTGCATTTTTAGTTGCATTTTAGAAGGCTTCTATTTATTCCCTCCTTCCTTTCCTCTCTCCCGTTGCGTCCTTTTTTGAGAAAATTTCACAACGTCACCTTCGTTGTTTTCTTTTCTCGAGGGGGCACAACCCTGTACCGTCGTTGCTTCAGCATGACTCCTAGAAATCCTCTTCCTCTGGGGAAACTTATTTTCTTATCTTTGATGCAACGTCACTTGCAACACCACGTCAAAGAGGGGCAAAATGTAGATGTCCAAAAATATTAATATTATTATTAATATTTTTCTCCCTATTATTCCTTCTAACTATTTAATTTAATCAATTAAATAGCTTCATTTGCTAGTATTTATCAATAGTGTAAATACTATTCCAATGTATTTTATTTAAATACATTTGCCTCCACAAAATCCCCTTTTAATAAATTTATATTTATTAAATCCTCCATATTCCTAATTCTTCTAAACCATAATTTATTCAAATTTGATATGAATAATACCCTAAAACCCTAGCTAGGAACCTATTAATCCTACCCTAAAGCCTACCCTATTCCTACCCTACTCCCATCACCTCATTTCCTAAGTATACTTC
>MU227069.1:973793-996714 GCA_018584345.1 Thuja plicata
CTCTCACATTTTGAGTAACTTCTGAGTTCTGCTTTTTCCTCCTTCTGCTTCTCTCTTGTAACAGGTTATTTGCATGCAGGTATTCTTGGCATTCTGTGGATTTGTATTTCTCAAATCCTACACATACTATCTTAACCAAATATACATTTTAGTTAGGTTCGACACCTTAATAGAAGAACGATGCCCCTACACATAATTGCTTACCCAAAAGATGACTCTTGATTTAAACATATACATATACATATAGTTATAATATGATATTTAAAACCAAATATGTCAACATTTTGGGTTCACCACTTAGTGCATTGGTTAAGTGGCAGTGTTGTTTATGTCCCCACCCAGGTTCAAATATCTGTTGTGTCATTGTGATTGCGGGCTTGTGGCTTCGTTGATCGAATGTGCTCACGGTTTTGGACCTAAGCTTTGTAATAAGGGGACGAGGTCCCCCATTTGTGGCCTCACTAGTTTATAGCTCTAGGTCAAATGTGTTTCTTGTGGAGACGGAGAGCGTGTCGTGCCAACATCACCGGTCACATTAAAAAGTTTACCATGTACTTAATTTTTTTTTAAAGATGTCAACATTCATATAATAAAAAAATAAAATTATATCACTATTTTATCATAGAAAACCAATAAACTAATCAATGTTAGCCTATTTCACAATTCCCAAAAGGTAATGCGGGAAAGGACCCAGTACCCGCACACCCTAACTTTGTGCACCTGTAGATCGTAAATGGTATGTCAAAATTTGAATTATTTTTTGTTGTCTCGATATGCGAGTTAACTACTTAAAGCTAAGGTTTCAACTTCTGGGTATTCACAGATCTCTTTGTAGAGACTTTCAAACACAGAGTGGTCAAAAAGTGGTCATTTCAAAGTGTCGCTTGATACCCGCTATGTTCTTGTACCAATAGTCATTCACTCAAAAATGTCAACACTTGTGGCCAAATGTCTCAGTAGTCATTACGAAATGCCCCAATAGTGGTGCACAAATGGGTCAATTACCAACAAAAAAAGCTAAAAAATAATCGGTTATTAGTACATATATGATCGACTATTGATATACATGTGTTGTCATTTTTAGGACTCCTTTAATTTTAGTAATTGAAGGGTCAATGTGAAAAAAATATAATGTTTATTGGACCCCCTAATGGTTACTCGTTTATTTCCCCTAACTAATTAAGCCCTTCCCATGGAACCACCTCCTTGTTCATAGGATGCCCAATCTAACTTTATGCCCACAACAAAGCCATTGAAACCAGATTCTGATGGAAAGGTTTAGAAAGCTCAATATCTACTTTTCGTAATGATTAAGAAGACCCTCTGATTTGAATTTGCTTTAAATTCCCTGCTACCATTGCTGACATGTTGCTGACATGTGGAGAAAGAATTGACCCAAGTAAATCATTAAAATCTTACCTAGATGTCATGATTATGATTTCACATATCATTTGGCTTGCACTACTTTTTCTTTATTGTATTGAGCATTAAAGTATTCTATTTATATGCTTTACGTCTTCAAATGCATTATACAAACATTCATGAAAAAGGCCAGCTGAATACATTGAATTGCCCAAGATTTTTGTCCCAACTCCCATGGAAATGATCAAGACTCCAAGAACTCAAATAAATAATCTCTTATGTTGTTTTTGATTTGCATTTCAAACAAAAGAACAAACAATCAAACAAAAACTATATCTGACTCTAGAAATTCTCGGTCAAACCGGCCTAGGAATTGGTAGATTTAGAGAAACTAATTCCTTCAATTGAGTTTTTTTAAGGCTTTCTTGGGTTTGAATAAAAACTTGTAGAGTAGGCAAGGCAAGGAATATGAATCATATTAAGGCAGTTCATGTATTTATTTATATATATTTGGGCCAGCAATTACCATGGTTTGTCCAATGTGAGTAAAAGGATAGCATATGCCACTAAATTAGGTCAATGTCTATCCAAAACATTCCAATTGTTCTTCAATTTTGTTGGTTGTTTAACTTGTAATTGTGTGAGCATCAAATTTCATTTGGACAGTGATGGTTATGTAATTATACATGTCTAGAGTCTAATTGTTCTTGTTGTATATATATTCAAAAAAAAATTGTTAGGTTTTCTTGAAATAGCTTCGGTATCAGATGCATCTGAGGACAAGGGGTCGACACTGAGTAGTCTTTTGATCCTAGTGTCTTGTTTTGGTCATGTGGACTTATTTTGGGCCCCATAAGCTATTTTAAAAACAAAAATGTTTTGCATATGTTGTTGTTTACATATGTCATTCTAATGAAACAAGTGTATGTTATAATTTGAATGTTGATCATTTAATCTTTTAATTGTTGTATTACATTGTGTATAATTAAGTTAATAATTTTTTGAATTTTGAATATTTTTTCTTACCTTTAATTTGTTTGTTACGTATATAAAATTTGTACAATCATACTTTTGATTTATAAATAAAATTAAATTAAATGCAACTATTTAATTTGAAATGATAGTTGACATACTACTAATAAACCATGGGTAATCTAAAACATTTTTTTCTCAAAATTGCATTTGATATCCATTTTGCAAATCTTTAATGATATATATTTTTCATTAGCTTAGAAAAGCATCAAACTATCCATTTAATGTACACATAGAATAACATTTAGTATCCATCAAATTGTAGTGGAGAGTTGTCCATTGGAAACTTTAAAAAGCAAAGAATAACACTCATAATAATTCTTTTTTTTTTTATCATAATAAGGTCTTGATGTCATGTCATTGAAATATTAAGTAGAAAATTAGAAAGTTATATAATAGATAATAATTTTAAAAAGTGATAATATACTGGTACGCCAATTTCTATAGTAATTTTGCATAGTGGGAACTAATAATTAAATAAAGTACATGGTCTTTAGTCAATTGATAAAGTTGAATGACTTATAAAAAAAATAACTCACCAATAATCAAGTCTTATTGCATATAATGAATTGACACCTTCAAACGATGTTACTAGAATCAAGTCATATTAAGTAGAATAACCTAATATTCTAAGAAGTTGAGGCCATCATAACACCTTACTAAAAATTTAAGGCCATAATCACACCTTATTAATTATTATCACTAACTTGTAGATGGCTTCAAACTATCCATATAATGTGGAACTAATAGTTAGAGAAGGTACATGGTCTTTAGTCAATTAATAAAGTTGAATAGCTTAAAAAAACTTACCAATAATAAAGTCTCATTGAATACGACTTGACACCCTAAAAATATGATATTAGAACCAAGTCATATTAATTGCAATAACCTAATATTCTAAAAAGTTGATGTCATGAACACCCCTTAATAAAAATTTGAGGTCATAATCACACAACTATTTGTTATCACTAGCTTGCAAATGGCTTCAGATTATCCCTATAATGTAGACATATAATAACATTAATATCCACCTACTTCAAATGAAGATTTGTCCATGGAAAACTAATTAATGAATGACACTTGTAACAAATATAATCAATTATAATAAAGAATTTAATGTTACGTTATCGAGAATATTAAGCAACAAATTTAGAGCAACATAAAAAATAAAAATTTATATTGTAGATAATAATAGAATTGTGTATCAATTGCTATAGTATTCTTGCATAATAGAAACTAACAATTAAACAAGATACGTGATTTTTAGTCAATTGATAAAGTTGAATGGCTTATGAAAAAATCACTAATGTTCAAATCTTCTTGAATACAATAACTTGACACCCTAAAAAGTTGATACTAGAATCAAATTGTATGAAAAAAATATAATTACTTAACATTCTAAAAAGTTAAGACCGTAATCAAACTTTACTAACTCAACCCCCAATAAAAAATATTTTAAAAATTAACACCAATCATAATTTTTATTTTTATTTTTTTTTTATGATAAATTATACCAATCATGAATTTGTTGATATAGTTGAAAATTAAGAAAAAAAAACATCCAAAAAGTTTTATCAAACCATATTAAATACAATAACCTAAAATTCTAGAAATTTAAAACTATAAACAAGCTGAGTAAGCATTAAAGGGCCCAAAACCCACACATGAGCTTTTAAAATTTGTAATAAAATACAACCATCCATTCCACGTCAACTACCCCTGTCGTAATAAAATGCACGAATATTCCTATGGCATCTCAATCCTAATTCCTGTATTGTATGGTTAACAAAAATCATGTACACGAGGCATCTTTCTAGTTCAACGTGCCCACCTCTTTTGGGATTCAACATGGTAGGAAATGTATGGCTTTTACTTACCTTACTACTCTACCACTGTATAAATAAAGTATATTTTAACATTTGAATGTCAGGGGAAAGTAGCTCGACCTAGGCTAACTTCGCGTACCTAGAACTCCTAAAATGTAGGCAAAATTTTGACTATTTTTTCGATGTAGCTCTATATGTGAGTTAAGAGCTTAAAGCTAAGGTTTTATCTTCTATGTATTCACGGATCTCTCTTTAGAGACCGTTGAACATAGAGTGGTCAAAAAATGGTCTTTTCAAAGTGTCGCCCGATACCCGTTGTATTCTTGCACCAATAGTTGTTTACTCAAAAATGCTAGTACTTGTCGTTAGATGTCGTAGTAGTTGTTACAAAATATCCCAATACTGGTGCACAAATGGGCCAAATACCAACCAAAAAAGGTAAAAAATGATCGACTAAATTAGTACATGTGTGATAAACTATTGGTACATGTGTTTTCATTTTTGGGGCTCCTTTAGTATTCGTAATTGGGGGGTCAGGGTCAACATGACAAAAATGTCACGGTTATTGAATCCCCCAACAAATATTGGAGACTTTCCCTATTTTGCATATAAATAGTTATTATAAAAAGTTTGCTTGACAAATAAGGTTGATCATCATATTAAATCGTGTTCATATTACTTGGACTTGGGATTTCAAATTAATGACATTTATATTAATAGTTACAACTTTTTAATGTCATTTTATATTATAAAGTTTAACAATTATTAATGCGAAATAATTAATAATATCAAATTTAGTAAAAAAGTATATTAAAATAAATTGATTATAGAGAACTTAAATTTCAAGCCTATTTTTCATAGCTTATACATTTGTTTTTCTATTTTTTTTTGGATAAAGTACTTGTAGTTGTAGATTTGTTAAAATAGACGTCAAGGAAAATAAAATGTTTTTATCATAATCTTGATTATTTCTTATGATGTCTTATAAGTGTTCAATTACATAGTTTTCAAGTCAAACTTATTGATCTATTTTCTTAACTAATAGTTCATGCAAACCTCACTCTCATGAGTATTAGTGTTCCACTTAGAGCTCATTGAATCTAGATGATACTCATATCATCTCTCATGAGCATGAATGATTTCATTCATACTCATTGCACCTAAATGAAACTCAACCCGTCTTTCATGAACATGAATATTCCACTTAATAATCATTGAATCTATGGAAAGCTTACAAAGGTGAACCGTTAAAATATAATTAGTTTAACTCAAAAACTCTGTTGTTAATTATTATCAATATTAGTATAATACAATTACTAATTAATACAATAAATATTAAAATTGATTTCTTTTGTGTATTGACAAGAGCTAAAAGATTACAAAAGATAAATTATGATAATTGAATAATATTGATTAAATGAATTATGTGAAAAATCAAATATATTGAATTTATATTACAATTTGGATTTGAGAAACTATTTAGAAACTAAATATTGAACATAATTTTTTTTATTAACAAAAAGCTCTAAAAGGGATGCAAATGTACTTGAAAAAACTCAAATAATTGTAGCTTGTAGTGGTTAGAATTGTGATTTGTTGTTTTAAATGGGAAATGCATTGAAATAAATCTTATTGATACTAGAATCAAATTAAATTGATTTCATTAGAATTAATTTTAAAATTAGGAAAAATAAAATAAGTCGTACATAAATTCAAGCCTCATGTGAGTCATTGATAGTATAATAATTACAATGGATGAATGTATTCTAATATGGAGGATTTTTTTTAACATAGTGTTGGTTTAGCTACCTATTTTCTTTAATTTTCCTTTTCCACTTCAAAAACTAAATGAAAATGAAATAAATTTTTGACCAAAACTTCTATTTCACGTAATAGATTCAATAAGAATACAAATGGTATTAACATAAAAATATTATTTTTACTTAAATGAAGGAACTTTGTACCATAAATAGAAGAAATATTATTCTAATTATTTCTATTTTGAAAGAGTAGAGAACTAATTATGCTTACCACCATAATCACAACACCACAAACTTTTGCATTTAATGGCCTCTATTTCTTTTTTGAAAAAAAGTTGTGAATGCTTGGCAAAAGCAAGCAATAGAATTGGCACTACTTTAAATCTTGTCTTTTGTTCATTCCTTATTTGCACATATACACCTCTTTGCATGACACAATTTTTTTTATAATAGAAAGTGACATGAAGCTAAAAGTTTCAATAAAATCTACAACCATACTTTGAGCATTATAAAATGTGAAAATTCTTTTGCTAATTCAAAGTAAATATTGAATAATAACACAACTGCAAGTTCACAAATAAAGAATATGCAAAATATCCAACACAATGAACACAATATTTTTGGACAAATTATCCCTGGAAAATCCCTGGAGGGAAAACTAGTATTGTAGATGAGGAACTTGTATTAAACTTTAGCAAATTAAGAGATACGTAAAATTGCTTGCCTCTTATTGGCAGAGCTCTAACAATCTCCCAATTTCTCTTGCTAAGATTTCACCACTGCTATCCGCAACACTATCATTGTGCCCTTGCTATAACACAATTCTATTTGCTAACGTGCTTCAAATGCTCTTCAAGTGTGTGTTCTCCAAATGCCCAATGACCCCCTTTTATACTACCCTCATTGGAAAACCAACAACCGAGATTAATTCTCAATCAGTGAATGAAATTAAAAAAAATAACTTAATACCCAATAATAAATCGGTTGCAAGGTGTCCCTAAAAGAGTCAAATAATTAAATAAATAATTGTCTCTACTCTAACAAATTTGTTTAGAAATCAGTTATTTACTAATTCTTGGGTATGGACGAACAACTATCCCCCAAAAATAACACTCCCTCTTAGCAAGGAAGTTGTTCTGCATGATACCCAACTTATCTGTAAAGAAGATAAATTTTGCCTTCCCCAATGCCTTTGTCAAGATGTATGCTACTTGTTGTTCTGTAGGTATATATTGTAGTTGAACAATCCCCCATTGTACACAATCTCTAATGAAGTAATACCTGATTTCTATATGCTTAGACCTATCATGAAACACCGGATTCTCAAATAACCTAATGCAACTTTGATTGTCGCAGTGTATTACAATAGTCTCAACTCTCTAACCAAAAAAGGCTACCAACAACTTCCAAAGCCATATAGCTTCACATATCAACATGCTAGTTTCTATGTATTTTTCTTATGCAGAACTCATAGCCAAATACTTTTGCTTCCTGTTGAACAAAGAGACAACTCCCGATCCCAAACTGAAATAACACCCTGAAGTACTTCTCTTGTCTGTTGTACTCCCTATCCAATCTGCATCAGTATACTAATCCCATACTCAATTGTACCACACAAATAATGCATGACACACTTTGTCATTTTCCAATGCACTCTCTTTGGCTCAACCATGAACCGACTAAGAGAGTTTATAGAAAAATCTATATCTGGCATGGTGTTGACCAAATACATGAGAGAACCAATCAATTGCCTATATAAGGTGGGCTCAACATACTTCTTCTTGGATGTGTCTACCTTCTTCCAATCATGATCATGGGTGTAGACATGGCTTTGCAATCCTCCAACCTAAAACTTCTCAAGATTTTGATGTAATATTTCCCTTGTCTAAGGAAAATCTCTCCATCCTTCCACCACACCTCCATGCCTAGAAAGTAGTGCATAAGTCCCAAATCCTTCATCTCAAACTCTATTGCAAGGTCCTTCTTGCACTCCTTTATGAGCCCTAGTGAACATGTTAAAAATAAGTCATCCACGTATAGAACAAGAATGAGAACTTCACCTCCAACCATCCAGTAGTAGAGGTTAGAATCTTCCTAACTCTTCATGAAGCCCATTCCCTACAAGTATGCATCAATGCAATCATACCATGCTCTGGGAGTCTACTTGAGTCTGTACAAATATCTCTTCAATTTACACACGTGGGTCTCTTTTCTATGTGCTACAAAGCCTTCTGGTTGTTCTATGTATACCTCCTCCTTCAATTTTCCATTAAGGAATATTGTCTTGACATACATTTGATGAATCCGACATCCCATCTAAGTTGCAAATGAGATCACAGCTCCTATAGAAGTATATCTGGCCACTGAAGCAAATATCTCTTAGTAGTCTATTCTCTCTTTCTGAGATAACTATTTTTTCCACGAACCTTTATTTGTATTTCTCTATGCTACCATCTACATCGTGTTTGATCTTAAAGATCCAGCGTGATCCAACTACAACCCTATCTTTTGGTCTAAGCATAACCTCCCACACATCATTGTGCATTATTGAGGTATATTCCTCAACCATCGCATCTCGCCACACCTGATGTTGTGTGGCCTCCTGATATCTGGAAGGCTCAATATCTACCAAATGACTGACTAATTCCACATATTCATTGAACTTGACTAGTTGTCTCTATTGTCTAGTACTCATCCTAGGAGCTCCCACAAACTCCTGAGTTTCCCTATGTGTCTATTAAACCTCACGGTTCCTATTGTGAATAGTAGAGGATGAAATATCAACCTCTGTATCTTCTCGGTGCATCTCTTATATTTTTTACACTTGTTGCTCCATATTTTGCGAACTCTCAACACTTGAGCTTGTGCTTGTACTAGTAACTGTACTCAAGATTTTCTACCCTTGATTCGGTTGAGCAATCCTTGGAGCTTTTGTTGGTTGCTCACTCTGATCAAGTGTTGTAAAATATCTAGACCTTATAAATTCCTTGTCCTCCATGAATTTGACATCATGCCAAACTATAATCCTCTTGGTCCCTAAAATAAATATATGATATGCCTTTGAGGTCTCACTATAGCCCATGAAGTAACCCCTCTCTGAAGTCTCATCTAACTTGGTACGTGTATCCCTAGGAATATGATAATATGCCAAACTTCCAACTATCTTGAATTGATTGACATATGGCTTCTTTCCAATGAATGTCTGCTCTAGTGTCATCTTTCCCAGTACCTTATGTGGAACCTTAATTTGTATGTATACCGTCATACTACATGCATCTTCCCATCGGTAGCGGGGCATGTCTTGGTCATGTAGCATATCCCTTGTTGCCTCTAAAAAAATTATTCTTCCTCTCAGCAACCCCATTCTATTGCAGGTTGTAAGGACCAATCCACTCTCTCTTGATTCCTTCCCTAGTACAGAACTCCCGGAACTCATTCCCTTTGTACTCACCTCCATTGTCTGACCGAAGATCCTTTATCTTCCTTTCTATTGAGTTCTTTACAAGAGCTTTGAAGTCTTGGAAGCGACTGAAAAACCTCATCCTTGGTCTTCAAGAAGTATATCTAGGTCTTCCTAGAGAAATCATCAATAAAAGTAACAAAGTACTCGTATTATTTGAGAGACTTTTTTGACATTGGTCCACATGTATCTGAATGTACTAGACCAAGAACACCCTTGCATCTAGTGTCACTCCTTGGAAAAGTTTCTTTCGCAAACTTCCCCAACACACATCCCTTACATACATCATCATGCTTTGTGCTCACCTCTGGAACACCTATCACTGACTCATGAATCAATTTAAGTGCTCCATGATGTATATGGCCCATCCTCCAATGTCATAGCTCTCCTCAATCTTTAGGATTATTGTTTCTAATGAGTGCATTAGGAGTATTAAACTGCAACCTATAAACTCGACCGCTCCTAACTCCAATAGCTATGGGTGATTTCTAATCCTTATGCTTGATCAACACATGTGCCCCTCCAAAGAGTACATTTTACCCTTTGTCTTGAAGGACAAATACGGAAATCAGATCCATCTCTAAGCCTGGCACATGCAACACATCATGAAGGAAAATCAACTTGTCATTCTCCCTTTGAGATTGAACAATCCCTTTCCCAACTGATTTGAGCTTGGACATATTCCCCATAGAAATATGGGTTATGTTGTCCTCCTCCTTATAACTATAGAATTACTCTCTAACTCCTGTCATATGAAATGATGCCCCACTATATATGTACCAAACACTTTGTGAGATTGAGCTAACCATACAAGCTATGAGCGCAAACTCATCCTCCATTCTACTAGAGAGATCATCTACACTTGTTAAAGTCATCACCTACTTCTTCCATGTCTTGTCTTTCTTTTTCCTTTGCAAGAAATCACTAACATAGTGGCCAAACTCATGAGAACCATAGCACTTGATCTTAGACAAGTCCTTCTTCTTCTCACTTTGTGGATTTGATCCTTGCTAGACCCCTTCTTTGCCTTCCCTTTTCCCGCTAGGGCAGCGTTCTCTCATTCCACCTCACTTTTATGACTCTTATTGTTGGCTCCATTAACAAGGCTTAACTTATAAGCTCCTCTTGAGTGAAGTCACTCCATAGTCAATCCCAACTCGGCAAGGTGTCTCATCCATTAATGAAAAGAAGAAAGACACACCACTTCTTAGTAAACCCATTTAGGGCTATTCTTACAAGCTCATCATCATCTGGTTTATCTCCAAAATCTGCTAAATCATCATTGACAAGTCTAATCCTAGTGAGGTAACTTGTAATGTCTTCTCCCTTGTTCATTTGGGTATTACTCAACTTTTCTATGAGAATAACTTCTGATTAGTGGTAGCATTCTGGTATAGATTCAGAATGACATCCCACATCTTCTTTGTTGTATCTAACTTAGTGATATGCAGTACTAAATGGTCCTTGATACTGTCAAGGATTAGCTTCCTCCCCTTAGCATCATCCATCTTATATGCTAAGAGTTAAGTTGGATCTGAACGTACAACTACAACACTAGTCACATATTCCTTGATTCCATTCTCTTCTAGCAATAAATAAATTTTGTCTTTCCATACACCAAAATTTGAGGCTCCATCTAGTCTATCTTGATCTCTCAAACCAACTGAGGCCATCTCAAAGGATAAAAGAAATAATAATCCTAAAGAGGTCAAATTAGGTTTTATAAATCCTCATTTTTCTTTCCTTTGCCTAGGGTAAACCTTTTTTACCCTCAACTTAGCTCTGATACCATGTGAAAATTCTATTGCAGTTACCGATTATTAATCTCCTACCTTGTGCGGATTATTTAACTGTGAAAGTTAATTCACAGTAAATATTGAATAATAGTACAATTGCAACTTCACAAATAAAAAAGATGCAAAATATCTAACACAATGATTACAATATTTTTGGACAAATTATCCCTGGAAAAACCTTGATGGGAAAACCAGTTTTACAAATGAGGAACTTATATTAAACTTCAGCAAATTAAGAGATACATAAAAATGCTTGCCTCTTATTGGCATAGCTCTGATAATCTCCCAATTTCTCTTGTTGAGATTCCACCACTGCTATCATTGCACCCTTGTTATCACGCAATTCTATTTGCTAACACTGTGAATTTCATTTGTTAACACTGCAAATGCTCTTCAAGTGTTTTTTCTCCAAATGCCCAATGATCCACTTTTATACTACCCTCATTGGAAAACCAACAACCGAGATTAATTCTCTATCAATAGCTGAGATAGAAAATAACTTAACAACCAGTAACAAATCAGTTGCAAGGTGTCCCCAAAAGAGTCAAATAATTAAATAAATAATTGTCTCTACTCTAACAAATTTGTTTAGAAAATAATTATTTACTAGTTCTTGGGTATGGACGAAAAGTTGTCCAAGCTACCCAAAACTAACATAAAATTCAAGATAATGGTTGTAAGGGATCACAAGGAAATATCCAATTGCTTAAAGTTGAACATTGTGAAAATATTGAATGAAGTTGTGACATTCTTTTTTCAAACAAGCAAATGATGGAAGAAAATACTTTTATGACTATAAGAAAGATACCACCATTAAGTGAGATTTGGTAGCCAAAGTGGAGAGAAATTGGTTACAACAAAAATATTGCCACCCAAGCGAATATTTTCAAATATGATTTTCCAAACTTTAAATAGGGTGAAATCATTTTTAAATATATGCCTTTACTCTGTATTACTTTAGAAATTAAAACTAAGAAGTAATTTTGTGAAATGACAATCTTATGTCGAGTTTACATCAACACTATAATGTTTGTAACAAATAGAGTTACATCAATATATTGCATTTGCCATTTTATAAACTAGAATGATGTTGATTCATTTGGGTGTTTTGATCTTCAAGTGATAGTAGATTCAAGGTTCACTCAACCATGAAGTCACAAGTGTGACTATTAATAAGCACCAAAGACCCAAAATAATGGAGGAAATCATGGAAACCAAAGGTATTGACTATCCCCTAATTGAAAAATGCATGTAGAGGGCAACCACATGTTCACAATTGCTAACAAAAGGAGCTAATTGTTTGGGCATAATGGCAAGCATGTGATAGCATTACTTTTGCCACCTATGACTATTCTAGGTGAAAATGTATGTAAAGGGAAACCACATATTGCCAATAACCAACAAAAGGAGCTAATACTTTAGGCATAGTGGTGAGCATGTGATAACATTACCTTCCACCTAGAGCTATATTCTAGATTAAAAAAATACTGTTATTTTTAAATATAGTTGTTCCTACACTTTGAGCTTGTTATAAATCACAAACTCTATAAATTGACTATGTAATATAATAATCTAAGTTACAAAAGAAGTGGATGGAAGTGTCCAGAACATTGGTAACTTCTAGAATTATTAATTACTATTTGATTAATGATAAAAAAAATATTTAATGATATTTATTATGATTAATTTGAGCGGCTTCAAATTATCCATAGAATCTAGACACAAAAAAAAAAAAATAGCCATTTCCATATAATCATTAGTAAAGAGTCAATCATTAAAGTAATGACAATGAATACACTAATTTGACACCATGTCATTGGAATATTACGAAACACCTTTTAAGTGACAATTTTTATTTTTATAAAGTAGTCAATAATTTTCAAAAGTATTTGATAATAATCATATCAACATTACTTTAATATTTTTACATGACATATTCATAATTAAAATAAAGTACATATTTTTTAACCTTTTGATAAAGTTTATGACTCATTAACTTGTCAATAATTAATTTTTATTAAATATAGTAACTTTACACCTTAAAAAGATGAAATTAGAATCATCATGTATTACAATGAGAGTACTTCAAAAAGTTGTATGTATGTATGTACATACATACGTACAACACCTTAATAAAGATAAAAGGCCAAAATCACCAAAGTTTATTTCGATGATAAAAGGCATGAATTTTGCTAAGGCATCTCCTGTGTTTTTTTCTTAACAAACAAACTTGTACAGTGACAATTTTCTAATTCATTGTTCATACATTGTGACATGTAAATTCATGGCATATACCTATAGCTTAAATTATATTTCCTATTAAGGGATCATTCTTTGTATAAAGTTGAAATGCTATTCAACATATTGTTATATAATTAATTATGCACCAAAGACCCAAAATAATGGAGGAAATCATGGAAATCAAAGGTATTGACTATCCCCTAACTCAAAAATGCATGTAGACGGCAACCACATGTTGTCAATTACTAACAAAAGAAGCTAATGCTTTGGGTATAAGGGGAGCATATGATAACATTACCCTAGCCACCTAATGATAGATTCCTGAGTGTAATCCGAAACATTGATGCTACACACAATTAAATCTAGAAACAACATTCACATAATTTTATAGAACAGCGATATATAAAAACTTTAAAACTCCCTAAATTTCTACTGAAGGCAGAATTTCAAATCCCAAAGTAGAAAGAAATAGCTCAACTTTGTAATATTATTACTAAATACATAAGAGTATACAATAATATTCCAATAAGAAATAAACTTGAATTTAATGTAAAATACCACCGCCATCATCACCGTTGCATGGTAGCCGCCAATGGCTTTCATAATTCTCTTGCATGTTAACTTTGACTGCACGTGGACGCGCTCATTACGCTCCGTACAAGACCAGTGAATTCAGAATTTAAAAAAAAAATTGAACATCATGACAGAATAAAATAATTCATACTGCAATGAAGAGCGTACGTAGAATTCCGCAGAAAAATATAGAGACGTACAATGACGATAAACATGCAGGATTGGATATGATGGCTGCCGCATATTTAATTTCGGCGCATATTCCAGATCCATTCCATATAGCTTGGAGTGCGTGTAAACCGTTCCGTAGGGTCTGGGAATTTGCGTCACTAGCGATTGGCACGTGGACGTGGGACCCACTGACGACTGAGACCAGTCCCACCACCTCAAATGCGCTGACGGAGACAGACATGTTTTCTGCTTGCCCTATTTTGCAAGTTAAACATTACTTTTTGTATACATTTATATATTTAGATAGGCTAGGCATTTTTTTCCCAAAAGTTTGGGATTGGAAAAATTGTTTCATGTTGGAAAATTTTTAGGGGTTTAAACACATTTACAAAACAGGTCAAACCACTTCATTTTTATTTTTTTATTTTATTTTATTTTTATTTTTATTTTTTTTGATGCATTTTTTGTACCAATTTAAGATTAAGATGCAAGTGGTCGTTCATATGTTTTTATAATAATTATCTTTTGTCGTTTGGTTAGTCTATCTTTGTCATTCCACATCACAGCTTCCATTTTTTCTATGTGCGCATTTCTTGCACTAATTAAGTTTGCAAGTGCTAGTACATATATTTTTATAATAATTTTATTTTGGTAGTTGGTTAGTCAATTTTTTTACTACCCCACATCACATCTTCAATTTTTTCTATAGGCGCATTCCTTGCACCAATTGAGGATGCAAGTACTAGTACATATATTTTTATAATAATTTTCTTTTGGTGGTCTGGTAGTCAATTTTATTTTTTCCCTTTTTGTCTAGTTTTAGTCTTGTTATCAAGATTTTACCTCTTTTTTGTCGATAGTTTTATTTTTACATAAGTCATTTTTCTTCTTTTAATTTGGTCCTCACAAATATATATATATATATATATATATATATATATATATATATATATATATATATATATATATTTAGTGATCTAAATTTATTTTTCGAATGCCTTTTTAAAAAAAAAAAATCTTTTTAAACTTAAAAAACTGTCAATTTTGGTTCCTCTTCTTTTAGTTTTGTGATCAACTTTTCCTCTTTTTGGTTGATGGTTTTGTTTTTATTTTTACATGAGTACTTTATCTTCTTTTAATTTGGTCCTCACAAATTCATCTTATTTTTAGTTTTAGTGATCTAGATTTATTTTTCAAATGTCTAATTTTTTCCTTTTTTTTTTTTAACTCCAGGGGAAAAAAATGGTCATGTCAATTTTGATTTATCTTCTTTTAGTTTTGTTATCAAGATTTAACCTTTTTTTATGGAATTGTTTTTACATGTGAGCCTTTTTTCTTTCCTTTTCTTTTTAAGAAAAAAAGTTGTCCTCGCCAATTCATCTTTTTTCATTTTTTTTTTTCATTTTTTCATTTTAGTCTAAATTTATTTTAGCAAATGTGTCTTTTTTTTTGTTCCTCATATTTTTTTTATTGTAAATTTATTTTCTTTTATGTTTAGATGTTATTGTAAACACATGTAAATAAGAAAAACCATCATTTTACATAAAACTATTTAGGTTAATTAATTAATATGATTAATTGTATACAATAATTTTACATAAAATTTAGAATAATGAATATGGTATGTAGTTGGATCTTGAAGATAAAATAATGATATTGAAGATGGTATGGTGTTTAAAAGGTATGATTTTAGAAAATTGTCTTGAATTTTGTGAAGTGTACTATTCTAGTTAGCATATGCAACTCTAGACCTAAGCCTTTTGTGTGGATCTAAGCTATGTCGTAGGAGTGAAGAGATAAAAATTTGGTGATTAAAATATATTGCTTTGTTTCTGGATTATATTGTGTAAGATTATGTGTGCTTATTATGATTTTTGTTTATGTCTGAATCTAAGTAAGGACTAACACTACTTATAGACACCTTTAAGGAGTTTCTTAAATTGTGAGGATCATTTTCTCTGTATTCAAACCTCTTCTTGGATCAATTTAATAACTTTGGAACCACTGAGGACAAGTAGGGAATTGATGTAAGATGATGCAAGTTGATGCACAACACTCTAATAATATTGATATGATGCACTCATAAATGCTCTATAACAATTCCCTTCAATGACTCCTAAGTTGCTTGAGATGATCTTCAAAAGAATGAATTGATGTCTTTCAATATACTATAGAACACAAATTAATGCATTTGAGCACTAGGTCAACTCACAAAAACTAGTAGATGGAAGTTAGTGGGATAAATATCTATATTTGATGGTTGTATGGTTATACATGAGGATGTTTGTAATAACATACAATTAAATTTTTGGGAAGAGTGTATCACATGAAATAGGATATTTTTGATAGACCATAAAAACTTATATAGGATTTCAATTAAATAAACAATCAACCTATGGTGTTTATCTTTAAAATAAGATAGACCTTAACATTTGAAGGACAAATTTGAATAGACAACCATATCAAACATATTTCTTAAGAGGTAGGATCAATTATTAAATTAGGACTTGGGTGGAATTTATTTTTAACTTAAATTCTAAATCTTAGGGGCTCAAATCCACAACTATGAAAATGACTCAAGTCAACTCCACACATGTAAATATAATCTAGGATGATAAATGGGGTATCTAGGGATTAGGACAAGGTGTTTGGGATAAATGATAATGAGATTAGAATGTGGTAATATCATGAACCAAATGTATGCAAGAGTATGCCATATGTAGACTACTTATTGCATTAGGAAACTGTGATAAAGAAAAAAACATAAAATGCCCAAAACATAAAAGGAAAGAGCATTAGAATATGGTGTTTCCATTACATTTTACCCCCTCTTTCTATGCCAAATTACTAGAAAAATACATGTATAATGAAAACATGCAATCAACATAGAAATTAAATATTTTTTAAACACTTAAAAGGAAATGAATCTACATAAAACATATTAATAATTCTTAATTTCCTCTCACAAAGAGTGTTGCATTAGAAACATGCAAAGTTGAAAAAACTATTAAATGGGTAGCATTGATCGCATATTTGAAACAAGAACAAACTTTCTTGAAAAATAATCATCCTTGAAAAACTTAAAAAGAAGGCTAAGAGAGTCCACCTAATGCAAAAAGTGGTGAAGCGTCAAGTGAAAAAAAATGTAAAAGGACTCCAAATAAATAACTAATACCAATAAATACCTTCTTGATATGAAAATATGATTGAGCCTATCATTATAAAAAAAATTAACAAGTGCTAAAAAGAATGTTCATATATGATTCTCAATTGATTTTTATACAGGATGTGATGAATTGGAGAGGAGAACAATATAAGTGTGATAAAGCACATGGACATGGTAAAAGATGACATTATATGATAATCAGTTAAGGATATTAGATATCATTGTGAAAGCATGTACAACAACAAAAAGGTAAGATGCCCTCAATGATTCCCCCACTTAAGGCAGTGGCATCATAAGGATCATTTTGCCCCTTTATATCATTAATATGTATTTTTTTGTCCTTAACTTAACTCACATTGGTGGTTAATTAATGGGAAACATCAAGGGTTAGAAAAAATAACAAGAATAGAAGTGATCAAAGGGAGATTGTATATGGTTTGAGATATAAGGTTTGTATGGTTATTTACATGAGTTTAAGAATGAAAGATGTGAATATGAACATGTTAAGAAAGGGATAACATGATGAGGGATGCAATAAAAATGGTTATGAACAACATAAACAAGAGGGATGCAAGTAGATGTGGAGATGGT
Organism: Thuja plicata; assembly: GCA_018584345.1. Taxonomy (NCBI): domain Eukaryota; kingdom Viridiplantae; phylum Streptophyta; class Pinopsida; order Cupressales; family Cupressaceae; genus Thuja; species Thuja plicata. The sequence goes on from MU227069.1 coordinate 991,772, forward strand.
TAGGGAGGATTTGTTTTGAATCTTATTGATAACTCATGAAAAATTAAATGATTGATATAAAATAATAGTTTGGAAATAGAAGAGGAAAATTGGTCAACTATATGAGGAGAATATTTTTTGTGATTCATTCTATAGCCTTATTGTACCCATACCACATGTCATTTAGTAGGAATCAACTTAGTAGTCCAAAATTAATATCAAGTGAAGTATGCATATAATCATTTATCTTGACAAGTTGGTTGAATAAAGATTGCAATATTTCAACTATCTAATTTTTCTTTTCATTTTCAATATGTTTGACAAACCAATCATATTCATAACATCCTTCTTCCTTGTTAGAATGTGGAATTTCCTCACAAGAGTTTACAAAATGGTTGATCATGGAGGCAATGCTAGTGTTCATCTTAGTGCATCATTAAAGGGGGCCTATGAGTCTTAAAGATTTTTTGAAATAAAAATATGAACGTAACGGATTGACAAACACGGTCTGTTAATAAATTCATAAATTGAAAATAAATTCTCAAATTTTCCCTGAAAGGGTAGTTGTGGAAGTTACTAGTTCACCAAAATGTGATTAATTTTGACGGTTCTTGATGTTTAGACACACTCTATACATAATGCTAACTAAAAGTGAATCAAAGTAGACCTAGAAATAAATGTTGGGTGTTCAATATTTAAGAAAGAAAATGCTTTTTTTATAAATAATAATCTTGACCTTTGTATTGAGTAATGGATGTGATTCCATAGAAGATAAAATTAGGGGAAAAAAACAACAACATGTGATAGATTAGATCCAAGGTTCCTACTATTCAAAATAAGATCATATTATGTGGCCTAGTCTTTGATAAGATTACATTGTGTAGCATGGTTTGAGCAACCCGACCTTGTTTATTGTTAATGTGACAATATGCAATGTGTTCCCTTAGGTCTTAGTTACTTGTTATTGTCAAAAGAAGTCATGTTAAAAAATAAATCATAGGGCTTCCATAAATTAGAGAGATTACTCTTGATTTGTTTCAATAATGATCAAGCCCCTTAAGAGTTGTGTAAATATAACATGTTGACCAAGATTATAATTTTGATGTAATGGAGAGTAATGCAACTAAACTAAAGCTATTGTGAAGAGGATAAATGATCTTGTAATGAATTACATATAATATTTGTGTCTCCTTGATGATCCTAATGAACTAAATGATATCTATTAATGTACGTCTTAATCACTTGATTCCAAATTCAATGTCAAAATTTTCTAATAATTTAAAAAGAATTAGAAAACTCGTAATAATATTCATAAATTCTTAATCTTTAATATAATATGATAAAATTGCTTTAAAAGATGCTTAATCTTGAATTATTTTAGCTATCATTTATATTAGAACCATGATGTAAAAAATATAACTATTAATAGATAGAAAAATTATTTATTTTAAAAAATTCATGTAAAAATGTGGAAATCCAGAGTTGAGCTTAAGTTTCTTTTATCTAAAATAGGATCACATGTTTAAATGGTAAGGTCAACAATCCATGTTCAAATATCTATAAAAGCATCTAAAGGTGAAATTCTAAGTGGTGACTCTTGAAATTCCATTGTAGCTTCTAAGTTGATTAAGTTGAATATATAGCTTCTCAATTAATTAAAGTTAAATTTGTTGAAGTAAATCTTATGTTAGGTGAAGAGGTCTCCCTTGTGTCCTCCATTGATATAGGCTAGACATAAATATAGTCAGAGACTAAAATATTGCGAAGACATGATCAATCCAAAGCACCTTGGGAGAGAAAATTTATAAATTTTTAATATCAATAAAGGTTAAGGAAAATGTCACCATCTTTAGATTTGAACTTCCTTCAATAAAGAGTGAGACAACTTCACCTTATTTAACAAATTGACCATTCTTTAAAATGTCTTAGCCTGCAAAAATGAAATAGTTCCAACAAATCAATTTAAATTCATGAATAAACTTAACTAAGTAAACACAAAAATGGATTAAAAGATGTCATTGATAAGAATATCACATTAGCCATAGCTAAATATTGTATTAATCTACAATCAAGAAATTAAACTCTATCTTAAAAAATCTCCTACATCAACCCATGCCTAAAATATAAAACAAAATGCAAAATATCTATCTCCTCCACCAAATTGATACCTAAAATATAAAATGACATACAAAATCTCCATCTCCTATACCAAATAGATATCTAAAATATAAAATGACCGACAAAAATTGTTAGGATTAAGTACTATTGAGAGGGGGGTGAATCAATATTACAACACTTTAGAATTAAACTTATTAGATTCCAACTTAACCAAATAAATTTTGAAATGAAAAGAACATAAGCATAAAGTGCACAACTCATAACACCATGATTTTTTTCTTGAGGAAACCCTGGACAAGGGAAAATCCTGGCGGGGATGGTACCCACAAATATGCACTAAAAGTATTGTGTCCCTGTTAGGAGACATAGCCTTGTTAGGAGCTGAGAATTACATTAGTACACTTCCCTGTTTAAAGGAATACAAAACCTTGTTAAAGGTATACACTGAGCTCACTGCTCATACAATCATAAATATGTCTTTGTTATAATGTTTTATCAAAATGAACATAAACAAGCATCTGCTATGCTTAATTAGTAGTTTCATTTGTAGCTTGCATCACCCTCTATTTGATTATGACATCATAATGCATCTATTCATTCATTCGCACCACATCCATACTTCGCTTCTCAAAATCTCATCATATATATACTTTATTACATACCCAGTCGACTCCCAAATACATCGCAAAATGACACCAACACTTATACAAAATAGTAAGTACAAAGTCAAAAATCATACGCTACCAAAATATAGGTAATACATAATCCAAATCCAACATATCACATTTGGATTCCATGTTACACTCCCTCAATAATCGCGACCATTCAACTGCTCTGTCTCGTTGTATCACTATCTTCGCATGACTTCAATTATCTGTATCTTTCATCTCTAAACTCCAAAACTCAAGTGAATTTAACTAAAGGTCTAACACACCCCAAAATAGCTTCCTTTAAGCTCACATGTGTTCATTCATCATATAGAATATTTTCTGCCCAAACCTATACTCCTATACCCTGTAAATTGCTTTCTGGACTTAGTCATTTTTACAAGCCTTAACTCCAAAACTGTGTTTCACTCCAAGCGATCATTCATAACTGACATGTTTCCATAAATGACAACCCTAATATGTTCTTGAACACCCCTGAATGGGCCACTTGCCAACAAATATTTCTACATCAAATCGATACTTAGAATATAAAATGGCATAAAAAATCTTTTACACCAAAGTGAGAAATAGAAAGATGGTAATCATCATTAAATAAAACTATAGATATTTACACATGATGTCTCACTTATCCTAACATCTTAAAAAATACCTTACATAAGAATCCCAAACTTGCACTAGAGTTTAGATATGACCTTAATCATATATGCATACAAAAGGACACATGGAGCATGCAAGAGCATGTAATCGTGATATCAAACTGCTCACAAATTACTCATGGTTTATTGTTGATGTGACAATTATTGTTGGATGTATGTTGATGAATATGAAATATTTGAGCACCCCGACCTATTTTGTTGTTGATGTGACAATATGCAATGTGTTCCCTTAAGTCATAGGTACTTGTTTTAAAAAGAAATCATGTTAAAAAATAAAGAAAGGATTCAATATATTAGAGAGACGACTCTTGGTTTGTTTCAATAATAGTCAAGCCCCTTAAGAGTTGTGGAAATATAACATGCTAATCAAGATTATAATTTTGATGTAATTAAGAGTAATGCAAGTGAGAAGAAAACTATTGCGAAGAAGATCTTGAAATGATCTTTTAATGAATTTCATATAATCTTTGTTTCTCCTTGATAATCCTAATGACCTATATGATATCTATTAATTAATAATTTAAAAATAATTAGAAAACTAATTTAATAATATTAATAAAAATCTCCTCATAATTATATGTAAGGAAATCTCAATCTCTAATATAATATGATAAAACTGCTTTGAAAGATATTTAATCTCATTAGGTTAGTCATATTTATATTAAAACCATGATGTATAAAATATAACTATTAATAGATAGAAAATTTATATAATTAAAAAAAATCATGTAAAAATGTTGAACTCTAGAGTCAAGCTTAAATTTTTAAATCTAAAATAGAATCACATGTTTAAATGGTAAGGCCACAACAATTTCAAGATGGGAATCCATGTTCAAATCTCTATAAAAGCATCTAAAGGTGAAATTCCAACTTGTACCCTTGAAATTCTATTACATCTTCTAAGTTGATTAAGTTGAATATATAGCTTCTCAATTAATTAAATTTAAATTTGTTCAAGTGGATCTTGTGTTAGGTGAAGAGGTCTCCCTTGTTTCCTTCATTGATATACGTTAGACATAAGTGGGTGATCTCACAATAGTGTGTCCCACTTTTCAGGACGAAGGATTTTAGACTTTCAAAAAAAATTCTTTTTTGATGGCTTCGCGCGAAGTATCCTCTTCGTGCGAAGTGGTTAATAGGATTCGCATGAACTAAATAAAATGGGGGGTTCACTCGAACTAGACCCAATTAGAGAGAACCCTGTGAATCAAAAAAAGACAAGAAATTTGGGCAAATTTTCCTTGGTAGGTTCGCTCGAAGGGGGTTCACTTGAACCCCCTCAGACCCCTTCGCGCGAAGGGCCCTAAAATAAAAATTTCCCCTCAGAAAACAAAAAACCTCCTAAAAATTGTCCTTTCAAGGCCTGGGACAAGGACCAAGTCAATTGTTTTTCTGAAACAAATGATGCCAAATGATGCGATTCGGAACAAGCTTTCTAATGAATATAATTTTAATACATATTGAGTTCGTTATCACTTTCAAATATTACTTTAACTAAACATAGGTTGTTTGGTCATTCAAC
>MU227069.1:997235-1013035 GCA_018584345.1 Thuja plicata
ATAGGTGTTTGAAAGTGAAGTTTTTTCTCAAAATGTTGATCTCTGTGTCAAAGTTGGCCAAAAAGTGGGACACACTATTGTGGGACCACCCAAGTATAGTCAAAGACTAAAATGTTGCAAAGACATGATCAATCCAAAGAACCTTGGGAGAGGAAATTAATAAATTTTTAATACTGATAAAGTTTAAGAAAACTATCATCATCTAAAACTTCCTTCAATAAAGAGTGAGACAACTTCACCTTTATTAACAAAATGACCATTCTTTAAAATGTATTAGCCTATAAAAATTAAACAATTCTAACAAATAATTTTAAACTTGCATATAAACTTTATTAAGCAAACACAAATATGTATTAAAAGATGTCATTTATAAGAAGATCACATTCTCTATTGCCAAATATTGTATTAATCTACAAACAAGAAATTAAACTATCTCTTAAAAATTCTCCTACATCAACTCATACCTAAAATATAAAATAACATACAAAATCTCCATCTCCTACACCAAATTGATATCTAAAATATATAACAACATACAAAATCAGCATTAAATGATATCTAAAATATAAAACAACATACAATATTTTTTTTTTACATTAAATCGATACCTAAAATATAAAATTACACAGAGAATATCCTACATCAAAGTGAAAAATAGAAAAGATGGGAAGTCCCTCTCTGAGCATCACCTATATATGAGTGTTACGTGTTCCAGAGATGAGTTCTTGTGAACCACTACTCATGAAACATGGGTCAATGAATTCCACTCAGAAAAAACTAGAGAGTTGAAATTCTGATAGTAATATAACAATAAAAAAAATGGTAATCACCATTATTTAAAACTATAGATATTTAAATATAATGTCTCACTTATTCTAACATCTTTAAACAACATTTATGTAACACCCAAGCTTATTATTTATTGTAATTTTTTTTTTTTTTTACCCCTAGCATCCCATATCTTAATTAAAAATTAAGATACTACTAATATTCTAATTTCTAATTACAATAAATGATAGAGTTTAAGTGGTGCATAAACAATGGTTAAACAAAAAGCCAAACTTAGACTAAGTTTAGGTATGACCCTAATCAAAGGTATGCATGCACCCAAATTACTCATCATGATCATCAGATGTCATCACCATGATCATCATCTTAATGACATGACCATCTCCATGTCATTGAGATTTAGTCGGTGGAGTAATTGATCGTGGTATTAATGGTAACTTTTCACCGCTTTGACCGGAACCCATGATTTCCACGCATAAATTATTTTTTACGCACATTTTTTAACACGCGGGTACTCCTCTCCTCAGAATAAACCTTCAAACTCGCAGGCCGAACTAAAGATTAAATAGATTAAATATTAGTACTTAAAAACTTATGTAGTAGTAAAATAAAATTAATATTTTTTGAAAAAATTAAAATAATTATTTCTTCAAAAAATCATTTTCAATTAAAATGTAAAATCTAATAAATAAAGATGAAATTTCGTTCCCTCTTTATTCATGATAGGTAAACATTTTTCAAATACTTTAATTTCAATTTTTAGTTTCAAAATATTATATAAAAATTGAATAAAATTTATCAAATATATTTTGAATAATTTAAATTTTATGACCATTTTATAAATTTGAATATCTTAAAGATGTTATATCATTCATAACTATTAAATACATGATATATTGAAATGTTAAATACACTAAAAAATAAGAATAGATATATGATGTATCTAAATAAAATGTAATATATATTTAAATAAATATAATTATAATATATTATAATAAAAATATATTTAATCAAAGCTATTTATTCAAAGCTATCAAATTTTCACAATCTATTTGAAAGTTTATAAGAATTTCTACATTTGATTGTGTAAAATTTGTTATCATCTATGTTTGGGATCACACTACATGATCTATGAGCAGGATACAAAAGAGCAAGGAGAAGAAAATTCAATGTCTTTTACATAGATATATTTAATGTCTTTTACATAGATACATTTAAAATATCAATACCAATTTAATTAATTTGTATAATTTTTTATTATTTAACGTATAAAATATTGTTCAATGTTTAATTTGAAAAGAGGACAAATTTAAGACAAACTATATTTAATTATTGAACCTTTTTGGATTTTAGATAATTTTAAATAAAAATTCAAATTAGATCAAAAGAAAATGTAAATGTCCAATTATGAATAATATTTGGCTTAGAATCCCCATCTGAAATGTACCTATGTTGTTAGTGTGTTATCCTTTACCCACTCTAACATAGAGTAAACTAGAGGTCAAAACTAGTCATTTTTTTAATAGTTGTTCATCCTATATAGTAGGTCACAAGAATGTATGTCATTGTTGCTACTCAAGCTCATAATTGGTCGGCTTGTTATAGCTTTTGGATCCAAGTCATTTCTAGTTTGAACTAGTTTTTGCTAAAATTATATTAGGGCTTATTAACCAGAGAATTGAATCTATAAATGAAATTTGTCATTATGTCCTTATTTAGAATTATACATCTTTCTTTGAAAACTTAACCAATCTAACAATCCTTGATGTTTGAAGGTCATCTTAATAATACATTATAAATAATGTTTAAATGTATATACAAAAAGTTGGAAAATATTGTTAGTAACTCTTCACATATGGTATATGGAATGTCATCAAATTACAAAGCCATATAAATAATTCAAATCAAAATATGTATGGGGAACACAATTTATACTTGAAATTGAATAATTCCAATGTAAGACGTTTCTATCTTTAACTTATTTTTCAATGAAAACAAGTTGGATTATATATGTTCACATTACTTTTTTGACTTTGATGTGCATAAAGAGTCCTCCCACATTCTCCACATTATTTTTTGACGTTTATGTACATAAAGAATCCTCCCACATTTTCCGCAACTATCCAAAAGCTTAAAAGAATAACTTTATGCTCTTAAGCCCCACACACACAAAAAAAAAAAAAATCCCTTAAAATTAAGTTTAAGAGCTTTGAATGCTATATAGTTTTAGAGCTTAGAATACACAAAGTTGCCAATGGCTATACAGCCGACAAAACCTATCTGACAAGACTAATTTTTGTAATTTATTATTTAAATTGATGCCCACAAAGTTACCCTTATCCTAAACATACAACAATTTCCATTTTTTAGTGGAGATCTTCATTCACAAAGTCATACATGGCACGAGCCTTAAGTTGAAACCTCTTGGACTAAGATACACAAGTATGGGCCTTAAGCTGAAACGTTTTTAACTAAGAACAAAAGATTACGATTTTCCATTATGTCAAATTTGTTGAAGACACGATCTCCTCCTCATCTTAAGATGAAACCTCTTGGACTAAGATACACAAGCATGGGTCTTAAGTTGAAACTTTTTTAACTAAGAACAAAAGATTACGAAGTATCTGTTATGTCAAATTTGTTGAAGACACGATCTCCTCCTCATCTTAAGTTGAAACCTCTTGGACTAAGATACACAAGCATGGGTTTTAAGTTGAAAATTTTTAAATTAAGAACAAAAGATAACAAATTATCCGTTATGTCAAATTTGTTGAACACACGATCTCCTCCTCATCCCTTATGATATCATATCTTTATATAAATAAAACTTGATCCCTCATAAATTTATTAAAAGCAATTTTTTTATTAAAAAAACCTAACACCCAAAATGGAACCCTCACCTTAGGAGGCAAAAGGAAGTGTGCAATTTTATTATGGTCAGCCGCCCCTAGTAAATAACTATTTTTAAACTTGGGCAACTTTTTAGCTCACGTAGGCATGAGGTCATACAATCTCCGGCCCTTTTTGAAACCACAAGTGTTCCTAGAAAACCCCAAAACCCAAAATAACAAGAACCAAAAGTTATTCCCCTTAACCAGATTGCAATTGACTTTGAAATCCGGTCCACCACATAAAACAACGCGCGTACAGCAGAGCAGGAAAAATGGGCACAGATAAGCATTGTCGATGATGAACAAGATTCGTTCTTATTCTGTGGATGAATTGAAAGGCGGCAGATGGATTTCGGACTGAACATTTGCAGACCACGTATTTGCGGGATCCACATTTACAGAGCCATGTGTGTTCTGATAATCTCGTGATTCTTTCTTTCAGCTCAATTTGCTCTCATACAATTTCGTTTTCGTTCGTCTGTACTGAAAATTTCTGAAAGGCGGCATCTTCATTTGCAGAGCTCGACATTCGGTGGATCAAGGGTTTTGGAGGCTACCTCATGTTTCTGATTCCATATTAGTACTTAAATTTTAAGGATTTTCGAAGTTACCTCATGTTTCTGATTCCAATTTATTTAAATTTTAAGGGTTTTTGAGGTTACCTCGAATTTCTGATTCCAAGTAGTATTTAAATTTTAAGGGTTTTCGAGGTTACCTCATGTTTCTGATTCCAATTTACTCCAATTTACTTAAATTTTAAGAATTTTAAGGGTTTTCGAGGTTACCTCGAATTTCTGATTCCAATTAGTACTTAAATTTCAAGGGTTTTTAAGGTTACCTCATGTTTTTGATTCCAATTTACTTAAATTTTAAGGGTTTTCGAGGTTACCTGAAATTTCTGATTCCAATTGGTATTTAAATTAAAGGGGTTTCACATCTGTGGATTCAGTCGAGGGATTGCACTCAAGCTTTTTGAACTCTTTTGCTGGTGGTGGAGAGTTCTTTCAACAGCCTTTGTCTTTTCAGGAGTACTTTTATTATTGTTTTTTTATATGCAGTAGTTTGTTCTCGGGCGTACGTTGGTAGGCCCGCTGGAACTGGCGAAAAGGTAGCGCAGAGACTCGAACCTGGGTCTTGTGGTTGACGATTGATTTATCGACCACACTATTGTAGTGTAGTAAGTAGCGAATGGGGAAAAGAAATAAGATGATTTCATGTGAGTTGGGTTAAATAGTTTTTTTTTTTACTTTTTTGGTTTGGAGGAGAGAGCTTGGTTAATTTGGACCATTCTTTTATGATTAGGGTTATGAGATATTATGATAGGTTTGAGGTATTCTAGGGGAGAGGAGTAAGTAGTTGAGCATCCTAACTTTGCGTTTCTCAAAATTCTACCGGAAATTTCAAATCATTCTTATTTTTTTAGAGTAGCTTACTTGGCAAGTCCCCTACTTATAACTAAAGTTTTAGGGCCAGATCATCAAATATGATGTCACATCAGCATGCTTTTTGCCAAGGTGTTCAAAACAACCCCCAAAAAGTGAGACCAATCATAGTGCATTAGGGACCCCCATATTTGTGCACTAATGTGACATCACACCATTGGTTGCTTTTTAGAATAAGGGACTCATTTCATTCAATTATGGGTAGTCGTCATTAGCAAAAGCAACGTTAAAATCACAATTATTGGTACAATGTTATAAAAAAATATTGAATATTAAATCAGCAAGTGTAGGTATTAAGTTAACAACTGCTATCACAACCATTGGAACATGTTCAGGTATTGGGTCCTCTCCCCTAGTCAAAATGTTTTAGTTTTTCAAAAAAGATTTTGTGTGGATGATGATCTTGTATGTGCATTAGTTATCTAGTGAAGGTGTAAATGAATGAATGTATGTTTTTAATAATGTCTATGAGGTCAAGTAGTTATGTGGCCTATAGATATTTGATAAAATAAAGATTGGTTAAAAGAAATAAAATGACTTAATTTGAGTGGGTTAAATAGTTTTTGAGAGAGCTTGGTTCACTTGCACCATTCGTTTATTGTTAGGGTTATGGGATATTAGGATAGGCTTGAGGTACTTTATTCAAGAGTTTTTTAGCCTTTCAAAGAAGATTCTGTGTGGATGATGATCTCATAGGAATCAAGTATGAAGATATTTGAAAAGATAGGAAATTGAAGATGATTGTAGTTAGGATGTAGGGAAAGAGTTCAACCATTTGGAATGGTAGGTTAATGTACCTTTTCTAGGTTTCTACACTGATTTTTTTTGAAAGAAATAATTTCCATTTTTCTTGTGATGTCTCACTTTGATCTTATATTCTCTTTCAATTGTAGTATGGATTATGAATGTACCTCCTTTAGGATTATCTACACTAAGACCTCTAGATTGTTGTAAGACGTACCTTGACAGGCCCATTGGAACATGTCAAAAGGTTGCAGAGAGTTAAATTTGGGTCTTAAGGTTGACAGTTGATTGATCAAACACACTATTATAATAGTCTATTAGGTAGTGTGAAGGGGTGACAAGAAATAAAATGACTTTTTTCAAATGGCTTAAATAGTTTTTGAGAGACCTTGGTTCACATGGACCATTCAAAATGATTTAGGATAGGCCCGAGGTAATTTATTCAAAATGATTTAGATTTTCAAAGAAGATGTTGTATGGATGATACTCTCATATGAATGGTGTATTAGGTATGTAGTGAAGGTGTAAATGAATGAATGCATGTTTTTAATAATATCAATGAGGTCAAATAGTTATGGGACCCATGAATATTTGATAAAATAGAGCCTGGTCAAAAGTGTTGGATTACTAAGAGGGGGTGGGGGGGTGAAATAGAAAACTATGATACTTTAAACTTAAAACTTAACTCTGATTCAACTCGGTAGGATAAACAACAGCAACAACCGAATCACCAAATATCTTCAATAACTTGCATAAACAGTAAATAACACGCACATTAACCATTCAACACTTTTGACATCAGATTTAACGAGGAAACCCAATTAGGGAAAAACCTTTGTGGGAATTGCCACCCACAAATGAAAATACTCTTCTCGAGTATGCTCGGTTAAAATCTTATCTTGTTAAAGATTACAATACACATTTGTTAAATGTGACCTTGTTAGGGGATTTACCTCAGACCCGTTAAGATCTTCACCCTGTTAGGAGTGGCGGCTTTGAACACTCTTTTAGAATGTCACCTTTCTCAAGGATTTTGCAATAAGACTGTTAAGTCCACTCGGTTAAGAGATTTTGTTGTTACAAATGTAAATAAGAAATAGTATTTAAAATGATCTGTAAAACTACAATTATATCTTGCTTGATCAGATCCCTTTATGCTCTCTCTGACTACTGGCATCAACACTTCATCAATCTCTTCTCTTAGACTCAGATTTTCACTTCTTTTCTCTTTACTGCATCACTCAGTAGCACTTCAACACTTCAACTTGCCAGCTATTTGTTCTTCGAATTCATCCTTTAAATAGACTCTATTTTTGCCTCTTAATTTGCTTGATTAGGTTTTCCTTCAATCATGCTCAGCCATTAGATTAACCTTTTTGAACTAATTCAGTGAACTTGAAACTCGGTTAGCTGCTTTGGCATCACCTCAGAACTTGCACTTTTCTTGGAAATAAAACCTTCACTTTTGCCGCTTAATCTATACCATAGATTTTTTCTTTGAATTTTACTATGCGTAGATCTTGTAACCAACTTATTTTTTATTATTGGAATCCTCCATATCTCTGTAGCATTGTATTAAATGTGTTCTTATCCTTGTTTCTAACATATGTATTGCTCGGTAACTAACTCTTGGTTCGATGACTAACATGCACTACTTGGTGCTTCAATGTTTTGGTGTCCTGACCGACTTTCATAACCCTTTACCGACATACTCTCTCTGCTCGGTAGATTAACTCTTTAGTCTTACCAATTTGCTCAATTTGCTTTACCAACTTGATAAAGTAGAAACAATTATCTTAAGATGATCTTATCATTCTTCGATCTTTATCTATTTCCGAATTAAATCAACTTTGAAAGATATGGCAATTCAATATGAACCTGAAATCAATTGCTTGACATCAATGACAAAATAACAATTGATCTAATTCTTTCTACAATCATGTATACCTCTAATCTCGATCTTCATCATCATCTCCATTAGTTGAGTAACAATCTTCCTCTTTGGCATTGATGACAACACTGTCAATCGATGATGGCAACATTGTTCATCTTCCTTTTTACATCTTTGTTTTGTCTTTACTCCGTCTGTGCTGTTTGATCTTGTTCTCCCTCTATGTTCATTCTCTCTTAACATCTTTATGCATATTCTTCCTCGTCCTGTTCTTTCAATCAGTCATTCTCCCTTAATCCCCGTATTCATCAATTATTCATTCTCTCTCTTTGACAACAATGCCAAATTAAAGGTTCATACTCCTAAAAATTTGTGCAGGCAATGGATCATACCTTGCATGTACTGATAACTCTTTTCATACATAATTAATTTACACAACTTTAGGCAACACCTAAAGTGTGGATACTAGCATCAACACACAAAATAGATATTCTATTGAGTCCAAGAATTGATGCAGTATGCATCTTTCTCTAATGAATGTTGGATAGGGGTAGGACCCCTAATTTAGCTCGGAGATACTCAAGCATCCTTTGGTAGTGGCTTAGTGAATATATCTGATAATTGATCCTTTGAGTTCACATATTCCAACATCACCTTCTTGTCTTGAACTTTCTCTCTCAAGTAATGATACTTGATAGATATGTGCTTGGTCTTACAATGCATTACCGGATCCTTTGATACTGTCAGTAACAACCGAGAGGGGGGAGGGGGGGGGGTGAATCAGTGGCCTCAAAAATTAATCATTAAATTAACCCTTTAAAACTTATTACCACTTTTAAGCCTCGAGTTATATTCAGTCCTACAAGATGAAGGCCTTGAAATACTTATAACAATTTACTACTTGTCGGAATGCTTTGCAAAACCTTCTTTTGTATGTTTACCGATAAGCAGTCTTCTATTTACCGAAACACAGTAAATAACTAGAGTATACCGATCAATCCAGAATAGCTTATGTGAAATGCAAAATAATAAAGTAATGAAACATAAACACATAACACATGGATTTTCAACGTGGAAACCCTGTTAAGGGAAAAACCACTGGGACCAGTACCCCAAATTTTCACTCTTCTGAAGTGAGCTCGGTTAAGAGCCAACCTTGTTAAAGGTTACAAACACACTATTAGGTGTGACCTTTTTAGAGGATTTAAAATATAGTTTATCACTTAGTATCTGACATCTAATGCTACCATCCTTGATCAAACACTCACTTGGCCTGTCAATAGGTATCGAGCATATCCAATGCTACTTTTTTATGATCAAACTTTTTGATACTCCTTGGGATGTATCTCAATTAAAAAATACTTTTAAGTCCTGCTCGGTTAAGAGACTTGGTACTTCAGTGGTAACACTGAAACAGTAAATTGACTTGTTCACACATACAACTTGAATTGCAGATTTTCAGAGCTATTGTAAGTATATTACCTCTCTAATCAATATAATCAATTCAATACCTTTGCTCCACACTGTTCTACTTTGTGACGTTGTTTCACTATTTGTCGGTGTCTGCGGAATCTAGCTCTTTCCTCAGCTTGTTGATCAGGTCTGAATGGAGACTTTCTTCTTCTTCAGAATCTCTTCAGCATCTATTCTCTTCTCTTCACCCCACACTTCGTAATGAATTGGGTTGTCTCTTTATAGACATGATTCACCATTTCTTGGCTTTCTTGATCTTGGTGTGATCCACAATTCTCACCAATTAGATTTAAAGAAAAACTCCAGTTTTATCTCGTAGAGATCTTCTTGCCAACTGGACAAAGCAACTTTAAATCCTTTACTTATCTCTAGCTTTATCTTGTCGATTAAAATAATGATAAGTATCACTTAAGTCTATTTTTAGCTCTTGACAGCTAAGCATTTTTTCATTTCTAAACTCTCTGTTCTGTCGGTCAACACTTCAGTTAGTCATCGGTGATAACTGACTGTTCCGTCGATGTGACTTTAGTTGTCTTTGGGATCTCCATCCTTCGGGAAACACTATGATTTTGTCTGTCGGGTTACTCTGTGCTTTTCTCGTCGGGAAACATTGTGACTTTGCTCGTCGATAATGTTGTGCATTTGCTCGTCGGGTAACACTGTGACTTTGCTCTTTTACTCTGTCCGTCGGTGTGCACTTCATCGGTGTATACAGTCACTTTGTGAATACTTGACTTATATGAATTATTGATAGCATAGCCTTTGATTCATCAGTTCTTTGAAGTCTTTAGCAATATGTCCATGGCCATAAGATTATATCAAGTTGACATTAATGACAACACAATACATTAACTGATTTAATGCCTTGCATGATCATCAATTTAACATCTTCAAACATTCAATCAATTATAGTTCATCAATCTCTCCCTTTGGCATTGATGGAAACACACTATATTATTTTTAGTAATAACTGAGAGGGGGGGGGGGGGGGGGGGGGAATCNGGGGGGGGGGGGTGGAGGTGAATCAGTGGCCTCAAAAATTAATCCTTAAATCAACTCTTAAAACTTATAACCAAAGATTATGTCTCTAGTTATCTTCTGTCGTACAAGATGAATGCTTTGAAATACTTTAATCAATTTTCTACTTGTCGGATTGCTTTGTTAATCTCTCTTCTGTATGATTACCGATAAGCACTTAACTATTTACCGAAATACAGTAAATATGCAGAGTATACCGATCAATCCAGAATTGCATATGTGAAATGTAAAAAAGTAAAGTAATAAACCATAAACACATAACACAAAGATTTTAACGTGGAAACCCTATTAAGGGAAAAACCATTGGAATCGATACCCCAAATTTTCACTCTTCTGAAGTGATCTCTATTAGGAGCCAACCCTGTTAAAGGTTACAAACACATTGTTAGGTGTGACCTTGTTAGAGGATTTAGAAATAGTTTGTCACCTAGTATCTGGCATCTAATGCTACCATCCTTGATCAAACACTCACTTGGCCTGTAAATAGGTATCGAGCATATCCAATGCTACTTTTATCCAAGATCGACTTGAGTCAGCACTGGCCTTTGGTCCTACAAATTTCACAGTCAAAAAGTACTAGTTTTAAGTCTCAGATATAGAACAGTCTCCGGTTTAAAAGTTTTTCGAAAGTCTATTCCAGATTTACAATTTGTCCTTCCTCTCGTAGTTTTCAAGGTGAGTTCATTCTCTTTATTTTCATCTTTCCTTTCCTTTTATATCTCAAATATGATATCATATATTGTTAATAATAAGTTCTTCATCATAGTTTGCATTTCCTTTCATAGTTTTACATAAAATTCACACTTTAACAATAAATGAATTCATTCAAACTATATTTCAAGTCTATATATAGCATTAGCATGCCTCCATCTCATTTGGGTTTTGCTAATCTGATTTGGGTTTCAAATTGAAGTATTTGGATATATTCCTAATGTAACATAGGTTATCCATAATAACAACCATTAAAGATCGTGGGTGAATCTTCTTAACCTAACCCACTCTTGAGGGTTCACCAAATTTCTTATGTTACACATACAATGTGAGTTTTGAGGAAATTGGGTGTAAAACATGGACTCCCTCTAAAATAATAAAGCACAACTAATTAAAAAAACACACCATAATTATAATATATGAAACAAGGTGAGGCCTCCTTTCTCAATATAGATGAATGAATAAAAGATTTAAAATTTTAACATATGACCTTACACCTTAGGGTTGACAAAATTTAATCGAGATGTAACCATTTTGGACAAAATATGTAAATATTGACAACATTCTTGGTGACCTCTACTAAGATTTTACCCTCAAAAACTCTAGGACTAACTGCCATACATATCCATTTGGCATCAGAGTCATTTCATATCTAAAAACAACTCATAGTTTGACGTAGACACTACTGCTACAAACCCCTGAACAAAAAGAAATCTAATTGAAACTAAAAACAAAAAAAACAACAATTTGCAACAGGAATTAGAGAAAAAAGAAAGTAGACCAAAAAAATGTGTTGCAACACTTATTTTAATCTAAAATCCTATCCTAATATGTATAAAGGACTGAACATACCTAAAAATATTTATTTAAGTGAATACCATTTAATTAGATTGGTTCCATCTCTCAATCCAAATTGGATAGATTAAAAGCATTATGCTACTTGCATTCATAAATAATGTATGGCCCACTCCAAAATTATTGAAACTTTGTATATTTGCTTGATTTTATCTTAAACTCACCCCATTTCAAAGGTATATCACCTTTCTTGAATGATCTAGGAGTTTCTCTTTTATTGAATTACCTCTTTAATTATGGTTTTTTAAAGTCTACCTTCTTTATGGATTCATTTCTTATCTCTTATAGCTCAAATGATTGAGCCAAACTTACTACCATGGGTTCTTCATCCATCATGTTGAGCTGATTAACCAAGTCAATAGGTTGAAACTTGAGTGAAATGAACAAAATTGCCTGTTTACCATAAACAATCATGTATGGTGAATGTTTGGTAGACCTCTTGGGAGTTATCCTATAAACCCATAAGGAAGATTTGGGTTTGGTATACCATGCTCTTTGGTTCCCCTCTCTTGCCCTTTTGATAATTCTTAGAAGGTTCATATTCCTGGACTCTTCCTAGTGATTTCCTCGAGGATAATAGTTAGAGAAAGTATTTAAATAAATACCTATTTTTATAGCCCAATCAACTATTATTGTGCTAATAAAATAAAGAGCATTATCTAAAATAATGGACTTAGAAAACAAAACCATGTAATAAACTTATTATAGAATTATAGAACAACCTCATTAGCTTCTTTTAATGCATTTGTCCATTTGGTGGAATAATCAGTGGTTGTAAGTACCCACTTGTGGCTACCACTTTAAGGCCCATTTATGAATCCAATGAAGTCCAAAACCCACTTCACAAAAGGTTTTTCTACTTGCACAGACTACAAAGAAAGAGTTGCTAACTTCCCCTTTCTTACAAACATGACACATTCTTTACATATTATTACCCATGAATGTACATTCTTAAACATGTTAGGCCAATAATAGCCACCTTTTATAATATTAATATTTGTTTCTCTTGGCGAGCTACCTCCAACTGTCCATTAATGGAACTGATGCAAAAACTTTATCAATCTATTCAAATTCTATACACCTTAGCAAAACACCATTGAAATATTTATTGAAAAGAACACCATTCAAAAGGACATAATGAATGGATTGTATCATACAGTAAATTATCTTTTATATATCCATACCTTTTGGAAAATCACCACTATGCAATAAATGAATCGTATCTTGCACCCAACATGAATAAGTAGGTGCAGCTACTTGTATCTCATCTTGGAGGACTAGGAAAATGTCCTCTTCTTGTTTGTTACTATTGTTTGGATCATCAACTAGCTGATCACACAATAATTTATCCCTAAATATCTTATTAACCTTGATTCCCACAACATATTCCGTTACCGTGGTCACCCAAATAGCTATCTTTTCCTTTAAATCTTTTCTTAGCAAGAATTCTTTCATAGTTGAGTGAGAAAATAGAACTATTGAAATTTTTTGTTTGAAATCATATGCCTAAACTTGTTTAGACTTATAAAAACATCAAGCACATTCTTTTCAAAAAAAATTATAACTTAATTCATGCTCATTTTGTTGGTACCAAAATGGCAGAAATATTGTCAATGTTTCCACAAGCATTTAGTATGAAATCCTTGGATAAATGAGGATTTAGGAGTGTATGTTGTGCTACCATTGCTTCCTTTATAGTTTTTTTTTTTATAATCTCCATCCTTATCCCTAATGAAAAACACATTCTTTCTTAACATATATGTTAGAGGACCCAATAAATCAGAATCAATAGGTATGAATCTCCTAAAAAAATTAATTCTCCCTAGGAAACTTTCCAGGCCTTTTTATGTGATGGTAAAGCGAGAGATAAAATGGAACTTAAGATTTTAGGATCAATGGTAATTTCTTCCTTGGACACCACATGACTCAACAACTTACCCTTATGAAAAAAAATTTGCACTTCTTTGAATTAAGTGAAACACCATACTCTCTACATCTATCAAACACTTGCGTCAATTGTGGAAAGTAATCTTTAACCTCCTTAGAAAAAAATAGTAATATTTGTTGGAAAGAGACATTGTATAATTACTTTGGTTTTTTGATTTATGAAAACTAAACTCAATTTACACATCCACATTGTAGTAGGAAGGTCCGCAATAAGTCATAATGAAGATTTGGTTAAGTCTGGAAATGAAGAACTGAGTATTTTACCATTATAAGGTGTTTTGTTTGGTGAACTCTTATTGGTTCATATCTTTCTTCACGAACATTGAGGAAGTATTTTGGATGTTTTTTTATGATTATTACATATTTTGGAGGTCTGGTATTACATGGTGTAAAGTTAGATGCATCTATGTATCAATACTATGTTTACCAGTTAGAGCAACCTACATGCATGGAAAAATCTTTTTGCTAACATGGTGAAATGATTTTGGGGGTTAATATTGTTTGAAATGGTGGTGATAAAATTTGTAGATAAATGTGCATGATTATTTTGTTCTGAAGTGATATTTGGATTTGAATTTGGCCGACTTGGTCAACACAGTTCACATTTTCCTAGAACATTTTTTAGTTGACACGATGCAATCAATTTTTTTGTTCTGGACCTATAAGATTAATTGTTTAGGGTTTGAAGATATGGTTTATATATTTGAGATAGTTTTTCGTGAACAATATTATGCAGATAATGAAGATCTAAGATTATGATCAGAGAAGACTAATGCTACATGGTAGTTAGTGATAAATCATATTAGATCATAGTTTTATTTTGATGTGGAACTATAACTAGGCATTAGTAGATGTTATTTCAGTAGTTCAATACTTCTTGCAATAATTGTATTGATCTTATTTTTAGAATGATTTAGAATAACTAAGAGAAGGGGTGAATAAGTTATCCTAGGTCTAGATGTACCAATTGAACTTTCAAACACTTCAACCAACTCAGATCCACTCAGTCTTAATAGCATGGAAGGATGATTACTTATATGTATGAAGCTTAATAGGATATGTTATCAGCAATTAAAGATTGTACATATCATCAGATCAAAGACTTATGTAGTTGCATTCTAACAAGTGCATCACATCTAAAATCCTTTTGTAGAAGGTGGACTTAACCACTCTTTCTAAATCTCTTAACAGAGTGCACACTTAACAATGTTGCTAAAGCTTCAAATGAAGTAGATCTTAATAGGTCTCCACTGTAATACTCCTAATAGGGTAGGTCATAAGAAGTGACCAATTGTAAGCGTTAACCGACCCCTTCTTATCTGCAGATAGTGAAGTCTTGTGGGTAACAATCCCCACCGCAGTTTTACTTCGTAACATGAGTTTTCTGTGATATCATATCTTGTGTCATGTGTTATCTATTTTCATGAATATTCTTGTTACATACAAAAAGAAGTTATGATATGATTGCATATACATAAAGAAATATGAACAGTTAGATAAGATAATTTACAAACTGATGATTAAGGGTTAATGGGCTAACCAAGAAAAGTTTTAGAGGTACTGATTCACCCCTCCCCTCTCAGTACATCATCTCAATATAATTCCAACAATTGGTATCAGAGCTAAGTCTCTCTCTGAAAAAGCTTAAAGACTTAAGAGAAATGATCAGAGCAATGGACAAGTTCAGATTGGACATGACTATTGAGAATGAGAAGTTACAGATGCAAATAAACCTTGCGCAGTATAAGGAGGCAAGAATAAAACTGAGAAAATTTCTTGATGAAAGAAAGATTATGGCAACCAGGCTGAATGAGAAAGACTACAAAGAATTGGAAATAATAGATTACTTTGAAACAGCTGAACCATCAATGAGCAAAGCTTCAAACGTATCTGTTGAAGAAATTACAAGTATGCAAGAGATCAATCTACATCTGACAGATCAAATCAAGATGCTGCAAATTGGTCAAGAGACTCAAATGGTGAAAATGATTGATGTCATGAATGATGCAAGAAAAGCTG
>MU227069.1:1016629-1041684 GCA_018584345.1 Thuja plicata
CCATTCCATGAGGTTTCTGCATTTTTACCATCTAATCAGCCCTATCAGCCATATCAAAATGACTATACTGCTGGTTTTACTCAGAATAACCCTATAGCAGCAAGTAGCCAACAAATCCCATATGCATGCCACCCACCCACCCCTACTCCAATTGTTTGGAAGCATGCCTATCAACAGCCACAAGACAGTTATCATGATTGTTTGCATAATCAATCCCAGCATGTTGTAAGCATGAATTTAGATGAAATTTTGGCAAACTTTCAAACACAGATGAGGGCCTTGGATCAGGAAGAAAAGTACTACATGCATCAGGAGGTGGAGGCTCAAAGACATGATGAGGAGTTATTTGTTGAGAAAGTTACACTTAAAGAAGAGCAAATGAGGTTGTTCACCACGCGATTACAAGAACTAGAGGCTCAAGCAGCTTCTTGTGTCCCAGTGCAGCTTGCCAATAAGGAGGTTACTAAGCTTGTAATTCCAAATTTCAGGTCAGGAGTTTCCTCTCAATCTACAATGAAGATTTCCAAGCCTGAGATTCCCAGTTTTAGGGGTCATAGTCCTGCAGAAGAAATAGAGAAACTCCTACAAGAGTCTTTGAGTGAGCATAAACAATCAGGCCACTTCATTAGTCCACATGTTTAGCCATGTCAGGAACCTGTTAATGATCAAAATATCTAGCAGATATGGCAGCCTTCATGGACCAGGTATCCTGGTTATGAAATACCGAGCCTTGTAAAGGATACCCCATGTGAGCCAGTTCAAGGTCAAGAGGCTGAGAATGAGGACACTACTACTCATTTAGTACCAGACAATAGAGAAACAGCTGTGGAACATCAACAGTTGGGGCAGCAAGTTTTTGAGCAATTTAAAGTTGCTGAACAAGGAGTATCAGATTTGTTTGCTGAACTGCCTGTGTTTATTGACTAGGATGATGAGCACACTTTATTGGCTATAGAGAAGGAGACTAATCATCAAAAGGAAACTGTCATGTGTTTCTTTGATGAGTTACCCCTATTTGTGGAACAAGAGGAGAGTACTGATATTCGCAACATATCCATCCACACTTTGCAGCAGAAGGACATCAATGATAGGGCTACACTTGACAAAGTATCCACTCAGGATATGGAGGGTGACGAGATCTTAGCAGAGGAGTGTTTTGATAGTATTATCAAGAATTTCTGTGAAAATCTTATGGTTGATATTTCAGAGTGTGAGCCTATTGAAGAGGGCCCTGCTTTGGAAATCACTCCTAAAGATCTTGTGCCTAAGCTGAAGTTTGAATCACGTGCTAAGAATCTTTTACCGGTTGATAGCTTGGATAATCTATTGGAGGTCCTGATGGAAGATGGTGGGCCTCTAACTGAGAAGGAGGAATTGGCATGGCAAGCAATTATGCAAGGAAGTCAGTATGAATAGAAACAAGGAGCTAGTAGAGTAAGCCTTAAGTTTGTCATCTCTAGAGGCTGCCCCATCAAGCATTTGGCAAGAATGGAGGCCAATAATGGAGTAGCTGTCCAAGCAGTTAAACATGATTCTCCATTAAAAGAGGAAGCTGAGAACGCATTTGCAGCTGAGTCAGAGCAATTTCAACTCGTTCCTCCAGTCTTGGGTAATAGGGCATTTGATCAATTAGATGAGGTAAGTGCATTTGCCTATATCTTTTAGGACATGGTGTATCAACTTTTGGGTCATATGCCTATGTTTCATGTATTCTTTGCTGCTGTTGAGTATCTTTTCCTATGCAAACTGAGGAGAAAAGGCAGATATTTCTCAGAACCTGTGAATGGATTCTGTTGACGGGGTTTTGCTGACCGGGTCCGCCAATAGTCATAAGTTGTCATCGGGTTCCGGGGAAATCGGCCAACTCCGCCTGCAAAGGTTGTCCGGGGGAAATAAATCCTCCGGGCCTTCAAGCACCTGGGTGTCGGGTCACGACGGTGCGGGGCTCAGTTGGGAGAGGTGACTATTTTCGAGGGGGATAGCTGGTTTCTTCAACTCATCTTCTCTAGAGATTCGATCAAAGTAGGGTTTTCTCGAGCGTTCTATACTTAGCAAATAAAGCAAAAGAGATCCTGTAGGGTTAGAAGCATTTCATCTAACTACAGTCATGTTAAAATGTCCGAAACATCAATAATACTCTGGTAAACTACACTAAATACCGAGGGAACACATAACCATAAGTTAGCATTTTATTAGTAGCGGGAATAAAGAGGTCGCTAATCTACTTTAACATACCAGAGTAAAAGACATTAAGAACATTAAAGCATGAAATATTATTAACTCAGAAGCAGGAATGCCAACAACGTCATTGCCAATAATTCTTCCTTCATTAATATTCAGTCCAGCAAGCACTGGTGCATGATACAATGGTGGCTCCAGGGGAGCTTCTAACTACTGAAAACTGAACAATGGAGCATTGAGCTCTGCAACTAAAACCAGAAACTACTTTGCTATTGCTATGGACAAAAAAATCATCAATTTCGCCGACCCTTGGAAATGGGCCAATCCGCCTATTTATACAACTCTCTTAACCCTAACCCTATTTACATCATGTCTCAATAAAATAAAATATTTGGGGGCCGGTACTACCTGCGCCACCCTACAAAAGACCTGGAGACAGAATAGGTCTGTGATGTCAGAAGAATAAGACAAGAATATACATCAGAAGAATCGGTCTCGGGAAGAGAACCGGGAAGGAGGAAGAAGAAAGTAGGTCCCTCGGAGAACGAGGCTACATGCATCATAAATGGGAAATGCGGTGCCCTGTCCCCAATGCGCCAGATGTACTTCTGAGCGGCACCTCAAGAAGACCACCCTATCAGAAAACCAACTGCCGAGCCAACGCCCCTTGATGTGGCCAACTACCTTCTGACAGTCTTTATTAACCGCCTCTGAAAGTGACCGATCGGCCTCGGGGACCGGGACACGGATCACTTTAAAGAATATAAATTGTTGGATCCCGGGACTCCGGGATCCGGGAACATACGTCCCAAAAGAATAAAGAATACTCAATGTGAGTCTTTCCCCAGCCTCCGAAGAAAGCTCAAGGTTGCTTATTATCGCTGAAGGCCTGAAGGAGGCGGGAAATGCCGTCTTCATCTACATTTTTCAGGCTGGCCCTTCTATGCCTGGCTATTTCGACTTGTTCCCCCAGGTCCAGAACATTCTCTTTGAATTCGTCCGCCATCCTTGCCGTGTCACGGCTCTTAAGTATTATTTCGATTAATTTTGCCATTTGGGCCCCATCTATCCCCTCCAGGGATTGATATCGGGATTGCATTATTTCATCAAAACTCCCCAAAATTGAATCTTCGGGGGTGTATGTATCTGTACTAAGGGGATCAGCCCCGGAAATATTTATTACATAAGAATTGAATAAATTAGAAGGATATTTTACGTTGTGTACCTTCTCTTGCAAGGACTCTACCAGTTGCTTGGTTACCTCCAATGTGAGGTCAAGTCTGGCATGCTGAATCCTTACAAAATCAAATGATTCCTCACCCAGAATTTTGGATTCAGAAATCATGTCTTCTCCCAAGGTGAGGAGCTCTTCGAGCTCTACCTTCCATGCCTGGTAATTTTCAGCGTCACTCTCCCACTGCTCAATGAGTGCTTCTACCTGATGGATAACTTGTCGAGCTGTGTATAAGTCCAGGAGAGTGGACGCTAGGAAACGTCGGGTGTTTCCTATCTGTAGGGCGACCCATTTATCTACTGCTTGGGCCTTCTTTTTCATCACTCGCAGGGAGTCTATGTCACTCTGCGGTAAATCCTCTGATGTGGAGGTCTCTGGAGGGGTGGCATTTATGGGTCTTGCTAGCTCAGTAAGTAACCCCATAAGGTTTGCATTCTTCTCTTTTCCAGCCTTGAGCCTCTGGGCCTCCTTTTCGTATCGGGCTTCAACTACCCGTGCTACCTCCTTGAGCAAGTCTACCTCACATTGCTTCCCTCTCTTGCCCAGGGATACCTCTACAATGTCATAATCTGCGGGGTCTGCAGTTGCTTCATCGGCGCCCGGGGGAGGTTTTGCCACAATGGAAACTATTTCCCCTCCCGGCCCAGTTCGAAGAGTGTGAACTGTCTGGGCTTTCTTTGCTTTTGGTGGGGCCTGTACTTGGGCCATCATCTCAGCCAGGGAGAGAGGAATCACCGGAGCGGAATGAGCCTTTCTCTTTTTTCTTTCTATCAGCCACTGGGGTGGGAGAGGTGGCCTTCCTGCCAGAACTTGTTCTCCTGATTCTTTCCCAGTGCCCGGTGGCTGTTGCTCCTCAGTGTCGCAGACCTCATCCGTCCTCCCTGCCTCAACTTCTCTTGTAGCAACATTCTTTTCAACCTCCATCTCCTCAGCCTTGTCCTGTATGTCTATTGCTGGGTCTGGACCTTGGTAGGCTTCTTCAGGGATTTCCTCATCAAGCTGCTTCTCTTCTTCTTCTTCTGCCAGAATTTATTCTTCTATCGGTAGTAGGGGAAGTATCGAGCCAAGATTCAGAGTTTGGGCCGCTATGATAACCTGCCCGAAGGTTGCCCCCATGAGTGGCCTTGGGAACGCGGCGGCTAGGTTTATGGTTATCCCCGAAGGTCCGATTCCGCCAGCGGATGCCATTTGTTCACCTGTCTTTAGTAGGTCCACTCTCGGACCTTGCGTCTCTTGAGCCCCGGAGACAATTTCTGATTCCGGCTCCTTTTCTTCTATCTCCTGCTCTTGTTCTTGCGCAGGTTCCTGTTCTAGGTCCTCTTGGTCTGCAGCCTCTTGTTCTTTCTCCAGGACTTCTATCCTTGCCTGTGTATCGTCCCCTTGCAAGTTGCCGAAATAATTGGTTGCAAATACATCATCAAATTCCTCTTGAAGACGGGGACTGGCTGGGCCCTCTGCAGGCTCTACTTCTTTCTCCGGTTCCGGGGAACTAGAAGAAAGGATCTCTACTTCTTGGGGGAGGGATGTCCTTGGAGCTGGTTCTGCCTTGACCTACTTGACGTGCTTCCTCTTCCTCCTAGTGATCAAAGGTGGCCCCGCATCAGCTATAGCTGCTGCCTCCATGGGATCCACCCCCGTTGCCTTGACCATTAAGGCTGCCAGCGACGGGGAGGAAGGAGGATGAATTGGTCTGGCCATGAGCGGGGGAGTGGCCAGCCTCGTTATTAACTGCTCCCTCATTTGCTGGGAGGCTGCCACAAATTGCTTGATCTGTTCCTAAATAGGGACTTCCTGCACGGAGGGTGTTGTAGCTATCCCTTTTCCCTTATCTATGCCCTGTGAGGAAGTCCCAGCCCCTGGCGTCAATCTTGGTACCTATGGTGGAGTTACCTTTGGTGCCGGGAGGAAGTCCCGGCCCCCGGGGTCAATCTTGGTACCGGTGGTGGAGTTACCTTTGGTGCCGGTCGGGGAGTTTGGCGCATACTCCCGAGGCACACCCTTTTAGAATAGGCATGACTTTGCTCGACCACCTCCTGAGTGAAGTCCTCAATCGTGGGCCCCTCCTAGGTGGCCCAATCCATTGCCGGTAATGCCATTTTATCGATCCCCTTTTCTTTATACTGGGGATCTATGGTGGGGGCGGTGTCAGAGAAGCCCAGAGGGAATCTCTGGAGCTTCAGTTCCTGCATTAATCCGGCCGTCATTCTGTCGTAGTGCCTGCTCCAGACATCTACATCATCCTGGCAATCGGCCCAAAAGTCTTCCATGTGTATATAATGGGGCTCTGAGGCCCGGGGCATTGCTGTTGCAATTCGGCCATGCGGATCAAAATTTCTCCGCGCCAGGTAAAATTCTTGCAAGTTGTAACTTTTCAACTCATTGTCTGCCTCCTTTGCGGTGGCCAGACTGCAAGTGTAGTTCCCACAGGTGATTGGGAACAAGTCGTTGGGGACCTTCTTAAGTGCAAAGAAAGTATGCAATTCCATCATTTGCCAGCAATATTCCAGCAGCACGATCTTGTCCCCACAATGCTTGGGCAACAAGTAGGGTTTTCCGAAGAAGCCGACGACCCTAATGTATGTATGCTGCTGGAATTGGATATAGTAGTGCCCATAACTACTAACTAATTTCATCGTCTCAGTAGATAGGCGGTATCCAGCATCTCAGGCAGGTGTGAGCAGGTGGTAATAAACGAACGCATCGTTCACCCGACAGAAACTGGGGAAGTTGGCCTCCCATTGAATTTGTGGGAAATAGTCCCATGGTGCCTTTTGTCCTGGGCCAATTCCGAGAACGCCATCTGTAAGTAGGCCGTTGGAATGGGGCCTCTGCTGGGCCAGGGCCCAGAAAATATAAGAAGAAATGTAGAACTTCTTCTTCTCATTCAACTGCTAGAACTGAGAGTCGACATGATTGGAAATTATTGTCACCCAGTCGAAGAATTCTCCCTTGGTGGCGATGCCGATGAGAAAATAGTACATCCACTTGGCAAAATCCTGGGTGAAAGGTTGCCCAAATACCCGGGCCAATGCTATTATCCCCATCTGGATGCTCTCCTTGAATTCAGAGCGGGGGATATCTATCTTCATTCTCTTTGGGTCCCTCTTTGGGGCATTGAGCCAATGGGTATTCATGTATACCCAGGCCGCATCCTCCAGTTGTGTAAACTGTTTCAAGGCGTCAGTCCTTGTGATCACCGTGGATCTTTCAAATTGCAGGATACCCAGGCCTGCTTGGAATGTGGCTGGGTCGAGGGACACCAGTGGAGTGGGGTATCCTGTGGGCTCTGCAGCTGTGAGCATGACAGCCCAGACAGAAGAGTTATAGTTGGCAGCCACGGTCAAGACAAGCTCCAGAGACTACACGAAGCATGGGAAGTAAGCTGCCCGGAGGATTCCGGAACCTCCGATGTTGATTGTGAGCTGGTCTCCAGCCTGTCGCTAGATGTGCATCACTTTTACCAGGGCCTGCATTTCTGCCCAAGTTTCGACATTGGCGTCGGTCAGTAGTTTCACCTTGGACTCAATCTTTGAGCCCATAATGGCGTTATCTTGTACAAACTTCATGGTGAGGGGAAGTTTCTCCAGGGCCTTCTCCATTTTTGACTTTGCTGCTGCCTTGGTTTCTGTTGTGGTTGGCAATTCCAGACTTCCGGGAGGAGATGATGCAGACACTTTGGACATGTTTGGAAGATAACTCTAAAAACCTGCGAGGCAAAGTGACCGTCAGAACAGGTTTATCAAAGTAAAATAGTTATTCCAGGGTCCGGAGATCTTACCACCATGGTGTTTGCCTTCCTAAAAAGTTAGTATCATGCAAAGGTAACCAGAAAGCAAAACACATCATGAACTTGAGATTTTCAATATACGTCCGGGTCCGGGAAATTTTGTCACACTTGGCAAAGACGCGGGGCAGATAGTGGTAAGAGGCCCGAAGCCCGGAGAAATGACCGTTAACTGAGAATACGAAAAGGCAAGTTGTCAAACCCACGTGGACGCCACATGCGTTGGCATTAAATGGATGTGATGGCGATGACGGCGGAGCCAACTGTCCGAACGCGTGAAAAGGGAAAGCCACTTGGCTGGAATTGATTGCGCGCATGGGACATAAATGAGGTTCTGACAGACTTTATGGAGGAGAGAGAAAACTGCTTATTTGAAACCAGCCAAAAACCGAGTTTCAAACAGGTGGTTTTCTGCCTCGAAGCAAACTCTGGGGAGAAAACCAGACACAGGCGACTCGACCAGCTAGCCAAGTCACCTGAGAGGATATACACGAATCTGAAGGATATACACACAGAAATGGGGAGATATATAGGGGTTTTATACAATTATTATACATATATACATGGATATACATCGCGGGACGACGCCTGCGGGAAAAACCAGACAAGGCAGAAATAGGTATGTACAATATGTACACTATTTATGAACAGACCAATATTTACACAATTTACAGACAAACAACTTCTGCATAGAGGGTGGACAACCCTCTGGCAGAGCTGACCCACCAACGGGCGGCGAAACCAGAAGACGACGGACCAAACAAGACAGAAAGACAAAATGAAACCAGGCAAATGAAAGCAAAATGAAAACAAAAGAAAGCCAGGGAGGAAAACAGGAACACCAACCTAAGAACACAGAAGGCGGAGGAAAGGAAGGATTTACCGCATGAGCTCTGCAACAGCTTGAGTTTTCTGTAGGACAAAATCACCACCACGGAGCACCTGCGCTTGCCTGAGAGTGACTGAAAATTGTTAAGCTCTGATTACCATAAAATTTCTATAAACGCTCTGTTAATCACTTTGAAATTGCTCTAATTCGCTCTAAGTGCTCGAAGGTTTTAATCGCGGTAAACGTGAAAATGACAGATTATTTCTATTTATACCCGCGGTAAAAGGCAATCCTCCTCCTTCCGGTGATCTCCAGACAGGCAAACCTCCGGACTCTGGGTCTGGGGACTCCTCGTGATGATGTCCATAAGATCATCATGGCGAAAAATCCCGGAGTCCAAAATCCGGTTTCCGAAAAAAGACAACCTCCGGGACCGTAGTCCCGGAGGAGAAAACCAAACAGCAAAACGACACACCGGGGAAGAAAACCTCGGAGAAAGAAAACAGAAAGGGAAAGAAAGACAAGGCAAAATTGCAAGCAAAAGCAAAAAAAGGGGGGACCCAACATTTTGTGCACAAAATGTAGGGACAGGGATGTAGGGTATAACAAATGACGACTATTTGGGAAAAATGCCTTAGCGCATTTGAGAACTAAAGAATCTCTGGTTAGCAAAACTGGAACAAGCCGCTTCCCGAAGCGTCTGATAGGCAAAGGGCAACATATCCGAGAGAATCTAACCACACAGGAGTCTTTCCGTAATCTTTCATCTATGGTGTCGTGTGTGCTTTGGAAGGGAATCAAGTCGATGACCTTTGGGAGGAATAGAGAAGAGGCACTAGTTACATCGAACCAGTCATCAATTTGCTCGTTTCCCCCGGAGACCGGAGTTTTATCCCGCTTTTCTTCTTTTTATTTTATTTATTTCTAGGTGGGAAAGGCGGTACTTCTTTCACCATTAAGCTTAAGCTTAGCTAATTTTAATGGCGGTACTTCTTTCACCTATTCACCTGTGTTCAGATATTTGAAGAGGGGATAAAGCTCTGGACCCGGGAGGAATCTCTTTAGATTTTCAGACATGGGTCAACCAATCAGTACAGCCGATCTACCCTCAGTGTGTCCGATTACTTGTTCCTTAAATTATTATTTTGTTCACTGATTGCCAGACTCCTGGAAAGAACACCCAATGGAAATTCCTCAAAATGTGCCATGGACCCATAAAACAACCCCGGAGATCGAGCTGATTCCACCATGCTAAAGATAGATTCCAAAGTTCACCATGCCAAAAATATTGCCCCAGAGGCCAGAGTTATGCGAAGCATTCCAATTCCTGCAAGACGGAACAAAACACCGGGACCAAAAGAAAACCAAAAATGAAAACAAAGATGGGAAAAGAGGGTCGTCCCGGGGGACAGCCGACAAAGCTATTTACAAGAAAGGGTACCTCGCACGAGGCACCCGGAGGGAACTATTTACAAGTGGAAAGCTTTACATATAATACAACTTTGGACAAAATTACCCTCATTCGAAATAGTGTTTGAGAAACTGCCCATTAACAGGCAATGCGACAGGTTCTCCAGTCAAAGTGTTGAGGCGGTAAGTATTTGCCCCGCAGATTTCTGAGATCAAGTATGGTCCGAGCCAGAGCCACTGGAACTTGGTATGCTTTCCTTTCTTCTCCCGGGCCTTGTCCCACAACAGGACCAAATCTGAGATCTGAAAAGCTTTATAATGGGCTCTTCTGTCAAACCATCTCTTTACCACTGCTTGATGACGCGCGAAATGTTCAAGAGCTGCGTCTCTTTGTTCTTCCATTTGCACCAGGTTCAAGAGCCAAACTTCCACGATGTTGTCCCTGTTGTTGAATTCTTGCATGAACTGTAATACTGGGATCTATAAGTTGACTGGGAATACAGGGTTCTGGCCATAAACCAGGTGGAATGGTGATGTTCCCAGGGCGGCCTTAATACGAATGCGATCTTCCAAGAGGGCGAATTTCAGCTTTTGATGCCAATCCTGGGGATTTTGTTCTAACAGGTGTTTGATCACTTCTAGAAGATTCTTGTTTGTTGATTCAGCAATGTCATTTCCCTGGGGATAATAGTTGCTGGAGAACCTCAGTGTGATCTTCTGATTGTAGGTCCATTCGAGTAACTGTGCCGAAGAAAATGCCGGACCATTGTCACATACTAAAGTGAAGGGCATTCCAAACCGTGTGACGATATTTTCTTCCAAGAACTTGATAACTACGTCCACTGTGTTATTCTTACAAGGTATGGCTTTAGACCACCGAGTGCAGTAATCAGTGGCAGTAAGGATGTATCGGTGGTTGGTAGACGAGTTGGGGTTAATCTCTCCGATGAAGTCAAATGCCCACTGGGAAAAGGGTCTAGCCTCGTAGACTGGTTGCAGAGGCATCGCTGGGTTACGCTCATGATGCACCATGGTTTGGCAAGTATGGAATTTCCTAACGTGAGTGTAGACATCCTTGAAGATACAGGGCCAATAGTATCTGGCCCGAAGGATCTGATGGGCAGTGGCATCGCCTGAGCCATGCCCGGTTCCAAACTGTTCATGGAATTCATCGATCATTCTTACAGCTTGGTCTCTATTGATGCACCGGAGGTACACCCCCTCGTAGCTTCTGCGGTAAAGCGCAGAGTTTTTGATCATGAAGTGTGCGCTTTTCATCCGCAGAGCGCGGCGTTTGTGGGGAGGTAACCCCTCCGGACATTTGTTATTTAGCAACAAATATACTAAATCGGCATACCACGGGTCTTGGGTGATGGACTCCACTGCGTAAGTTTGGCACTCTATGCAGGGAGTCTCCTTAGCCATCGCCCGACTTAGTCCTTGGCCTCGCACTATTTTCATGGGCTGCATTTCTAAGTCATATTCTTGGAGGATGGCCATCCATTTCCCCCGTCTTTCGCCCAATTCACTCTGCATCAGCAGAGACTTGACGGCCTGGTCCGGGATGATAGCGTGCACTTTGATCCGGAGAATGTAATGCCAGAATTTCTTCACGGCACGAACTAGAGCAAAGGCCTTTTTTTTCTAGTGGTGAATACTGGACTTCGGCGTTCTTGAAGGGGGAACTCATGAAAGCTATTGGTCTTTCTTCCCCTTCAACCTTTTGGGTCAACACTGCCGCAGCGGAATGCGGCGAAGCAAATGAGTAAACATAAAACGGAAGGGAATAGTCCGAATTAGTTAGGATAGGTGCTTCCGTTATGGTCTATTTGATCTGGGTGAACGTGCGTTTTGCTTCAGGACTCCACTTAATCTTAGTATCTTTCTTCATCATCTCGTTGAGTGGCTTAACTATTTCTGTGAATCTGGTAATGAATCTTTGCACAAAGTTGATTTTTCCGAAGAAGGATTGCATCTCTTTCTTGCTGCCAGGCATTTGCAGATTCAGCAATGCTTCGACTCTATGAGGGTCTATGGATATACCCTTCTCAGAGACAATATGCCCGAGCAACTTCCCCTTGGTGCCCCGAATATGCACTTCTTGGGGTTGAGGGATATTCCGTACTGGTGACATCTCTCACAGATCTGAGCGAGGTGGGCAGGATGATCACGCCTGTCCCAGGAGAAGATGGTCAAATCATCCATGTAGATGATTATGCACCGATTTACGAGGCCTTCGAACGCAATGTCCATGGCCTTTTGAAATGTAGCCCCTGCGTTGATCAGACCGAAGGGCATTCTTCTGTAAGAAAACATTCCCCACTTAGTGGTAAACGTTGTTTTCTCTCTGTCTTCATACTTGACCATGACCTGGTTGTACCCTGAATATCCATCCAGGAAAGACATCATCTGGGATCCATTTACTATCTACAACACCTCATCCAACGAGGGGAGAGGGTGATTATCTTTTTTAGATGCCTTGTTCAAATTCCAGAAATCCACGCAAAGGCGGATCTCGCCGTTCTTTTTCCTTACAGGGACCAAGTTGGCAACCCACGTAGTGTGCCGGATTGGGAAGATTATCCAGGCTGACAACAGTTTTTCTACCTCCTGACGTATCAGAGGCTCTATCAAGGGGTTGACTGGTCTTTGCTTTTGCTGAAAGGGCTTAGCGTCTGGTTTCAGGGGAATAGTGTGGGTCATGATAGATGTATCATACATTTTTAATTCTTCATATCCCCAGGCGATTACATCGATGTATTCTCGGAGAACCGCGAGAATCTTCTCCTTTTCCTTAGGGGAGCAGGAGGTACCAATGTGGATGATCTTTTCTTCACCAGGTTGGCCGATGTTAACTTTTTCAAACTTTCCTCCCTCAGGGGAGGATGACACCTTCTCATGGGCCCGAGGGTCTGAGTCGAAGATTCGTTCCAATGCGACCATCACCTTTGGGATGGTGTTGGTGGGCAAGTCTATGATCCCATCGTCTTCGTCACCCTGCCCAGTATCGTCATGGTCACGCTCCTCTACTATTTGATCCTCAAAGACGCCAACATTCGCCATTAAGGCCAGGATATGTTGATCATCCTCAAAAACTTGAAAGTGGGTAACATTATCTGGGATGGAGGGGGTGGGGACCATCTCAACTGAAAATCTTCAGAGTCGCGAGTCGGCCATTGGCTCAAGCGTGCTGGCAGAAATGACAAGGGCGTCCAGGACATAGTTCTGTCACCAGGGAATGAGGTCAATGCCAAAGGCATCAAAATCTTCGATAAGGCTCCAAGCCCGGTTGCGGTAAGCGGCCAGCCTTTTGTCGTGACATGTGTATTGACTCCGGACTTGTTTAACAACCAATTCTGAATCACCCAGAGCCCAGAGGCGGGTGATACCTTTCCTTAATGTGAATAAGAGTCCAAGGACCAAAGCCTCGTACTCCGTGACATTGTTTGTATAGTTAAACTACAGCCTGTAGGACGCGAGGAAGGATTTCCCTCGCGGGTTGATTAATTCTACCCCGGCCCCGCAGCCTTGTTTGGATCGAGACCCATCGAACTTAAGGGTCCATAAGTCATTATTTGCAACTTAGGGCTGGGGAAGGGGAGCTTTCTTTAGATTATTGCTGGGGGACTTGGGGGATACCTCCCGGACTACCGACGTGAAAGTGGAATTTTCCTTCGGAGTTTGGGTTTGGGATTCTTCGGGGGATGGCGCCAAAGGAGCGCATCCCCCAGGGACACTGGGTCCCGGGGAATCAGTTGCATGATGTTTGTTCCGGAGGGTATCAAGGTGGCGGTTAGCGATCGAGAGACATGGCCCACACTCTAGTTTTGAATGTTTCTGGTAGTGTACCCGGCACCAAGTGCCAGACAAGAGTGTGGCTAGGGATGCTGTGGAGTCTTGAGAGTTGACTTCAACTCTCATTTTTTCTTCTAGGTCTTGTGCTCTCTTTAGCACGGCGGGATCCTCTCTAGGGATGAAATCGAATGTTAGGATTTCAAGAGGGCGATACACCCCCAGAGAAGTCTCTGCGAAAAGGAATTCATTAACCCTGCCAACCTCGGTAAGGGCCTGTTTCATCCGGGGTTCACTTTCGACCCAGATCTGATTGGATTCTCCCTCCCATGGAAGCCACAAGTGGGTGAAGTCAGTCGAGAAGTATCCGTTCAAGGACTTAGACCAATTCTGACTTAGTAACATCCCGTAAGTCTCTGGGATGTCCACCACTTGGATGTCAATGATGCTGGCTATCCTGGGGTCCTGGATAAGATGTATCCAGACATTCTTCAGTTCCCCCACCATTTTCACAGCAGTCTTATCCAGTTGGATTACTGCATCGTTAGATGGGGTGGGGTGGAGTCTGAGCTTCAGACAAATGGACAAAGGCATGATGTTACCCGAAGCTCTGGAGTTTACTAAGCAGTTGTGTATGTTTTTGCCATAAATGTTCAAGCCTAGTAGGAAGGGAGGATCCTCGTTGTTTCCCCGGAAGATAGCCGCATTAGCATCTTCGAAGGAGACGGTCTTGGGTGGGCGGCTAACTATTTTCGGGTTCCCTAAGAGCTTTAGAAGAGACTTCTTCTGCTCGAGATAGTTTAGCAAAACCTCCATCAAAGTCATGGAGGTGGTGGTCTGCTCTAACACCTTCGTGATATCGAATCTTCCTCCGGGGAACGCGTGATTTTCCTCGATGAGGTCTTTCACTTGGTTAGGGCTAGGACCTTTTGGAGGTATAGGTCGATTAGTTACGTAATTCTGGGGAGGAGGACTGTCCTTGACAAGAGGTGTAGGCGTGTAAGCTGGTCCTTTACCAGCCTGGCTTGGAGTATTGTATGGAGCCCATGGGTTAGTAAAGGCGTTAGCCTCAAAGGGCGGAATGGACTCATTAAAGAATCCTTGCAATTCAGGTTCTTCTTCATCTTCTCCAGAAGTCCCGAAGAAGATGGTATCACAGGTGAAGGCACTGTGGGTTGTTTCTTGGACAGGAGGCTCTGGGGGAGTAGCATCGTGCGACTACTGCCTATCCAGCTGGGAGATCATGATGACCTTCTCCAAAGTGGCACAATTTACCTCATTGTGCGAACCAGTATCATGTAATCTACACCAGTTAGTCATGGGCTGGAAGTCTGCGACTGGTGTAAAATGGGATGGTCCAGAACCGCTTTGGTTGGTGTTTTGGTTGGGAGGCGGGCCTCCGGCATTTGCGTTGTTATTCCATTGCTGCTAATTGGGCCTAGGCCCATTGTTGAAGTTTCTCCCTCTGACATTATTGTTTCGTTGGCCGGAGAAAAAATTCCCTCTCTAGGAATTTGAGGTCTGTTGCGCGTAGGACCCCGCCTTCAGTTGGCCCATGTCCATTGTCAAGGTGGACAACATTCGCCGGAGGGACTCAACCATGGCGGTCAACTGAGTGTTAGCATCACAATGTGATGGCTATTGCTGTTGTTGGCTTCCTGGGAAGGCAGCAGGATTAGCCAGAGTCGAGGGTGGCAATCCTCCAATCGCGGACGACTGGAAGAATGGCACTCCGGACGGTTGTGTTTGAGTCTGTTGTGTCTGCTATGGCTGATTCCAAGGGAAGACTTCCAGACCCGGTGTGATCTGGGTCTGGGATGGGTAAACATACCGTGCCTGTTGGTCTATCACGGGTGGCGGAGGATTCATCGCCATCGAGGGGGCACCCATTGCCAGATTGGGGTTGTATCCCACGACATACGCAATTCTGCAATGGATCATGTTGAAGGGTGTATTCTGTCCAATCCTGCCTGGGGATTTGTTGAGACCACGGGACAAATCTAGGGCTAAGTTGTAGACTTTTGCCAAGGTATCCCGGTCGCCCAGGGCGGTCGTTCTCCAAAGGAGGGTGGCAACAAAAGGGTCCATCGCATTAAGATAAGTCTGTATGGTTACGTCTGGAGATGGAATAAAAGGACCCGTGCACCGCTTCAGGTCGCGCTGGAACCTATGGTTAAATGCTGCAAGAGGTTCATTGGGTTCCTTTATGATTGAGATGAACTGACTGTGGGACCAGTCTGGGTCCACATGTACGCAAAAGGAAGCCAGGAAGGCGTCCTCCATATCCTGCCAAGTGTTGATGGAGTTGGCAGGCAAGTTAAGGTACCAGTTCAACTCGCTTTGTCCTAAGGACAACAGGAACATACGGGTCACAACATCTTCATGTTGGATCTGATGTCGATTCATGGCATCTTTGTATGCCTCTAAGTGTTCTTCTGCGGTCCGTGAGCCTAAGTGCTCATATCATGGGAAGATTTTCTCTGGGTGAGAGGGTAAATCATTGGTTGTGCCCGAAAAAGTGCCCATTGGGGACCCAGTGTTTCCGAAGTATGCAGCCATGGGGGGAACTATATGTTGGATAGTGCTTAGGGTACTGGTTCCTGGGACATTCTGGGGAGTTTGAGTATTTAGGGGTATGGTAGATCCCCAGACAATAGTGGCTGGTAGGACTTTAGTGGTTCATTTCTTTCGAGCAGGGGGCTCGAGTTCGACAAACTTTTCAAGATTTGGGGCGGACCTTAGGACACTTTCAAATTTCGCTAGAGAGAAAGATCCAATCCTAGTGAAGGCTTGTCTCCTAAAACTACAACTCGGGGAACCCTCAGAAGGTGCAAAATCAGAATCTCTGGAAGGGGACGAGTTCATGCCCTCCTTCTAGCGCCAGTTTTTGTTGACGGGGTTTTTCTGACCGGGTCCGCCAACAGTCATAAGTTGTCACCGGGTTCTGGGAAAATCGGCCAACTCCGCTTGCAAAGGTTGTCCGGGGGAAATAAATCCTCCAGGCCTTCAAGCACCTGGGTTTTGGGTCACGACGGTGCGGGGCTCAGTTGGGAGAGGTGACTATTTTCGAGGGGGATAGCTGGTTTCTTCAACTCATCTTCTCCGGAGATTCAATCAAAGTAGGGTTTTCCCGAGCATTCTATACTTAGAAAATAAAGCAAAAAAGATCCTGCAGGGTTAGAAGCATTTCATCTAACTACAGTCATGTTAAAATGTCTGGAACATCAATAATACTCTGGTAAACTACACTAAATACCGAGGGAACATATAACCATCAGTTAGCATTTTATCAGTAGCGGGAATAAAGAGGTCGCTAATCTACTTTACCATACCAGAGTAAAAGACATTAAGAACATTAAAGCATGAAATACCATTAACTCAGAAGCAGGAATGCCAACAACGTCATTGCCAAGAATTCTTCCTTCATTAATATTCAGTCCAGCAAGCACTGGTGCGTGATACAATGGTGGCTCCAGGGGAACTTCTAACTACTGAGAACCGAACAATGGAGCATTGAGCTCTGCAACTAAAACCAGAAACTACTTTGCTATTTCTATGGACAACAAAATCATCAATTTCGCCGACCCTTGGAAATGGGCCAATCCGCCTATTTATACAACTCTCTTAACCCTAACCCTATTTACATCATGTCTCAATAAAATACAATATTTGGGGGCCGGTACTACCTGCGCCACCCTACAAAAGACCTGGAGACAGAATAGGTCTGTCATGTCAGAAGAATAAGACAAGAATATACATCAGAAGAATTGGTCTCGGGAAGAGAACCGGGAAGGAGGAAGAAGAAAGTAGGTCCCTCAGAGAACGAGGCTACATGCCTCATAAATGGGAAATGCGGTGCCCTGTCCCCAATGCGCCAGATGTACTTCTGAGCGGCACCTCGAGAAGACCACCCTGTCAGAAAACCAACTGCCGAGCCAACGCCCCTTGATGTGGCCAACTACCTTTTGACAGTCTTTATTAACCGCCTCTAAAAGTGACCGGTCGGCCTCGGGGACTGGGACACGGATCACTTTAAAGAATATAAATTGTTGGATCCTGGGACTCCGGGATCTGGGAACATACGTCCCAAAAGAATAAAGAATACTCAATGTGAGTCTTTCCCCAGCCTCCGAAGAAAGCTCAAGGTTGCTTATTATCGCTGAAGGCCTGAAGGAGGTGGGAAATGCCGTCTTCATCTACATTTTTCAGGCTGGCCCTTCTATGCCTGGCTATTTTGACTTGTTCCCCCAGGTCCGGAACATTCTCTTTGAATTCGTCCGTCATCCTTGCCGCGTCACGACCCTAAGTATTATTTCGGTTAATTTTTCCATTTGGGCCCCGTCTATCCCCTCTGGGAATTGATATCGGGATTGCATTATTTCATCAAAACTCCCCAAAACTGAATCTTCGAGGGTGTACGTATGTGTACTAAGGGGATCAGCCCCGAAAATCTTTATTACATAAGAATTGAATAAATTAGAAGGATATTTTACGTTGTGTACCTTCTCTTGCAAGGACTCTACCAGTTGCTTGGTTACCTCCAATGTGAGGTCAAGTCTGGCATGCTGAATCCTTACAAAATCAAATGATTCCTCACCCAGAATTCTGGATTCAGAAATCATGTCTTCTCCCAAGGTGAGGAGCTCTTCGAGCTCTACCTTCCACGCCTGGTAATTTTCAGCGTCACTCTCCCACTGCTTAATGAGTGCTTTTGCCTGATGGATAACTTGTCGGGCTGTGTATAAGTCCGGGAGAGTGGACGCTAGGAAACGCCGGGTGTTTCCTATCTGTAGGGAGACCCATTCATCTACTCCTTGGGCCTTCTTTTTCATTACTCGTAGCGAGTCTATGTCACTCTGCGGTAAATCCTCTGATGTGGAGGTCTCTTGAGGGGCGGCATTTATGGGTCTGGCCAGCTCAGTAAGCAACCCCATAAGGTTTGCATTCTTCTCTTTTTCAGCCTTGAGCCTCTGGGCCTCCTTTTCGTATCGGACTTGACCTGCCCATGCTTCCTCCTTGAGCAAGTCTACCTCGCCTTGCTTCCCTCTCTTTCCCAGGGATACCTCTGCAACGTCGTAATCTGCCAGGTCTACAGTTACTTCATCGGCGCCCGCGGGAGGTGTTGCCACAACGACTACTGTTTCCCCGCC
Organism: Thuja plicata; assembly: GCA_018584345.1. NCBI lineage: Eukaryota > Viridiplantae > Streptophyta > Pinopsida > Cupressales > Cupressaceae > Thuja > Thuja plicata. The sequence goes on from MU227069.1 coordinate 1,035,010, forward strand.
TGGCCCAGTTCGAAGAATGTGAACTGTCCAGGCTTTCTTTGCTTTTGGTGGGGCCTGTACTTGGGCCATCATCTTGGCCAGGGAGAGAGGAATCACCGGAGCGGACTGAGCCTTTCTCTTTTTGCTTTCTATCAGCCACTGGGGTGGGAGAGGTGGCCTTCCTGCCAGAACTTGTTCTCCTAATTCTTTCCCAGTGCCCGGTGGCTGTTGCTCCTCAGTGTCGCAGACCTCATCCGTCCTCCCTGCCTCAACTTCTCCTGCAGCAACATTCTTTTCAACCTCCATCTCCTCAGCCTTGTCCTGTATGTCTATTGCTGGGTCTGGGCCTTGGTAGGCTTCTTCGAGGATTTCCTCTTCAAGCTGCTTCTCTTCTTCTTCTTCTTCTGCCAGAATTTCTTCTTCTGTCGGCAGTAGGGGAGGTATCGGGCCAAGATTCAGAGTTTGGGCCGCTGTGATAACCTACTCGAAGGTTGCCCCCAGGAGTGGCCTTGGGAACGTGGCGGCTGGGTTTATGGTTATCCCTGAAGGTCCGGTTCCGCCAGCGGATGCCATTTATTCACCTGTCTTTAGTAGGTCCACTCCCGGACCTTGCGTCTCTTGAGCCACGGAGACAATTTCTAGTTCTAGCTCCTTTTCTTCTATCTCCTGCTCTTGCTCTTGCGCAGGTTCCTGTTCTGGGTCCTCTTGGTCTACAGCCTCTTGTTCTTTCTCTGGAAATTCTGTCCCTGCCTGTGTATCGTCCCCTTGCAAGTTTCCAAAATCATCGGTTGCAAATACATCATCAAATTCCTCTTGCAGAGGGGGACTAGCTGGGACCTCTGCAGGCTCTGCTTCTTTCTCCGGTTTTGGGGAACTGGAAGAAAGGATCTCTACTTCTTGGGGGAGGGATGTCCTTGGAACTGGTTCTGCCTTGACCTACTTGACATGCTTCCTCTTCCTCCTGGTGATCAAAGGTGGCCCCGCAATGGCTATAGCTGCTGCCTCCATGGGATCCACCCCCATTGCCTTGACCATTAAGGCTGCCAGCGACGGGGAGGAAGGAGGTCGAATTGGTCCGGCCATGAGCGTGGGAGTGGCCAGCCTCATTATTAACTGCTCCCTCATTTGCTGGGAGGCTGCCACAGATTGCTTGATCTATTCCTGAATAGGGACTTCTTGCGCAGAGGGTGTTGTAGCTATCCCTTTTCCCTTATCTATGCCCTGCGAGGAAGTCCCGGCCCCCAGGGTCAATCTTGGTACCGGTGGTGGAGTTACCTTTGGTGCCAGTCGGGGAGTTTGGCGCATACTCCTGGGGCACACCCTTTTAAAAAAGGCATGACTTTGCTCGACCACCTCCCGAGTGAAGTCCTCGATCGTGGGCCCCTCCTAGGCGGCCCAATCCATTGCTGGTAATGCCATTTTATCGATCCCCTTTTCTTTGTACTAGGGGTCTATGGTGGGGGCGGTGTCAGAGAAGCCCAGAGGGAATCTCCAGAGCTTCAGTTCCTGCATTAATCCGGTCGTCATTCTATCGTAGTGCCTGCTCCGGACATCTACATCATCTTGGCAATCGACCCAAAATTCTTCCATGTGTATATAATGGGGCTCTGAGGCCCGGGGCATTGCTGTTGCAATTCGGCCACGCGGATCAAAATTTCTCCGCGCCAGGTAAAATTCTTGCAAGTTGTAACTTTTCAGCTCATTGTCTGCCTCCATTGCGGCGGCCAGACTGCAAGTGTAGTTCACACAGGTGATTGGGAACGAGACATTGGGGACCTTCTTAAGTGTAAAGAAGGTATGCAATTCCATCATTTGCCGGCAATATTCCAGCAGCACGATCTTGTCCCCACAATGCTTGGGCAACAAGTAGGGTTTTTCGGAGAAGCCGGTGACCCTAATGTATGTATGCTGCTAGAATTGGATATAGTAGTGCCGAGAACGCCATCTGTAAGTAGGCCTTTGGAATGGGGCCTCTGCTGGGCCAGGGCCTAGAAAACATAAGAAGACATGTAGAACTTCTTCTTCTCATTCAACTGCTGGAACTGGGAGTCGACATAATTGGAAATTATTGTCACCCAGTCGAAGAGTTCTCCCTTGGTGGTGATGCCGAGGAGGAAATAGTACATCCACTTGGAAAACTCCTGGGCGGAAGGTTTCCCAAATACCCGAGCCAATGCTATTATCCCCATCTGGATGCTCTCCTTGAATTCAGAGCGGGGGATATTTATCTTCATTCTCTTCAGGTCCCTCTTCGGGGCCTTGAGCCAATGGGTATTCATGTATACCCGGGCCGCATCCTCCAGTTGCGTAAACTATTTCAAGGCGTCAGTCCTTGTGACCACCGTGGATCTTTCAAATTGCAGGATACCCAGGCCTGCTTGGAATGTGGCTGGGTCGAGGGACACCAGTGGAGTGGGGTATCCCGTGGGCTCTGCAGCTGCGAGCATGACAGCTCAGACAGAAGAGTTATAGTTGGCAGCCAGGGTCAAGACAAGCTCCGGAGACTGCACGGAGCATGGGAAGCAAGCTGCCCGGAGGATTCTGGAACCTTTGACGTTGATTGCGAGCTGGTCTCCAGCCTGTCGCTGGATGTGCATCACTTTTACCAAGGCCTGCATTTCTGCCCAGGTTCCGACATTGGCGTCGGTCAGTAGTTTCACCTTGGACTCAATCTTTGACCACAATGGCGTTATCTTGTACAAACTTCATGGTGAGGGGAAGTTTCTCCAGGGCCTTCTCCATTTTTGACTTTGCTGCTGCCCTGGTTTCTGTTGTGGTTGGCGATTCCGGACTTCCGGGAGGAGATGATGGGGACGCTTCAGACATGTTTGGAAGATAACTCTGGAAACCTGTGAGGCAAAGCGACCGTCAGAACAGGTTTATCAAAGTAAAATAGTTACTCCGGGGTCCGGAGATCTTACCACCGTGGTGTTTGCCTTCCTAAAAAGTTAGTATCATGCAAAGGTAACCAGAAAGCAAAACACATCAGGAACTTGAGATTTTCAATATACGTCCGGGTCTGGGAAATTTTGTCACACTTGGCAAAGACGTGGGGCGGATGGTAGTAAGAGGCCTGAAGCCCAGAGAAATGACCTTTAACTGAGAATACGAAAAGGCAAGTTGTCAAACCCATGTGGATGCCACGTGCGTTGGCATTAAATGGATGTGATGGCGATGACGGCGGAGCCAACTGTCCGAACGTGCGAAAAGGGAAAGCCACTTGGCTGGAATTGATTGTGCGCATGAGACATAAATGAGGTTCTGATAGACTTCATGGAGGAGAGCGAAAATTGCCTGTTTGAAACCAGCCAAAAGTTGAGTTTCAAACAGGTGGTTTTCTGCCTCGAAGCAAACTCTGGGGCGAAAACCAGACATAGGCGACTCGACCAACTAGCCAAGTCACTTGAGAGGATATACACGAAGCTAAAGGATATACACACAAAAATGGAGAGATATACAGGGGTTTTATACAATTATTATACATATATACATGGATATACATCGCGGGACGACGCCTGCGGGAAAAACCAGACAAGGTTGAAACGGGTATATACAATATGTACACTATTTACGAACAAACCAATATTTACACTATTTACAGATAAACAACTTCTGCACAGAGGGTGGACAACCCTCTGGCAGAGCTGACCCACCAACGGGCGGCGAAACCAGAAGACGACAGACCAAACAAGACAGAAAGACAAAACGAAACCAGGCAAACAAAAGCAAAATGAAAACCAAAGAAAGCCAGGGAGGAAAACAGGAACACCAACCTAAGAACACAAAAGGCGGAGGAAAGGAAGGATTTACCGCGCGAGCTCTGTAATAGCTCGAGTTGTCAGTAGGTCAGAATCACCACCACGGAGCACTTGCGCTTGCCTGAGAGTGACTAAAAATTGTTAAGCTCTGATTACCATAAACTTCCTGCAAATGCTCTGTTAATCGCTTTGAAATTGCTCTAATTCGCTCTAAGTGCTCGAATGTTTTAATCACGGTAAACGTGAAAATGACAAATAATTTCTATTTATACCCACGGTAAAAGGCAATCCTCCTCCTTCCGGTGATCTCCGGACAGGCAAACCTCCAGAGTCCGGGTCCGGGGACTCCTCGTGATGATGTCCATAAGAAAATCATGGCAAAAAATCCTGGAGTCCGGAATCTGGTTCCCGACAAAAGACAACCTCCGGGACCAGAGTCTCGGAGGAGAAAACCAAACAGCAAAATGACACACCGGGGAAGAAAACCCCGGAGAAAGAAAACAGAAAGGGAAAGAAAGACAAGGCAAAACTGCAAGCAAAAGCAAAAAAAGGGGGGACCCAACATTTTGCGCACAAAATGTAGGGACAGGGATGCAGGGCATAACAGATTCATTTAGCATTTCTTCATTGCTGGTTAGTTTAGGGTAGGGTAATTTTCAGTTTCAATAAGTGCTGTTGCACATAGATTAGTTGCAATTTTCATTCCCTAAGTGCTGGTTGCACATTTTAGATAGTTGTTTTTGAGAAGGAGGGCAAGCTGCTATTGTGAACTACAATTGCATGAGATAGGCATCCATCATATGAAATAGTGAAAACATGTATCCACTGCTGCACATCATATATGCCTCCCTCATAGAGCTCTAAATGCATACCATAAGCCATACACAAGTACTGGATGAATTAGGAGAGGTTGCAGTCTGGAGGTGATTGCAGCATTGAAGGGAGTGTGTTTTTCAGAGGTTTGGCCATATAAATGACTCTGTGCCCAATGGATAGTTCAGGTAGCTGGTCTGATATGCTTAGCAGGAAAGCATCATGTAGAGGTCGCCAAAGCTGTTACCGATTGTTGATACCAAGATCATCAGGTTTTCAAGCCAAAAACCTTGCTCAAATTTGCTAAAAAAACCCTGAAAACCCTTAGTCTTCCAGTGTTAAACGATGAGTTCTAACCCTAAGCCTTGGCATTCTATTTCGCTGTTACTTTTTCCTTTCACTTAAGGCATGTGTTTTAAGTGAAATCGCCTTGTCGCGATATCCCGAGCGAATATTCCATATGTCTCCCCGAATTTGCGTTTCCTTTATGTCGCGAGGTCTCGAAATGGTTCGGAATATTCCCTCAGTGTTCTGAGACTCAGTGATTTCTTCACAGTCGGGTAGTCACAGGATGGTCATGTTATAATCCTTTATACAGATGGGACCCACTGTTCAGTCAGGTGATCGCGGTAGTTTCTTAACAGTTATGAAGGTGTTCTTAGACTTCGCAACTACTTCATGTCGCGTTATCGCCAGATCAAGTCAAAGGTAACAGTTAGGTCAGGCCGTTAGTCACGTGGTCTCGAAATAGAGCAGCGGTTAAGAGATTATTTCTGAGACTTCGTGACGAACCGTTTGAGGTTTGCAGAAAAGTGCAGTCGGGATGTCGCTAGAGCAGGATGTTGACTCAGTTCTTCAGTATGTTGTAAGTGAACCAATGACTGTGCGACATGTGTCACAAAGTGGATGGATGTTAAAAGATTTTTGGGTGGTCGCCAGAAGGAAAAAGAGCATTCAGCGACAACGAGACTAATGGGCGCTTTCCTTTCAGTCGCGAGGTCTGGGAAAGACTCAAGGGTATGTTCAAATGTCTAGTGATTAAGCGGCATCCGTAAGATGAAAAGGTCAGAAGATCTGATGGTGGTCGCGAAGTATGAGAAGAAAGGTGCCCTAAGGAAGAAGTCCTCTCGACTTGGTGATTAAGGTCTGTCGAGAAGTCATCAGAAGCAGAAAAGGTGCACATAAGACCTGTTACGGTAAAGTTAAATGCCCAGAACTTATATCCAGCGACTGGGCGACTAGGCATTGTCGCGTAGTCTGGAAACAGAGCTTAAACATTCAGCGACTGGGAGATCACCGTAAGGGCTAAGCAAGACAGTTAGTCGCAAGGTCTGGGAATGAATGATGAGTTAATGTTAACTCTGCGTGACTATGACTTCAGTTATGTTGCATGATCGCCATATCGTGACTCAAGTTAGCCAAGGGTAAGAGAACACATTGTCGCCAAGTCTTGAGATGGAACCATGGTTAGTGACAGAGGCTTAATGTAGTCACTCAGTCATTGGGACTCAGGTGATTTCAGAAAATGAGCTCGCGAGTGAGCGACTGAGGGGAAAAGAGGTGCTACTTGCCGATTTCTGCTGGTTTCTGGGTAAATTATGTATAAGTCTGCGATTTTCACAGAATTTAAAATATAAACAAAGGGGAAGGATCAGATTTTTCAGAGGCAGAAAGATTAGATATTTTCTCAGACGCTGGAAATCAGATATTTTACAGATGAAAGATTAGTTTTGAAAGGTCAGAAGATGCATTTTTGGGGCTGTAGAAAAGTTATTGCAATTCAGAGACTTTTGTGACTCTTCTAGAGGGATAAGACTGCTTCTGTGAAGGGGCATTTATGTTGATATTTCCTGGGTATGACTTTTGAAGGGCTAAACAGTGGCTGGACAGGCCAAATTTGATTCAGAAGTTATTCCTTTCAGAATGTAGTTGGCTTTGAAAAAGCATAAATATGAGTTGAAGACTCATTGTTACGAGTTCTTCTTCCCTTTGGCTTGAGGTTTTGTAACTTGTTCTAAGTTCTTGACAGAGGCAAAGAGAATTTGTAACTCATTATGAGAGATAATATGTAGAGTTTGTAATTCTTGGAACCAATTTGTTGAATTGTGTCAGCCTTGTCTCTTTT
>MU227069.1:1043780-1113905 GCA_018584345.1 Thuja plicata
AAAAGTTGCATGGGACACAAGTAGACCGATTACCATTCAGATAAGTGAATTCATAGAATCACTTGGTACAGACTTTGACAATGTAATGCATGAATATTTCAAAACCATTAAGGAAATGCTACAAGCATGAACTAGAATTCCTGAGAAACTGATAGAGGAACACCGTGAAGAAATATGTTTCATGGTAGATACATATTTCACATACATACAAGCAGTAGTTCCAAGGAAATCATGAATTTCTAAATTGGAATATGAAATCAAAGCAGGATTAGCCACTAAGTGCATTAAGGCACTATTGAATGAACCAATAGACAACAAAAAATTGAGATTTGGTACCTATGAAGAGGCCAAACAAAAGATTAAGACAAATATTGTTGTCAAGAAGGCTGTAAAACAGTAAAAAAGAATGGTAAAGAATCTGAAAAAGAACTTGAAAATATCTTCTGATGGAGAAGAAGAAGAAGAAGAAGGTAAGAAGGAACAACAAAGTAAGGAGGAAATCATGAAGGATCAGCTTCCCATCTGTGATACAGCAAAGACAAATGAATCAGAGGAAGAGAAGTCTGATTCACTACCTCCTCCTCCACCTAAGAAGTCTAGAACAAGAAGCCAAACAACACAGGATGCTATTCCTTCTCCCATGGTAAAAGGGAAGGTGTACATGAGGAAACCTGCACCTCAAAAGGCAAAACAACCAGCTAGGGCACCTACCAAATGGAGGAAATATGTTCAGACTGATGAGGACTTAGAAGATTCAGCTATGGATGAACCTGATGCTGTAAAACTTTCAAAGGAAAAAGCAAAGGTATCATCACCAAATGAAGACATTGATGAAACATGTAAGTCTATTTCTAGAGCTGCATCTATTGGACATCCTAAAATTAGGAAATGGTTAAGATGGGATACAGTAGAACATAATAAGATTGAAGATGCACTTATTGCTAAGATGTGCAAACACTTTTATGTCCCACTGCACTTCACTACACACAATGTTCCACAAGAACTATTAGATAAAGTATCTTCTAGATTTACTTTTTCACTCCATGAGGAGAAGAGGTAAGAGAAAGAGTACTGGTCTCTCTTTTACCTCCTGAATCAACAAAAGAAGAAATCAATGAAGTCATGGATAAATATGCAAAAATCTTCTCACCCAAGTTGAGAGCTTATAAATTTCTAAAACAACAACTTATAGAGCTAGAAGAAGACACTCATAAAATATGGAGTGAGATACTCAATCCCAATGAGGAAAGCCGTCCTGAAAAGGAACCTATCAACAAAACAGGTAACTCAAAAGTTGAGTTAGATAGTGAAGAGGTACAGATCACAGGCCAAAAAAAGACCAAAGTTATAGATGAAGACTGGTCACAAGATGGTAAAGATGATCAAGTACTAGCAAGCCCCATCCACATAAACTTGGAGGATGAAGAAGTTACCAAAGAAGAACTGTCAATAAAAGGTAACTTAAATGTTGATATAAATGATGATTCATGGTTAGACAACATTGTCAATACCATTACAGAAAAAGCCCCTACAACAGAGGTTCAAAAAGATGAAGACATTAATGCTACAAAGGGTAATACCGACGGACAGGACATAGCTATTGACACTACAACAATCAATACACCAACAAACATAAATATATTAATAGATGCTATTGATATATAGTCAAGTCAGGATAAATAATCTAAGAAAGATGATGATGTACCCAAGGATATGGGTACCGATGAAAACAAAGGTACATTCAACACTCCCAAGGATACAGATACTGAAATGAAGGATGCAACTGATGAGCAGCAAGATGTATCAAAAGAACAAAACAAAGAGGCAGACAAAAACACTAATGATACATTGAGAAATGGTGAAGAGAAAGATAAGAGTGAAGGTATAAAGCTAAAAGAAGATTCATTTTTTGATACACCCAAGGTACATGAAGAGACGTCTTCACCAAACTGGCCGGTGAACACAAAACAGATACAAAAGGATGCCTCATCCTCTCGACACTCACCCACAAAATCTACCCAATCTCAAGCCTTATAGATGGTGGTACATCAATCTTCCACCCAACCAAAGAAGAAGAAGAAGAAAATAGTAAAGAAGGATATATTGGCTGTGACACTAGATGAAGTCATTGAAGTTCCAAACTGGGACATTACTACTTTGGATAGTGACAAACTTCAAGAGTTTGGAGTGCTATTTTAGAGAAAAGCCATAAAAAATAAAATGATACAAGAGCATAGGGAAAACATGGCACTTGAAAAAGCAAAAGAGATACTCCAACAACTTGTTCCTGAAGTGAAACTTGAAGAAAATGCTTCAGTAAAGGAACAAATAGTTGTTCTTACCGACGCCACCACAGAGCAAGGTATAAATGTAGAACAAGCAATGGAAGAACAAGCAGAAAAGAAATATCAATTCAAGTTAATTGATCAAATCAACCAAGAAGTGGCATTGAACAAGGTAAAGCTTTTAGAACTCACTGAATAATTAGAGCCAATGATTGCTGAAGCAATCACCTTAGTTCAAAAGATGTGCACACTAGAGAAATTTGGAAAAGAAAATAGTGACAAACTAGCATAAATAGATTCTAATGTCACAAAAAGTGCACAAAGCCTAACCTCTCATGCCGACAGCATAAAGGCACATCATGACATAGTCATAGAGGTGAATAGGCTAAGGCAAGAAATATGGGATGCTGAAACACAATTCAAAGGTGAGATTACTGAACTTCAGGCACATATTCTACCCAATCTTACTATTCTACAGCAACAAATTTCTGATGCTCAAAATCTGATAGCAACCCCTGAGATGTTTGTAGTAGACAACATCTATGACATACATGTAAGGATTTCACTAGAGCACATGGATCTAGAAATGCTGAAGGATAAATGTGAAAAGATGATGGACGAGATCAAGTCCTCACATTCCCACATTTTTGAAAACCTGTAAGTACCTTTGCCTTAGAATCAAAAAAGGAGGAAAGGAACTGTATATAGTTATGTACAATATATATATCAGAATGAAGAAGGAGGAAAAGAAAAATACATAAGGATATGTATATATACTTTCACTTACTGGCATATACATAGGGGGAGTCATTCAAATGACTAAGGAAGAAGTATACACAGGTGTACATACTAATACACTTAGTATGTTGCACATATCATGTTTTTGATACTAATGTCAAAGGGGGAGATTAATGACATTATTTTTCCATTAGTACACTTAGTGAAAAACATTGACAGAGATCACCGGCAGACTAAAGCTTTACCGCCAGACTACAAGCATCACCGGCATATTACAAGCATTACCGACAAACAACGAGCATACCCGATAGAATAAAAAGGTCACAAGAAAAATTCTAAGTATGGAATCGACAAGCATCACCAGTGACCACAAGCATTACCAGTGACACAGTTTTGAGAACTAACCCAACAGTAATAGAAAAGGCATACCCGATGACAAGTTCAAGAAAGGAACATCGGTGACCAAGAAAATCGACTATCAGAACCGACAGTCAGTTAAAGAACCCGCAAATTGTGGATCTGATTTTTACACGACAGATAAAGCAATGTAATTCTATTTATAGAGTTTTTATTTGTTTTAAATCATAACTTAAGGGTCAAGAAAGCTTTATGTAAATTTTTTAAAGCATCCTAACAGATCTAAAACATATCTAACTAAAGATTAAGGTCAAGTTGTAAACCTTGGATCTAGAGTTAACTTGCGATGCATGAATCAATAATTGAGCCTAAGTTAGTATAAATAGATGTTCAAACTCAATTGTGAGTACATGAATTCATTATTTTTGATAGCCACGCAGAGCATCTAAGGAGCAGAAGGCATAATTCATGCAAAGGTCAGAAATAAAACACATCAGTTGTCAAGAACACACAGAGGCTACCGACGAGCAGATAAAGGTATTATTCAATCATGGAAGGATGATTACTTATATGTATGAAGCTTAATAGGATATTTTATCAGCAATTAAAGATTGCATATATCATCAGATCAAAGACTTATGTAGTTGCATTCTAACAAGTGCATCACATCTAAAATCCTTTTGTAGAAGGTGGACTTAACCGTTCTTTCTAAATCTCTTAATAGAGTGCACACTTAACAGTGTTGCTAAAGCTTCAAATGAAGTAGATCTTAACAGGTCTCCACTGTAATACTCCTAACATGGTAGGTCATTAGAAGTGACCAATTGTAAGCCTTAACTGGCCCCTTCTTATTTGCAGATAGTGAAGTCTTGTGGGTAACAATCCCCACCACAGTTTTTACTTCCTAACAAGAGTTTTCTACAATATCATATATTGTGTCATGTGTTATCTATTTTCATGAATGTTCTTGTTACATACAAAAAAATTTATGATATGATTGCATATACATAAAGAAAGATGAATAGTTAGATAAGATAATGTACAAACTGATGATTAAGGGTTAATGGGCTAACCAAGAAAAGTTTTAGAGGTACATATTCACCCCTCCCCTCTTAGTACATCATCTTAATATAATTCCAACAATAATCAATTATATAAACTTGCAGTTTATTGTTCTAATGTAATCAACTTGCAGAATATAAAGTCTTAACAATACAACACATCAAATAATATTCACACAAGTATGAAACTAGGATTTAATGTGGAAACAGAATATGAGAAAAACCACCAGTAACATGCTACCAATTCTTCACTCTTCTGAAGTGAGCTCTGTGAAAATCCAACCCAGTTAAAGGTTACAATACACATTGTTAAATGTGACCCAGTTAAAGGATTTAATCACCCTCTTAAAATTGATCCTTTTTAGAGGGCTTAGACCATTCCATTAGAATGTCACCTTGATTAAAGGATTTAATAATATGATTGTTAGGTCAACCTTGTTTAAAAGGATTTTGCAACTCATACAATGGTTAGAAAGTAACAACAAATTGTGATCTTAAACATACAACTCACTTTGCAAATATAGATCTAATTATAGCTCAAAATGTTAATTCATTGACTAGCCTTCATTTTCATCTCTATCATTCAGATCTTCTCAGAAATCCTTCAAGCAACCACCACAGTGCAGTCCTGTACTGCTCTCTTCAATATTTTCTTCCTTCTGCTTAGATTTTTCTAATCAACTGGATTAACCTCATACCACACACACATAACTTGCAATTAGGTTAATCTTATACCTCTTTGATCAGGTAGCTTGATCTATTCCTGCTTAATCACCACCATAGATCTTGGTGTTAGGTCAGATCCAAAGAATCCTTCCAACATTTCGTTTCCATCTACATTGTAGAATACATCCTAAAACTCCTTCTTGAATCCATACATAAAATGGTTTAAAATATATTAAATGCTCCTTTAATTCTCCACAACAATCATCCTTATCTTAAATACACTTCGCATATCCCAAGAAAATCAACTATTTTGGTTGGGATCTCAAATCTCTCTCAAACTGTCATAATAATGGCACTCAATCAATATTGTGTTTTGTCACTCGGTCATCACTAGATAACTTGGTAATTCTCTGACACTCAGCAAATAATTATGTTTGGTCAACCCTAAATTTTCTCAGCATATACTGGCACTCGGTCGACACTCACATCACTCAGCACAAACTGATTGAACTTATGTTTCTTAATCTTCTGCTCTGTTACTCGGTCAAGACTAATCTTGTAGTCATCCAAACTTCACTTAGACTTAAGATAAACAATATATTAATTTGTCAAGGTATGATCTCATCAAGTACCCATTGTATTTTCACATAACTCAACCATTTCACCGGTTCTTCTTGTTATCTCTTCTTTTCAAACCTTCTTCATCAATTAATTGATATGACACTTTACAAGATCGCAATTGTCTTACTAGTTAAGGTTTGACATCAATGGAAATATAACAATTGTTTCAATTGCAATTTCCAAAAATCTCCCTCTTTGGTATTGATGGAAAACACATGCAAAAAAACAACATATGCAAGGTTCCCAAACAATCCAAAAAGTATGTTCTGTAAATAGATTTTCATTATTGTCCTTAGCTTCATTTTGATTCTCTCTAATACAAATATTTCTCCCTCTCGGGTATATTTCTCTCTGCAACTTATCTCCCTCAATGGTATATCTCCCTCTTTGTTTCCTTACTAATTTCACTAATATTATATCTCCCTCTTTGACAAAAATGCCAAAGACATACATCTTCATCATGTAGATATCTCTGTGTCAGGTTTCTAAACTCTATGGTCCCTCTATCATCTTGCTTATGACTGATCAACATCTTTTTCTTAACACTTCATATCTTTAGGCAACTCCTAAAGTGTGACCACCTTTTGCATCAATTTGTGAGATATTCTATATAATACATTTAATGCAACCACTCCATATGATCTCAGTTAACCTTGGATAAGGGATTCACCCCTAATTTGCCTCTTAGATACTCATGAGAATCCTTACGTAAAGCCTTAGTAAATATATCTGCCAATTGTTCCTTCGTATTAACATATTGAAGTCTTACTTCTTCTTCTTGTACCATCTCTCTCAAGTAATGATACTTGATAGAAAAATTCTTGGTCTTTGTATGCATCACAAGGTACTTTGAAATATTAATAGCACTAGTGTTATCACAAAAAATAACAACTGGTTTTGTGATCTCTCCCTTCATACCTTTCAACTTTTGCTTGATCCACACTATGTTTGAACAACTTACTGCTACTGTGACATATTTAGCCTCTGTTGTAGATTGAGAAATACATTTTTATTTCTTACTTGTCCAAGAGAATAATCTCTTTCCTAAAAAGAATGCACCTCCACTTGTGCTCTTTCTGTCATCAACATTACCTGCCCAATCCACATCTGTGTAAAATTTCAGTTCAAACTTCTCATTTTTCTTGTAATATAACCCATAATCCTTTGTTCCCTTCAAATATCTCAGAATAATTTTTACTACCATCATGTGACTATCTTTAGGATTTGAAAAAAATCTTGCAACAATCCCAACAACTAATGTAATTTTTGGTCTACTGTGGACAACATATTTAAGTTTTCCAATCATTTATCTATACAAGGTTTGATTCACTTCAGCTGTCTCATCAGTCTTTGATAGTTTCTATCCAGTAGCCATAGGAGCACTTACATGTCTGTAGTCCTCCATGCCAAATTTTTTTAGTACCTCCTTGATATACTTAGATTGTGTAATGTAGATACCTTTCTTCATTTGATATACTTGCAAACCAACAAAGAATTTGATCTCTCCAAACATAGACATCTCAAATTCAATTTGCATCTCTTTTGCAAATAATTGGCATAAAACATCTTGTCCTCCCAATATGATATCATCAACAAATATTTCAGCTAACATTATCCCTTTACCTTTCTCATACTTTAAGTACAGATTACTATTGTCATATGTCATTGTAAATCCAATCTTGACTAAGTAATTGTGCAATCTCTCATACCACGCTCTAGGGGCTTGCTTCAATCCATACAACGCTTTATGTAGCTTGCAAACCATATTATTCTTGTTTGAATCAAAAAATCCTTTAGCTTGTTCAATGTATACCTCTTCTTCCAGTATTCCATTCAGAAATATTGATTTGACATCCATTTGATATACTTTGAATCCATTATAAGTTGCATAAGCCAGTAGAGTTCTAATTCCTTCCAATCTTGCAACTAGGGAAAACATCTCACCATAATCATTGCCTTCTTCTTGTGCATAACCTTTGCATACCAGTCTGGCCTTATTTCTTATAACTTCTCTATGTTTATTCAGCTTATTTCTAAATACCCACTTTGTTCCAATAACATTCTTGTCCTTTGGTCTAGGTACTAGTGTCCAGGTTTGGTTCTTATCAATTTGTATAATCTCTTCATTCATTGCTTGTATCCAATCTTCATTACCTGAAGCATCTTTCACTGATTTCAGCTCAAATTCACATAATAAGCATGTCTAATTTTTCAATTTGCTTCTTGTCATCACCTCTGAATCTTTATCTCCAATAATTTGATCTGGTTTATGATGTCTTCTTAAATACTTTGCTAGTGTAGGCTTTGGTCTTCTTTTCTCTTGTTGTTCATCCTCATATTTATCATCAAAACTAATTTCAAGTTCATTTTGTGTCTCTACTTCTTCCTCAGATTGCTTGGCAGTCTCGTCATGATGCTCGACAACATCTTTCTACAAATCAACATTTTCTTGTTATTGCTCAGTGGCATCATTTCATTGTTCGACAACTTCTTTTTCTGGTTCAGGCACACTACTGAGCTCTCCTTCATTCATACAAATGAAAGATCTATAATCTTCAGGTTCTTGCTTCCATTGGACACTTCATGCATATTCATCAATTCTAACATTTTCACTTTCCAGAACTTTGTTAGGGTTAAAATTCAAACACTTATATGCTTTTCTCTTAGTGGAATAACCTAGGAATATGCCTTCATCACTCTTAACATCAAGTTTTCCATTTCTATTATACTTCAGTATATAACATTTGCTCCCAAGAACTTTAAAATATTTTAAATTAGGTGCATAACCATACCATAACTCATAACATGTAATATCAGTACCTTTCTTGACTTATACTCAGTTCAAGGTATAGACTATTGTACTTGCAACTTATCTCCAGTACTTTTGTGCAACATTCTTTTCTATCATCAGTGTTCTAGCACAATCCATTATTGATCTATTTCTTCTCTGAACTATGCCATTCTGTTGGGGATTCCTTGGAGCAGACATTTGTCTTTTAATTCCTTTGTCATTGCAAAATAAGTTTAACTCATTTG
Source organism: Thuja plicata (assembly GCA_018584345.1). Lineage (NCBI taxonomy): Eukaryota > Viridiplantae > Streptophyta > Pinopsida > Cupressales > Cupressaceae > Thuja > Thuja plicata. The sequence continues at coordinate 1,052,545 of MU227069.1, forward strand.
ATATAAACTCTCCTCCTCAGTCAGATCTCAGATAGTTCTAGCTCTTACCTGTCTCTTTTTCAACTGTTGCCAAATACCACTTAAACAATTGAAAAGCGTCAAATTTTTCTTTGAGAAATGTTAGTGTCATCATTCGAGAATAATAATCAACAAATAGTATGAAATATTTATCATCTTGGTATCTTTGTACACCAATAGGTCCACAAAGGTCAGTATGAACCAATTCCATAACATTATCAGAAGTATAGGTCTTTTCTCTTAAAACTAGGCTTTATCATTTTCCCCAATTGACATTGCTTACACATAACATTATCAGGTTTCTCCAATCTTGGTAACCCTCTTACTCTTTTCATCTTGCTAATGTTTACCAAATTGTCAAAGTTCACATGACATAACCTCTTATGCCATAACCATATATCATCATATTGTGCAAACAAACATGTCTCATCAGATAAATCTAGATAAAACAAATTACCTCATGTCTGTTCTCCACTTCCAATCAGTTCACCAGTATCATCAAAGATCTTATCTTTTCTATGATGGAACTCAAATCGGTATCCATAAGTATTCAAATGAGAAAAAGTAAAAAAAATACAGTTTATCCCTTCAACCCAATAGGCATTCTCACATATGATCTTGTTAGTTAGTTTTATTGATCCTTTTCCTTTCACAGGACATGGTTTGTTATTACCAAACTTAACACTACCACATTTGCAATAGTTTACGGTTTCAAATTTACTTTTATCACCAATCATGTGATGTGAGCAACCACTATCAATTATTCATCTATCACCTTTACTCGTATATGAAATAAGTGTAGTTTTCTCATCTTCATCAGAATCATCTTTCCTAGCAACATAAACAACTTCTATATCACTATCATCAGATTTATCATATTCACTATCAGTTTCTTCTTCATAAATATAGCATGATTTCTTACCTTTGTCATTATAGTCCCTATACCTTCTAAAATCTCTGTCATTCTCTACTTTCTCTTCTCTCATCCTTCTCATTTCTGTTAGGACATATTGTAGTAATATGACCAACTTTGGTACATGAAAAACAAATTATAGAAAGTTTACCTTTGAATTTTCCTCTTCCTCTTGGCAGTCTTCTAGCCATAAGTGCTTCAAGCTCATCAAGATCTTCATTAGAAGTGTTATTGTCACTATTCACATGTCTTTCTTTTCCTTTCTTTGATTTATGAAGAGTCAATTGTGATTTGAATGCAGAATAAACATGATTAGGAGTGAAATTATCAAAATTTGACATCTCAAAAGCAATAAGTCTACTAACTAGACCTTCTAGAGTTAAATTTTTACCAGGAGTACATCTCAATTCTTGTATAGAAGACACTCTAATAGCATAAATAGGAAGTAAGGTTCTCAGTACCTTGCTAATAATAGTATCATCACTAATAGTTACATTAGCTCCTCTAATAGCATTTACAACCTCCTTAACTCAACTACAGTACTGAACAATAGTTTCACCATCTTGCATTCTCATTTCATCAAACTTACCTCTCAAGCTTTCAGATTTGTCTCTCAGTACATTTTTATCACCTCCATAGATAGTTGCCAATGTATCCCACATTTCTTTTGTAGTTTTGCAATCTTTTATGTCTTCAAATTCAATATAGCTTAGGGATGATGCAATCTCCAACATTTCTTGGTTGTGTTCTTGTTTTTATTTTATCTTCTGAGATTTTACAAGAGTAGGCATTGTTATGTAATCATTTTCCACAAAGTATTTTGTAGCATCTCCAATTCCATCTAGGTGTAGCTTCATCAAAATTTTCCATGCAGGGAAGTTCTCTGTGTTCAACCTCGGTACCTCCTTTTTATAGATCTTGATCTTTAGCTTCAAGTACCTTCAAAATTTTCTCTACAAGCACCATAATTCTCTGTTACAAATTTTTAGAATGATTCAGAATAACTGAGAGGGAGGGGGTGAATCAGTTATCCTAGGTCCAGATGTACCAATCAAACTTTCAAACATGTCAACCAACTCAGATCCACTAAGTAATCCACTTGATCTCAATAGCATATAATAAATAATATAAACTTGCAGTTTACTATCCTAATCTAATCAAATTGAAGAATATAAAATATTAACAATACAACACATCAAATAACATTCACACAAGTATGACACTAGGATTTAACATGGAAACCCAATATGAGAAAAATCACCAGTAATATGCTACCAATTTTTCACTCTTCTGAAGTGAGCTCCGTGAAAAGCCAACACGGTTAAAGGTTGTAATACACATTGTTAAATGTGACCCAATTAAAGGATTTAATCACCCTATTAAAAGTGATCCTTGTTAGACGGCTTAGACCATTCCATTAAAATGTCACCTTGATTAAAGGATTTGAAAATATGACTGTTCGGTCAACCTTGTTTAAAAGAATTTTGCAATTGATACAATAGTTAGAAAGTAACAAAAAAATGTGATCCAAAACATACAACTCACTTTGCAAATATAGATCCATTTATAGCTCAAAATTCTAATTCACTGACTGGCCTTCATTTTCATCTCTATCATTCATATATGCTCAGAAATCCTTCAAGCAATCACCACTGTGCAGTCCTTTACTACTCTCTTTAGCCTTTTCTTCCTTCTACTTAGATTTTTTCAATCAATTGAGTTAACCTCATACCACACACACATAACTTACAATTAGGTTAATCTTATACCTCTCTAGTCAGGTAGCTTGATCTATTACCACTTAATCATCACCTTAGATCTTAGGGTTACGTTCGATCCAATGAATCCTTCCAACATTTCATTTCCATCTACATTGTAGAATACATCCTAAAACTCCTTCTTGAATCCATACATAAAATGGTTAAACATGTATTACATGGTCATTTAATTCTCTACAAAAATCATCCTTATCTTAAATACGCTTCACATATCCCAAGAAAATCAACTGTGTCAGCTGGGATCTCAAATCTCTCTTGAACTATCATAATACTAACACTCGGTCAATACTATGTTCTGTCGCTTGGTCATCACTAGATAACTCAGTAATTCTCTAACACTCAGAAAATATTGATGCTCGATCGACACCAAATTTTATCAACATATCCTGGCGCTCAGTCAACACTAGCATCACTCGACACAAACTGCTTGAACTTATGTTTCTTAATCTTCTTCTCTGTTACTCGGTCAAGACTAATCTTTTAGTCATCCAAACTTCACTTAGACTTAAGATAAACAATATATTACCTTTTCAAGGTGTGATATCATCAAGTACCCATTGTAGTTTCACATAACTCAAACATTTCACCAGGTCTTCTTGTTATCTCTTCTTTTCAAATCTTCTTCATCAATCAATTGATATGGCACTTTACAAGATAGCAACTGTCTTACCAATTAAGGTTTGACATCAATGGAAATATAAAAATTGTTTCAATTGTAGTTTCCAACACTTGTAAGGTATTTATCCTTTCCACAAGGGTTGTATCTCTTTTGTAATTGAGAAGTGAGCTCTAGGCAGTGAGCATGAATGCATGTGCATTACCAAACATTGTAAGACTATTTCTGCAGAATATTATCTTGTGGGTCTCATCCCCATCGCGGATTTCCCCTAAAAAGGTTTACACAATAAAAAATACATGTGTTGTGGTGATGTTATTATTTACTTTATGCCCATGCTTGTTACTTTTCTTTTCATGCAATAAGTGGTTTGTGGGTCAATTCAATAAGGTTAAAATTGTTGAACACTAATTCACCCCCTCTCAATGTTCCCTCATTCCAACAATTGGTATTAGAGATACATCCCTTGGAATAAGCCTACATCTTGAGGGTGATCTAGGAAGAAGGAATGGATTCAGGTTTGCATGAAAAAAAACCATATTTGAATTAGATGATCTTGATCATTCTAAAACTGAAGTACATGAGTTGTAGAGGAATCTCAAAGAAGCTAAAATTTTCATTAAGACATTGAAAGTACAATTCAAGAAGGCTAAGATGAAGAGTAGGGAACTTTGTGAACATTAAAAGCAAAAGGATACTGAGAGCTCAGATGATGATTAATTAAGTCATAAATTGAAGGAGAAAACTGAAGAATGTGAGAAGCTTAAGAAAAAGAATGTAGTCATGAAGCATGAGATTGAATCTATAGTGATGAATATGGACAAAGAGAATGAGGATAGAAAGATGAATGAAGATAACCTAAGTCAGTCCCTAAAAAAAGATTTGATCAATGCAATGGACTTGTTCCTAACCTACAAGACTCCAAGGTTAAAGAGGAAGAACTAAGAGAATAAATTGTGATTTCTAATGACTATAAGAAAAAGTTCATGATCAACTTCGTAAAATTTAATTCATTACTTGAAAGTTAGAGGATTGCAATTGAAAAGAGTGGTCTTTGATTTGAGAAAGCAGAAAGCTCCATAACTGGTCAAGAAAAACCTATATTTGAACAGAACAAGGAAAAGAGGACATTTTCAAGACACCCCAATTTTCAAAGGACTAGTTGTAAATGTTATATTTTCAATAAATTTAGTCATAAGATCATGCATTGTAGAAATAAGATGAATAAGAATAGTGCATCATTTTCTGGTCAATGTTTTAAATGCAATAAACATGGTCATAATTCAAGTGAGTGCAGAAGTGTTGTGAACAACTCTTTCAAAAGAAAAAAAAAAAACATTAAATGTTATGCATGCAATGGGTTTGGTCATATTGAAAAGCGGTGTGGAACAAGGAGAAACCAGAGGAGAAACAACAATGGGAAAATGAATGGTGTATGCTTCAAATGCAGTAGGTTTAGACATATTGAAAGGTATTGTGGGACTAATAATGTGAACAAGAGAGGTTCGGTAGATAGGAGAAAAAATAATTTGGGAAATGATAATGGCAAAGAAAAAATGGATGTGGAAGAAGTTTGAAAGGTCATGAAGAAAACATGGGTGAAGAAGAGTAAGGAGGACACATCTGAAAGGTTCATACCTACATTTGGTGCTAATAATTCCTTTGGGAATTGAGTTTAGGTTTTTGGCCTAGGGGGATCTTACGAGAAAATATTATGAAACCCCCCTAAAAATGTTGATGCTTGGATCTGGAAAGCATGGAGAAGTTGTAGTAAGTTGGAACAAAAGTTTTGAATCTAATCTTGAAGGCATTAGATAGGATTTGGAGACTAGCAGTAGGTTTCTATGAATTAGCTAGTGAAATGGGCACATAGAACAACTTAGTGTTTAAAGCATTTATGTCACCTAAAATTCAGGTGTAAAAAGTACAAAAGGAAATTTTTGGCACTTATTTGTCACTTTGCATTTGAGAACACAAGGAGAAGAAGTGTTCTATAAGCTATTTCCAGTGAGGTCAAAGTGACTTAGCGATTGTTCAAACAAATTCACATGCGAACCCTAGTGCAGTAAAGTTTATTTATCTGTGCATATATTTAAAATTAAAATATTTCAAGATGAGTACACATGTGATTGTGGACATTAGTGAGAGGCCCCAACCTAAATTTAAGAAGAATCCCTTTAAGTAGATAGAGGTAGATCATAAGAGTGCATTTTCAAATGTCTTGTATTGAGTTTTCCATGTAGAAGGTGTTAGGGAATATATTCATGCCAACATGGATAACCATGGCATTGATTAAATGAGGGATTTTTACAATAGTAAGCTTAAGGGAAAGGATGGTAAGATAAAACTAGAATTCAAGGCCCTAGACGACAAGAATTTTGATTAGTATACTAGTTTTCCATTGATAGAACAAGAAGAATGGATACATTATGTACTGAGAAGGGTACATGATGAGTTTATGTGTCTCAACGAACCTTTCAAGATCACAAAGGAGGTTATATATACAGTACCAGGATTATGTGCATCCAATGAGAATCTTCTACTAAAATGAATTAAGAACTAGATAGTTACAGATGAAACCGATTCTAATCTTCACAAAAGAGTGATGAAAATTAATGATATGGACATCTTGGACAGTTGTATAATATGGTCAGAGGTTTGGCGAGGTTCATTTATTGACTAAAAGTGGTTGCAGATGTCATGAGATGTTTTAGATAGTCTCTACTTGGTTTATGTAAAGTTATAGATATTTTCATGATGATTTAGATATGATATGAGCTCAGGTATGGTGATTGGCTTCTACGCTATCTCCCTGTGTTGACAGTATAACTATAACTGGTTCAGTGTGCGCTTCTAGGTTGATATTTTTCTCTATGTGTTTGGGTGTATGTTTGTGACATTCTGATGTATCCTAAATTTAAATATTTTGTGGTCTAGAGTCCCGCAAGGAATTTTTCAGGTGTTAAAGTGGATGTTGATAGTGTTCTTGGGGTTTGACATGATAGATGCTCACAAATCCAATGATTTGGATGGGTTCAGATGTTTTTTTATAGTGTCTATGGATGTTCTTAGATTATGTTTTTACTGACTTGGTGGTCCACATCAATTGTGGTGATTGGTTTTGAATGATTTTTCAGTCGATGATAATTTTTGTTATGTCCTTAGCTAACTTGATTAGTAAAACATTTTGTGGAAATTCTAGGCATGATTTGTGGCTGTGTTATGAGAATGAGGTTGTTGATAAGGATCATTTATATGTTTTGGTTGACATACTTTGATCAGGTTTATTATTTTTGGTAGGTGGATTTAATGTTTTAAATTAGGGTTGAGTTGACCTTGTTTATTTTTCAAGGTTGATTAATTACATATATTTTGGGAAAATATCTTGTATTATGGATTTTGTGATTACTTGGAGAGAAAGTGTACCAGATCTGTTGAGGTTTAAGTTTCTCTTTGTAGGTGGTAGAGAAGATTCAACATAGATCTCCATTGTACTTTATTGTAATTGACCTAGGCATAAGGAAAATTCTATTATGAAGTTCATAAAAACTCTTATGATCATTATAGTGATCTTGTAAGGTGGTGAGCCTTCCACATGGTTGCATCCCTTTTATATTTGAGAAGTGAGCTCTGGGTAGTGTGCCTGAATGCATGTGCATTCCCCATTTGTAATAAGTTATACTTATAACAAGGTATAGTCTTATTGTGGGTTTCAGCCCCACCAAGGTTTTTCCCCTAGCAGGGTTTCCTTGCTAAAGAAGTGAGCTCTGGGTAGTGTGCCTGAATGCATGTGCATTCCCCATTTGTAATAAGTTATACTTATAACAAGGTATAGTCTTATTGTGGGTTTCAGCCCCACCAAGGTTTTTCCCCTAGCAGGGTTTCCTTATGTTATGTGTTGTGGATTTTTTTATGATTTATTCATGCAAGTTTAATTCATTAAGATAAGAAATAAGGGTTTTAAGGTTTGAGATTTTTTGAATTTTTGAAGCTTTGTAATAACTAATTCACCCCCCTCTCAATTGTTTTCTACCATATTTCCTACAATTGGTATCAGAGCTTGGTCCCTTGGATGAATTTTAAAAACTTGAGGGTGATCTAAAGATGGAAGCTTATAAGAAGGCTAGTCCAAGGTTTGATGGATCCAACTACACTTTATGGAAGAGTCACATGATAGTTCATCTCAGGTGCATTGATGAAGATTGTTGGAAGATTACAATTTTTCCTATACTTCTCTTGCGAACCGTACTACTCTAGATAAGATCAGGGATGTCAAAGAAAACATCAGGGTAAAGGAAGATTTTTTGAGTTACTTGACTAATGTTGAAATGAAAAATTTCATGGAATAGGAGACAACTAATGAAATTTGGGAGAATTTTTGGACCTTTTATGAAGGAGTAGGGAAGTGAATGTCGCCAAGTTGTAGAGTTTGAAGGGAAAGTATGAAGGCTTAAACATGAGTGAGGATGAGAATATTGCCTCTTTCATGCTTAGGGTGAATGAGGTGGTGTGTGCTATTAGAATTTCTAGAGGTACTTTTGAAGAGGAAAATATTGTTGCTAAAGTATTGAGATCCTTGCCTTCTTCTTATAGACACAAAGTTGTAGCTATTCAGGAGATTTGAACAATGAAAAATGTCACAAGAGACAAGTTGGTTGGTAAGCTTACTACTTTTGAGATAAGGTTATTTGTTGTTGCATTACCTAAGGTGGAATTAGCATTTGAATTCATTATATTTGTAAAGGATATGGATAGATCTGACACATGAGAAAGATCCATAAGGAGACTGTCAAGATATGAGAAAGAGGTGAAAGATCTTGAAAAAGAAGAGAAAGAACTTCAAGAGTTGGAAGAACTAATTGATATAATATTTCCAAAATGTTCTGGTAAGTATAAAGGAAAGATGCCCCTTAAGTTTTTTTCATGCAATAGGATAGGACATTTTGTATCTAGATGTTTGGAAAGGGTTCCTAAATTTAAGAATAAAAAACCTACTATTGCAAAGACATGTTACTATGTTGTTTATGAAGGAATTACATATGAGGAATCTGATTTTTCTGACAAGAGTGATAATTAATTTATATTAATTTCTATCAAAGAAGAATATCCTAAGCCTAAATATTCTATGCCTACTAGTTCTGCTAGTTCTGTTGTTGAAGAGAAATCCCTAGTTGCTCAAGTTGTCAAAGACAATAAATGGGCAATAGACAGTCGATGCTCTAATCATATGGTAGGCGATAAAAAAGAGTTTGTGAGATGTGAAAATTAAGATGGTGGTATTTTTAAATGAGGAGACAATACTTGTGGTATGATCAGAGATATAGGTTTTATTTCTCTAGATGGAAAGAATAATACAAATGATGTACTCTATGTGGAAGGTTTGAAACATAATGTTTTTAGTGTTGGGTAGTTGATGGAGAAAGGTTATGACCCTCATTTCAAGAATGGTAAATGAAATATCTTGAATGACTCTGGCATAAACATTGAAATAGGACCAAATATAAAAGGTAACATATTTCATTTAAATAGTGGTTAGAAAAGTTATTTGATTTCTCAAATAAATGAAAGTTGGTTATGGCACAAAAGATTGTGTCATGTCAACTTTGATAATATTGAGGCAATAATTTCTACTTATGTTGTTAGAGATCTTCCTAGAGGAAAGAAATCCGCTAACACTATTGTTAGGATTAACAAGACATAAATAACAATTACATGCAGAAATATAACCAATATCAGAGAATAATAAACCAAAGCAGAAGAGAACACAAGACACAAAGATTTAACATGGTTCACCCAATCCCTGGGCTACGTCCACCAAACAGCAAAGTCCACTCTTATTATTATCCATTGATTACAATCTAATCGCAAAGCGTAAATCCCTTACAGCTCAATACCACCATAAAACATACATCATGATAATGAAACCCTAACCCTAAGCCAACTTATACAATCTTTATGTCGCTTAAGGGTTAGAACATGTGGGTCCAGAAATTGGCCAAAAATAAGCCTCAAAAAGGTAAAACATTTTCCAATACAATGCTTTCCTGATCAGTCACCACAGTATAACAATATCCCACTTGGGGACTGATCAAACTCCACATAAACCAACAATTCTCCCACTTGGAGACTGATCCTATAGCTAAACCGCTACCCTGTGAAGATCCCATTGGATCCAACCTTACTGGACTCTATTGTTATGTTAGTCTATTCAATCTAGAAGATGAACCGAATCTGAAAAACAATTCAGCTTCTCCCTCATCACAAACTTTGTAAACATATCTGCTAGATTATCATATGTATATATCTTTTCCAGCTTTACTGCCCATCATCTAAAACTGGCCGAATGAAATGATACCGCAACTATATGTTCTTTTTCTTTGAGTGCAAAGTAGAATTATTTGCAAGATGAATGAAACTCTGACTTTATGAATACACATAGTTATCTGCCTGTGGATGTCCCAATTCTTCCATGAAGAATTGAAGCCATATCATCTCCTTGGCCGCCTCTATAGCAACAACATATTCTGCCTCTGTTGTAGATAAAACATTCACCTTTTGTAATTAAGAAATCCAACATAGCAACATCATATTCTGCCATGAACAGTAGTAGTAGAGCCCCCAAAGTGCAAACACTTATTGGATGTACCTCTCAAATATCTGAGAATCCATTTGACTGCATTCCAATGCTCAATCCCAGGGTGGCTTATATACCGGATAACGACTCCCACAACATGTGCAATATCTGGCCTAGTACATACCATAGCATACATTAAGCTCCCTACGACTGAAGCATAAGGTATCTTGGAAATTTTTGCCTCTTCTTCTAGTGTCTTTGGACACATCTCCTTAGTCAATTTCAAATGACCAGGCAAAGGTGTAGTGACCGCTTTGGCATCCTTCATGGAGAATATCTGCAATGCCTTTTCAACATAATCAGCCTGAGATAGAGTTAATTTTATGTTCTTCCTATCTCTGCAAATTTTCATGCCAAGGATTTGTTTTTCTTCCCCCAAATCCTTCATAGCAAAAGATTTTACTAATTTTTGTTTCAACCCCTTAATATGATCCATGTTAGACCCAGATACAAGCATATCATCAACATATAAACATAGAATAATGTAGTTGGCATCATCCAACCTCTTGAAATAAACACAATGGTCAGAATCACATCGAGTGTATCCATTCTCATTCATAAAAGTATCAAACTTAATATACCATTTCCGAGGGGCTTGCTTCAAGCCATATAAAATTTTTTGCAATCTGCACACTAAACTCTCCTTGCCCTTGACGTCAAATCCCTGTGGCTATACCATATATATTTCTTTATTCAAATCACCATGAAGAAAAATTGTTTTAACATCAAGCTTCTCTAAATTTAAATCTTCAATAGCCACAATAGTTAAAACCATACGAATAGAAGTCATTTTAAAAAATGGAGTAAATATCTCATCAAAATCAATACCATGTTTCTATGCAAATCCTTTTATGACTAATCTAGCTTTAAATATTTTCTTACCTCCATCTTCTTCTTTCAACCTATAAACTCATTTATTCTGCAAAGCCCGTTTACCTGCAGGTAACTTACATAAACTCCAAGTTTGATTTTTCAGAAAAGAGTCCATTTCTTCTGTCATTGCAGACTCCCACTGAAGCTTTGTATCCACTTGCATAGATTCATTATAACATTCAGGATCACCAGCATCAGTTAAAAAAAAAGAATACAAAGAAGGTGAAAATCTATCCGGAGGTCTACTTAGCCTTGTTGACCGTCTAACATTCACTGGGGTGTGTGGTATTTGTTGTTTCTATTGTTGCAGAGCATAAGGAATTACTGGAACATTATCTTTTGGAGTATCACCCAACTCTACATAATCGGTGTCTTTCTTCTCATGTTGTCACAACAGATCTTTGTACAATACTTTCTCATTGAATATGACATCCCTACTTCTTACAATTTTATGATTTTCAAAATAAAAAAGTCTATAGACAAATTCATCAATGCCATATCCAACAAATACACATTTCTTTGATTTTTCTTCCATCTTGGTTCTATTTTCAAAATCTATATGTGCAAATGCTTCACAACTGAAGGTTATGAGAAAAGAATAACTTACCTTCTTACCAGTCCATGCTTTCTCTGGAATACCACAACCCAAAGGAGTAGGGGGACCTCTGTTAATTAAATAAATAGAAGTATTTACAACCTCTTCCTACATGTTTAAGGGGAGCCCAACATGCAATCTCATAGTCCTTGCATGCTCCATTATTGTCCTAATCATGCGTTCAACCACTCCATTTTCTTGTGGAGTCCTTGGAACCATTTTCTACCTATGAATACCATTAGAGGAACAATAATCTTCAAATTATTTTATGCAATACTCACCACCATTATCAGATCTGATATATTTTAATATTTTACCAATCTCATTTTCAACCAAGGTTTTCCATTTTTAAAAGTTTCAAATACATCAGATTTCTTCCTAAGGAAATAAATCTAGACTTTCCTAGTTGCATCATCAATGAAAGTAACATAATACAAAGAGCCACCAAGATAAAATACATGAGCTGGCCCCCATACATCTATATGCACAAGCTCTAAATTATCATCTTTATTTTCCTTCCCACCCTTCAAGAAACTAACTATCTTTTTTTTTCCATACACACAACTTTCACAGAAATCCAAATTTACACATTTAAGACATGGTAAAACTTTCTTTGAGTGAAGTAATTTCATACCTTTCTCACTCATGTGCCCAAGTCTTTTGTGCCATAGCATTATTTTGGTATCCACAGTGACTTTCATTTTCTACCTACTCAACTACAAAAATTGTTCTTGAACATTCACTTTTCTTTGTAACAATTAGAGTAGAAGGAACAACATTACCTGTACAAAGATATAAGGTGCCTACTTTCACACATTTTGCTAATACTAAGAAACCTTTTGAAACCTTCCAAATTTTATCATTAAAAGTAACTGTGCAACCCTCATCACCTTGTAGCCAATGATTCCCATTATGCAATGTAATCTTAATTCTTCCCTTCCCAACAATTTGACAGGGTTCATTATCTCCCAAATAAACTTGATCAAAATCACCTTGGATATAATCAATAAAATAACTCATATGGGGTGTAGCATGAAAAGAAGCCCCTGAATCTAGAGCCCATGAATCATCAAAATTCTCAAGGGAAAGAATCAAAACATCATCTTTAGGTTTATTACTTACCACATTTGCCTCCTTATTGCCTTCTTGTTTGTCTCCTTCTTTATTCTTCCAAGACCAACAATCTTTCTTCTTATGACCTAGTTTTCCATAGTACCACCATTCGCTAGGTCCTCTTGATTGAGACCTCTTTCCTTTTAAATTTCCTTGTGATTTCCCATGATTTCCCATGATTTCCAGAGTTGTTTCCTTTATCTCTTGTTTTGCCTCTGCTTTCTGCATTGAAAACACTACCTGATGTAGATCGGCCTGATATTTTTGACAAATTTCCTTGCTTAGAATAACACCAAAAACATCATCAAATTTTAGGGTGTTTGAATTAGAAATAGAGTTACTAATAGCCATTATCAAGCTACTCCAACTTTCTGGCAAATAACACAGAATCAAAAAAGCCCTAATTTCTTCATCAAAATTTATACTCACAGAAGAAAATTGACTAGTGACTGTATTGCACTCATTTTAATGATCAGTCACTAACCCACCTTCTACCATCTTCATATTAAATAAATGCTTCATAAGAAATACCTTATTCGAAGCGGAAGACTTTTCATACAACTTTTCTAGGGTTTCCATCAACTCTTTAGTTATCTTTTCTTTGGTAATATTAAATGCCACCAATTGTGTCAGGCATAAGTGAATGCTACCCAATGCCTTTCTATCCAGAGTACCCCAATCCTCCTAAGACATAGTTACATCTTTATTGGTCACTCCTCCCAATGGTCGTCATAAATCTTCTGATAGAGATAGTCCTCCATCTGCATTTTCCATAACTAAATTTTTTTTCCATTAAACTTCTCAACCTTCAGCCTACCCTCATCTTCCATTACTCCCACTCAACTGTGAGACTCCCACTAAACCATGAGATCTTCCTGCAGAGGATAACTGAACACAACCTCGATCTGATACCACTTTTTAGGATTAACAAGACAAAAATAACAATTACATGCAAAAATATAACCAATATCAGAGAATAATAAACCAAAGTTGAAGAGAACACAAGACACAAATATTTAACATGGTTCACCCAATCCTTGGGCTACATCCACCAGACAACATAGTCCACTCTTATTATTATCTAGTGATTACAATCTGATCACAAAGCGTAAATCCCTTACAGCTCAATACCACTATAAAACATACATCATAATAATGAAACCCTAACCCTAAGCCATATTTATACAATCTTTATGCTGCTTTAGGGTTTGAACATGTCAGCCTAGAAATTGGCTGAAAATAAGCCTCAAAAAAATTTGCCACAATGTAACAACTATTTACAAAGAAATTTATTGTAGAAAGGTAAAACACTTTCTTGGATAATACTTTCCTGATCAGTCACCGCAATATAAAAACTATTTACAAAGAATGTCATTTGGGTAAGAAAACAAGAGTTAGTTTCTATTCTAAGAATAAAAATTCAAATGGATTGTTAGATCTTGTTCATTAAGATCTGTGTGATCCTGCCAAGATAAGACGTTTGCAAGGTGATAGGTATTTCATGTTGCTCATTGATGAAAAATCTAAGATGGTATGGGTAAATTTCTTAAAAGAGAAGTCTAAAGCCTTTGATAAGTTTAAGATCTTTAATAAAATGGTTGAGACAGGCACAAGATTGAAGATGAAGTTTTTAAGATCACATAGAGGAGATGAATTCACATTTAGTGAGTTGAATTATTTTTGTGAGAAGCATGGGATAAAGAGACATTTATTTTCTCCAAGGACTCCACAACAGAGTAGAGTGGTAGAGAGGAAGAACATGTATATTCTTGACACTACTAGGACCATGATACTTGAAAGAAATTTTCTATAGATGTTTTGGAGAGAAGTAGTTAGGATTGTAGTGTACATTCTCAACTGGGTACAAATCAAAGGAGATACATGTAAGATACCTTATAGCTATAGTGTGAAAATGTGACTACATTTAGGTATTTTAGATTTTTTGGTAGTAAATGCTATATCAAAAGAGATGAGGATTGTGCCATCCTAAAAAGTCAGCACCCTTCTTAGGTGCTCATTTTTAGCCTCATTTTAGTATGTATGGGTTCCCACATTGATTTCATGTCCTTCTAACACTTATGCATCCTTCAAATCAACATTATTTGTTAAAAAATTGAGAATGGATCTAACATATATGCATGATTTACAATTTTTCATCAAATCACATAATTCATCTTCCACCTAGGTCCTTTACATGCATTTTTAGATTTTGGGATTTGTCTTGATTTCTTGGTGGATTTAAGATTTCAAACCCCCTTCTTGGCACACAACCCTAGGTCCAAGGAAAACTTTGAAAAAGTATGCCTAGACAAGGTTGACTTAAGTCAGCCTTATCCTGGATGAGGTTGAGCTAATTCGACCTTGTCCTTGGGAATTGAAATTAAGGGGGCTCCAACCCCAATGCGGGGGTCTTTCTCCTAGGTTCTTAATTGGGTTTGACATTGCAAAATCTAGGCCCCAAAATGTGTATAAAAGGAGACCTCTCCCCCTCATTTTGAGATCCATTATACATCCATTACGCACCTACATTTTATGATAAAGAGACATCCACATGCAAGATACCATTTGGTGTGCATTCAAGAGATTCAAGTGTAAGGAAGCCATCAATCATTTCAATTCTTCTTCATCTTCTCTTTCTTCCTCAATCCAACATTGTTGAAAAATACAAAATTCATCATTCAAGGGTTTGGTTTCATGATTTCCTATTGCATTTTATTGGATTCCAAGCTATTGCATCAATACATGTAATCATCTCCAAAGAGGTATTGTAGGAATTAGGTATAGGGTGATTTATGTTTTAGATCTAGATTACATTTCATCTTTCCTTATGCAACTTCAATTCAATTTAAAGGTTAATTAGGATATAAGGGCTTGACCAAGGAAAGACCCTCTCCACAAAATTTTCCCCTTCTTTTTGTGTATAGGAAAAAAAATTAGAGTTTTGAATCTAGATTTTGGGAATTACAGAACTAGTTGTAGGTCCTTTGAAGATTCCATCAGCTTCAGGGTTTCTAGGACAAGTTTGAATTTTATGGACAAGGTCAAATTTCATGGACTAGGCCAACTTTGTTAGACATAGTCCTTTGGATATGATATTTTCACAGTCAAAAGTTATGGTGTCAGAGTGCTAGATCCAGAACCATGCCTTATTCCGACAACTTTGCGATAGTCAAAACCATATATGAAGTTCATTCCTCTTCTCCTAGCTTCAATGTGAGTTCATCCTTACTATTTTCCTCTTTCACTTACTTTGATAGATCAAATTTACATTTCTTTAATTATATTTCCATATCAGTTGCATCATATAATCACACTCTATTCTATAAGGAATACTCAAATACCCTTTTACCTAGATCTTGCATTAGCACGCCTTCATCATTTTCTGGTTGTGCTAATCAGATTGGTTTAAGGGTGGATTTTTGTTCCAATGCATAATATGATTTTGTGATTTATCTACATCCTATCATTACTTACCATTTTATATTGTACATTTTGGTGAATCTGACTTATTACATTTCCTCTTTTTTATTTTTGAGGTTAGATCTTCTTTGCGTGACATTTCCATTTTCATTTGATATCTAGATATACTTTTGATGCATTGTAGATATTTATATATTGTATTTATTACATTGTTTAATCTACATATAATTACATTTCTAGAGTCATTACACAATATTTCATACATTAGTTAACATTGCATTTCATCTAGATCAATTCATTTCTTGTTTATGCATTTGCATTGATGAAAAGTAACAAAAAACAAAATTTCATTTCTTCATATTAGATCATGATTATAATACATACATTTTCTCAAGGTGGTAATGGCTTAGCCTCCCTTTTATCACTTTATGCCTCTCCTAAGGATCCCCCTCTTCAAGATGCGATATTGGTGCAAGAAGATGTTTTTAACCCTTCTTTTAATAATCTCTCTCTTTCAAGAGAAGTGTTGAAGATTGATATTAACTCTTCTCTTGATATGTGATTCCCCCATAAGTATACCTTGCTAAACTTTGATAATTCCCCTTATGGAACCTTTCCTTCTAGGAATGAAGCCTTGATTAATGATACTTCTCATAAATCTTGCAATGATCTCCCTATTTGAGATGAACCACTAGATGATAATTTTGACTATTCTCTCCCCCGTGAAACAACTTTTGTCCAAGAAGATGATCTAATGGTTAACATTTTTTATACTTCCTTTAAATATGACACATTCATGATTGATATTTATCCTTATCCTAAGACATACCCCTTTATGATGACATTTTAGAGCAAGAGGAGGACATTATAAACACCTTTCTTAATATCACCTTATCTTCATTTGATACTCCTAAAGATGAAATATTAATGAAAGTTCCTAGTCCCTATTCTAAAGGTTGTACTACTCATAAGGAAATCTTGTAAGAAGAGGATAATATCATTAATAATTTCCTTTATTCTCTTCCATCTAATAATGAACCCATGAATAATCAAGAGCTTGATCAAGTCAATGTTGTCAATGTTTTGAGTACACCTAAAGTCATTGTTCATGCTCAACTTACGGTAGCCAACAAGCCTGTGTTAACTATAAAAGGATGCAATAAATTGAATTTATTCCAAACACCAAACAAACTTGTGGTTACTATTAAGGGTTATCCTCAACATCCTTCTCAAACTTTCACTACACCTATGATTATGGCTAGAGGATATAATCAACAAAGTTCTTTTCAAACTCTGAATAAGCCAATTTTAACCAAGAAAGGAAAAAATAGGAACTCTTTGGAGTTTATTAAGGACTATCATGTGGTGGCTCATACCTATCATACAAGAAACAATCCTTAACCTACTAATCTGGTTGTTCCTACTTCTCTCACACCTTCTCAACCCATACTTCATCCTTCACCTCATCTTCCTCAAAATCTTGGAAATGAGTATGATATGGTGGATCAATTACATGCTACTTCAGCTAAGATCTCTCGTTGGTAACTTGTTCAAAATTATCCTACATATCATGAAGCCTTGAAAAAATATTTAACCACTCTTCCAACTTCACCACCTAATTAGGATAATATCAATTCCTTCTTGGAATTTATTCATGCTACGCTTGTCCCAATTCAAATTGTCTTTACCAATGATGATTTACCTCCTAAAGAAGTTTAAGATCAAAATGATTCCCTTATGGTGGTAATCCTTATCAATGATAATATTATTCATAGGACCTTAATTGATAATGGGTCTAAACTAATTTTTTTTTATATGGACCTTAATTCATTCTTATTTGTGGCTTTGACAATATTGCTAAGAAAAAATTGGGCATTAGCACATTAACTATTAAAGTAGGACCTGTTATTATAGATACTCCTATTCATGTGACACCTGGACCTCTTAACTATAACCTTCATTTGGAAAGACCTTTGTTACATTCTATGAATTTTGTTCCTTCCACTCTCCATCAAAAAATCAAGTTTACCTACAACAATCTGATGTACACACTCATAGTAGATGATAGACCAAATAATTGTTTGAATAATGAGCCAAGCAATAAAATTGTTTCTATTGAAGAAGAACAAGATCAAGACCCTAAGGATGATCCTCCTTCTACTAGTGTCCTTTTAGATGACAATTGGGGATCCTTAGATTTCAACCCAAGTTATATTGGAGGATACAAAGTCTCAATATTGGAACTTAAACAATCTAAACCTGACAAAGAATCCAACACAACAAATCCTCTTTATGATGAGCTTAGTAATGATTTTTTTACTTCTTCCACCCCTAACGAATATTTAGAAACTATCAAATCTAATTATGATCACATAGTGACCTGTGAGGTCTCATTAACTCCTTATATGTCTTCTTGTTATGGCCCTGGTTAAAATTTATTATTGAAATATGGATTCAATGGGAATGGATGTGGAAAATATGGACAAGGAACTCAAATAGATTTAGGAAATGAGGGGCATGAACATTCTTATGGATTATGATTTAATTCTTACAAGTAGCATAAAATATTACTCTCAATGTTAACACTACCATGAATCATATACCCAAAGATGGTTCATGATGTGTGCAACAAAGCATGGAGAATAGTAAGAGACCTGTTAAAGCATACTCTCCTTCATCACATAACATTTCTCCTATATCTAACTTTAATCAAGAGATTATTTTTCCTAACCCTCTTTGTGCTAAGGTGCTTCTAGGCCTAAATGAGAAAACAAGTGTAGTCAACATCTTTTGAATCTTCCTTTCTACATGTATCATCTATATCATGACCACTCTACTCATGAAAGTCAAGACTTAAATTAAAAAATTAAACAACTCATTGATAGTATAATTATTTACATATCCTGTCATGGTGAGGTATTTTTCAAATAATATCTAAGTTTGTATTATGTTACTACACATTATGTAACATTGTTAGCCAATTCCTTGGGGGTTCTTTTTCATGCATGGTGTGATCATACTTTGTGATTAGCATAATAGGTCCTCTTTATCCTTGTCTTCACACTTTGAGGGAAAGGGTATATATACATCTCTCTCATCCTTTTCAAGGTTCCACTTTTCCTTTGATTAAGAGGTATTTTTATGGCATGTGACATCAAATCTGTCATAGAAATATTTGTTTGCAATAAGGATATGCATTTTTTATAATAACATTTTTCATTGTTCTCTATTGGTTTTCCATTGGAAGAAAGTTCCTTATCTTGGAGACTAAATATATTTTCATCCTTCTCAAGGATCCCTTGTACACTTCTTGCATGGTATCTCTTTTCATTCATCCCTTCCATGACCTCATAGTAGCTGTGACCTCTTTGGTTTGGACTGGGTGTTGCTTGTGGATATTGTCTTGGTGTTAAAACTTCCTTATCCTTGTCCATCATTTCCCTAAGATGACAAAATAGAACTTATTTTTTCATCTTAATGGGGGGGGATACATAGAATTCTTATTGCATATATATTGTTCACTTTAAGCATGATAGGTAGAGTACACTAGCATAACATAATTTGCTAGGGTCAGATCACTCTCCTTATCACATATTCGGGATTGGTTGACTAGAATAACACAATTTACTAGAAATTTTGACCAATAATTTTTATGATTTGAATAAAGTAACATAACTCTCTAGAACATCAAAAATGAGTCCTCTGAATGAACACACATATTTGATCCTTTGGCTGACTGTACATATTTGGTCCTTTGATTGACCGCACACATTTGGTCCTTTGACTGACCACACACATTTGGTCCTTTAACTGACCACTTTTTTGATCCTTGGATTGATCCTCCTCCTCTCTTTCATGGATGGAACTAGAATAACACAATTTTCTATACTATTTCCCCCTTCTCTCTCTCTTTCATCTATATCTCATTGATAGCCTAGTGCAACATTATTTACCTAGTCTGTGTCAACTATGATTGTCTTGATCTCTCTTCCATGGTTCCATATCATAACACAATTTTCTATTGAATCACATCATGGAGTCTTATCTTATCTTTTATGTATGTTATTTCTCTTTTTAGGTGATCACTTGTGGTCTCGCAATAGCTTTCTGAGTATGATATTAGCGGTTGAGACATTTTCTCTAGCGAGGTCTCTTAGACTAGTTGACTTAGAATCTTATTAAGATTTAGGCATTTGTTTTTGTTTTCTTTATCCTTGTATATGTATGTATTCTTTAATATCCTTGATTTGGGGGCTTGTGTCCTTAAATTTAGCAATGTCTTATCTCCCTGTAGTTTTCCCATAATCTCTATCTCCATCTCTTTCTCTTTCTCTTTCTCTTTCTCTTTCTCTTTCTCTTTTCTACTTTACCATGATCATGAGGCAAACTCATACCCCTGATAAAGTGGGGGATAAAGTTACTACCCTAAAAATTAAGCACCCTTATTAGGTGCTCATTTTTAGTCCCATTTTAGTATGTATGGGTTATCATATTTATTTCATGTCCTTATAGCACGTATGCACCCTTCAAATCAACACTATTTGTTCAAAACTTGAGAATGGCTCTAACTTCTATGAATGATTTCCCATTTTCACTGAATCACATAATTCATCTTCCACCAAGGTCCTTTACATGTATTTTAATATTTTGGTATTTGCCTTGATTTCTCTATGGATTGAAGGTTTCAAAATCCCTTCTTGGCACACAACCCTATGTTTTGGGAAAACTTTGAAAAATTATGCCTGGACAAGGTCGACTTAAGTTGGCCTTGTCCTGGAATAGGTTGAGCTAAGTCAACCATGTCCTTGGGAATTGAACTTAAGTGGGGTTAAGGATCAATGTGAGGATATTTATCCTAGGTGCTTAATTGGGGTTGGGATTGCAAAATCTAGGCCCCAAAATGTGTATGGAAGGAAACTTATCCCCCTCATTTTGAGATCCATAAGACATCCATGATAAATCCATTACACACCTATAATTTATGATAAAGAGACATCCACATGCAAGATACCATCCATTTTTAATTCAAGAGATTAAAGTGCAAGGAAGCCACCATGCATTTCAATTCTTCCTCATCTTCTCTTTCTTTCTCAATCCAACATTGTGGAAAACTACAACATTCCTCATTCAATAGTTTGGTTTCATGATTTACTATTGGTTTTTTTTGGAGTGCTAGATATTGCATCAATACTTGTGATCATCTCCAAAGAGGCATTAGATCATTGAGATATACAGTGATTTATGTTTTAGAGCTAGATTACATTTTATCTTTCCTTATGAGACTTAAATTCAATTTCAAGGTTAATTCCTATGCAGGGGCTTGACCAACCAGTTGCAGGTCCTTTGTAGATTCCATCAGATTTGGGGTCCCCAGGACAAGGTCAAATTTTCTAGACAAGGTCGACTTTCCTGGACTATCTTGACTTTGTTAGACATAGTCCTTTGGATATGATATTTTCACACTCAGAATTTATAGGTGTTAGAGTTCCAAATCCATAACCATACCTGATTTTGACAGCTTTGAAATAGTCAAAACCGTATCTAAAGTTCATTCCTCTTCTCCTAGTTTCAAGGTGAGTTCATCCTTTCTATTTTTCTCTTGCACTTACTGTCATAGATCATATTTACATTGATTTAATTATATTTTCATATCATTTGTGTCACATAATCACACTCTATTTCATAAGGAATAGGTCCAAATCCCCCTTTTACCTATATCTTGCAATAGCACCACTTCATCCTTTTTGGGTTGTGCTAATCAGATTGGTTTAAGGGTGGGTTTTTATTTCAACGCACAATATGACTTGGTGAGTGATCTACATCCTAATATTTCTCACCATTTTATATTGTACAATGATATAGGGAAATTTGATGCAAGAAGTGATGAAGGTATATTCCTTAGGTATTCTACCAAAAGTAAGGCATAAAGGTGCTACAATAAGAGGTTGAAGAGGATAGTCAAGAGTGGAAATGTATAAGTGGATGAAATTTTTGAGAGTCTATCCAAATCCTGTTAATATGATTCTGATGATTAGAATTCTAGTGTATTTAGGGACAACAACATCAACTTTAGAACCAAGGCCAAAGTTTTTTAGCGAGGATAGATGATCAAGCTTGTACAAGTGAAGATGAAGAAACACAAAAGTATGAGACAAATCCAAAGGCTATGAGGTATCTAATATTAAATCATTTTAAGGATCATATTATTGGTGATAGGAAAAAAATTGGTCAAACTAGGAGAAGGATTAACGGAGATCATATTTTCTTAATCTTAGATATTGAACCTAAATATGTGAGTGAAGCTTGTAAAGATGATAACTGGGTTAATGCCTTGAAAGAAGAGTTGTCACCGATTGAGAAGAAAAATACACAGATTCTTGTTCCTAGGCCTAAGGACAAGAATGTTATTAGTACTTAATGGGTGTTTAGAAATAAACTGAATGAAGGTGGAGAAGTTGTTAAGAATAAAGAAAGATTGGTGTTGAAAGGATATGCTCAAATGGAAGGTATTGACTATGATGAAACTTTTTTTCTAGTGACAAGATTAGAAGTAGTAAGACAATTTCTCGCTTTTGATTCTCATAAGAATTTTAAAGTCTATCAAATGGATGTGAAACCTGCATTTCTGAATGGCGAATTAGAAGAAGAATAAGTATACATAGAGAAACTATATGGTTTTCCATTAACTGATCAAACAGACATGTTTTTCAATTGAAGAAAGAATTATGTGGGTTAAAGTAAACTCCTTGAGCTTGGTATTCCAGATTGGACAAACATCTATTGAAGCTTGGGTTCAATAACAATATTATTGATATTAATTTGTATTTCAAAGTAGATAATGAGGAAATTTTGATTGTTGAGGTATTTTTTGATGACATTATCTTTGGAGGTAATGATAAGTTGAGCCAAGAGTTTTCAAGGGAAAGGCAAAGTATGTGAAGGAGATATTGAAGAAGTTTGGATTGGATGACTCAAAACAAGTGGTTACACTGTAGGAAATATGACAATGAACAATTGGGAGGGGGGTGAATCATTTATTCCAAACACATTAAAATTTAAAAAAACCCTTAAACCTTAAAACCCTTACTTCTAATCTTAAAGATTAAGCGTACATGCATAAATTAGGAAACACATCCACAACACTTGACACAATGATTTTTATCCTGGAAACATTGTTAGGGGAAAAAATATGGTGGGGATGAAGACCCAAAATATGAACTGTACCTTATAGAAGTATTAAAAATATTACAAATGGTAATGCACATCCATTCGGGCACACTTCCTAGAGATCACTGCTCAAATACAAAAGGGATACAACCCTGTGGAAGGCTCATTGCCTTACAAGATCACTATAATAATCAATCTAAGATTTTTGAACTGAATAATAGAATATATCCTATTCCTAGGTCACTTCCAATGAAGAATTATTAGATCTTTGCTAAAATCCTTTCTAACTCCTTCAGATGAGTAATTCAACTCTCAATAGATGTGCACTCTTTCTCTGCAAGAAATACCACATGTCTACACCACAAAATGTTTCCCTACTTATACCAAATTTTGTTAGGAATAAGAGTCCACCAACACAACTGAGGGGGGGGGGGTGAATCAATTGTGAGACATATTATTAAACATTAAAATCTATAAACCAAAACTTTAATCCAAATGATAACACAGTAAATGCCAACACGATAACACAATCCTTTGTTGTCGAGGAAACCCTGTTAAAAGATTTAACCCTATTAGGAGCTTATTAATGCATTAAAATACATAGTCCATGTTCAAGGATAGACCCTTTTAGGAGAGAAGAACAATAGTGGGTTCACTTCCCAGGCATACTGCCAAAAGAAGGTTAAAGCCACCCTCAAGGACTTACAGTCTGAAACACGAGTGTATATAGAATATATACAATCCAGTGAACTATCTGATAGCAAATGTCTTTGTTTGGTTAGTTCCAATGAAGTAAAATAATCACATCCTCTACTCTACATCTAGTAGACAATCAAACTCGCAGCTTCCACACTTCTCTGTCTCTTAATTCGCCTCTTTAGTACATACACCTCTTCAAAACAAAAGATCTCTCATATATACCCTATTACAATAATTGAATTAGGTCAGCCAATTAGGCTTTCCCAATATACAAATAACTATTTAACCCCTTTCTAAGATACACATGGTACATATAATAAGTAAACATCAATTAAAATTCATCAGATACAATCCAAGATTCGTAATCCACGCTCACAATCCATAATACATGTTACATCTCTAAAGTCGGCCCCAAATAGGTCTCCTCTAGAATACATGCCACAACTGACATCACCAACAATCATACGAATTGAAACCCATAAAAAAAATTCTTTAAAATGTCTTCTATCATCCCTTAATCTCCCATAACCTGACTCATCATCACTTTTAAGATATACTCAAAACACAGAGACTCGCTCTGTCAAACATCACTATCATAGTCTAGTATCCAGTCTTCACCAAAACATAT
Organism: Thuja plicata; assembly: GCA_018584345.1. Taxonomy (NCBI): domain Eukaryota; kingdom Viridiplantae; phylum Streptophyta; class Pinopsida; order Cupressales; family Cupressaceae; genus Thuja; species Thuja plicata. Next base: position 1,076,999 of record MU227069.1, read on the forward strand.
GTAACTCATCCAATATGAAATATTAATCCAAGAGACCTTAGAAATAAGATCATCATACATCCTTCTACATATCATTATCTTCGCTCATTTATGATTCATCCTTATAGTATCCGTACACTTCTGTTAGTCCTCATACAACAGTAATAACCAATTTGTTATTCCTCCACATAAACATATGTTGACATCGGTGATAAAACATGAATGCCAACAACATCAGTAGTATTCAATTCCAAAAAATCCAAAAATTTCCCCTTTGGCATTGATGGGAACATATGGGAAAATCTATCAATCAAAAAGTACAATCTTCTCAATCTCCTAAACACAACTCTCCCTAAAATAGTAGGGATTTTCTCATAGAAACTCTCCCCCTTTGACAAAAATGGAATAGGGTGCCATAACTCTTCTTCATTATTCTGCAAGCTATATCTTTTTCAAATCTTCATGTCTGTAACAACTAGGTGCAAAATCACCCAAATATGTTCTATAGTGTTCCTGTGATCACTCCCCTTGAGGAGTAGATCCATACATCAAGTCCACAAAATGATATAGCCCTAAAAGCCATTGGACTGATGCATTCCTGCATCAATTAATTACCACAGAGAGGGGCTCTCACCCCTACCATACTTCTGAGATACTAAAAAGCATCTTTTCACAAAGGTTTTGTAAATATATCTGTTATTTGTTCCTTTGTGCTAACATACTGCAATCTGATCTCCTTCTCTGCTACCTTGTCTCTCAAGAAAAGATACTTAATAGAAATATGTTTAGTCTTTGAATGCATTATAGGATTCTTTGACATATTCACTATGCTAGTGTTATCACAATTGATAACCACCGACTCTTCAAAAATTATTCCAATGTCCTTCAACATTTGTTTCATCCAAATAATCTGTGTGCAATTTATAGAAGCAACAACATACTCAGATTCAGCAGTAGACTGATCTATACAATCATGCTTCTTACTTAACCATGAAACCACCCTTTTTCCATGGAAAAATGCTCCTCCACTTGTACTCTTTCTATCATCCACACTACCTTCCCAATCAACATCAGTATAAGCATTTAAAATAAATTCATGAGGTTTTTCATACCATAATCCATACTCTATTGTCCCTTTTAAATATCTGAAAATTCTTTTCACAACAACAAGGTGTGTTTCTTTATGATCTGCTTGATATCTTGCCACGATTCCAACTGCATTAGAAATATTTGGTCTGGTGTGAGTTATATATTGTAGACCTCCAATGATTGATTTTTACTTTGTCTAAAAAACACTCCAAGTTTCATCATTATTAGTAAGTTTATAACCAGCCACCATGGGTGTTCCAACATGTTTACAATCTTCCATTCCAAATTTCTTCAACATTTCCTTAAGGGCCCATTTGTTTCACGGAATTGGAATTGACTCAAAACCTTATTATCACAAAATCAGGTTTTGAAATCCCGGTTTTGCATCTTGGGGAATTGGAATTTGACTCAAAACCTTATTATATCAAAACCAGGATATGATTTCTAATTCCATCTATTAGTAGGAAGATGATGCCACTCATTTTGGTGTCTAAACCTGGTTTTACTTGACAAATCCAGAATTTCAATTTAGAGAAACAAACAACGGATTTGCAAAAATGAGAAGTGTCACTCCCAAAACCAGGAAGTGTCACTTCCAATTCCTGCAAACAAACGGGGCCTAAGATACTTGGTCTAAGATATTAAAATACCATTCTTTTTCTGATTTATTTGCAATCCAAGGAAAATTTTCATTTCACCAATCATTGAATTTTCAAATTCATTTTCCATCTCTTTAGAGAAATGTTTACTCATTACATCGTTACCTCCAAAAATGATATCATCAACAAAAAATTCTATGATTAAGATTCCATCTTCACCAGTCCTTGAGTATAAATTATTATCTGCATTACCTTTTCTGAAATTAAGACAAAGTAGATACATGTCTAGTCCTGGATACCATGCTCTCGGTGCTTGTTTAATTCCATACAATGCTTTCTTCAACTTGCAAACCATGTCTTCATCTTCTGTCAAAAGAAATCCATTAGGTTTCTCTATGTATAACTCTTCGTCTAGATCTCCATTCAAAAATGTGGATTTCACATCCATCTGATATACCTTAAGTCTTTATGTGCAGCATAAGCAAGAAATAATCTCACTGCTTCCAACCTAGAAACAGGAGCAAATGTTTCTTCAAAGTCTATGCCTTCTTGTTGCGATTAGCCTTTACAAACATGTCTAGCCTTATTTATTACCATTGTTCCTTCCTCATCCATTTTGTTTCTGAAAAACCCACTTAGTTCCTATAAAATTCTTGTTTTTAGGCCTTGGAACTAGTTCCCAGGTGTTGTTTTTCTTTATATGTTTTAATTCTTCCTGCATAGCTTTATTCCAAGATTCATCTCTACATGCTTCATCAATAGATTTCAGTTTAACTTGAGAAATAAAAAAAAATTATCTCTTACATTTGATCTTGTCATCATTCTTCTAATTACATCACCAATGATTTTTTCTTCGGGATGGTTCTTCTTAACATACCTTGGAGTCTTAGGAGTTTTAGTAAGCTCATTTGATTCATCTTGACCAACTTTGATCTCATTATCAATCTCCAAAGGTTCTTCATGATCAATGGTGACCTCCTTAAAACTCTGCGGTTTGACCACAATCATACATTCTCTCTTGAATCTGAAACCTTTCATCTGTCCTCACATTAGTAATTTCAATCATCTTCCTCAATCTCATACTGAAACATTTATAGGCTTTTATTTTAGTAGAATAACCAAGGAAGATACCTTCATCACTTCTAGCATCAAACTTCCCTATCTCATCATCTCTTTTGATATAACAGTTACTTCCAAATATTCTAAAATATTTTACAGTAGGAGTGCGATTAAACCATAATTCATAAGGATGATTACTTGTACCTTCTATGATCTAAATTTTTTTCAAGGTGTACACAATAGTACCAAAAACTTCTCTCCAATGAACATGTGATAGATTTCCTTCTAGCAACATAGTTCTAGCAGCATCTAATATTTTTTTGTTCCTTCAATCTGCTATCCCATTCTATTGTGGTGTCCTAAGAGTAGATGTCTGTCTATATATTCCATTCTCTTCGCAGTAGGTACTAAACAAATCTGAAGTAAACTCACCACCTCTATCTGATCTCAGACATTTATCTTCAAGCCTGATTCATTCTCAACTTTTGCTTTGAATATCTTGAATTTGTCAAATGCCTCAGATTTCTCTCTCAGATATGTAACCCACATCATCCTAGAAAAGTCATCAGCAAAAAGTATAAAATACATTTCTCCATAGTAATATCTTATTCTTGTAGGACCACATAGATATGTATGTACTAGATCCAACTTCCCTTTCGGTGAGTAAGATTTTCTTTTAAAAATGCTTCTAGTTTGCTTCCCCATAACACACTCTCTACACAGTGTTAGATTGTTTCACAATCTTAGGTAGATCTCTAACTACATTATTCATACTTGCCTTCACAATATTACCAAAGTTAGAATGAAAAAATATTCTATCCCATAACCAATTTTCATCAACCTTTGCAATAAAACAAGAAGCCTCAGATGTATTTAATTCAAATACATTACCTCTGGATTTAGTACCAGATGTGATCAAGTCTCCCGACTTACTTCTAATAGAACACTTCCGATCAATGAATTTTAATTGATAACCCTTGCCCACTAGTTGTCCAACACTCAACAAATTATGCTTAAGTCCATAAACAAGCAACACATTGTCACTATTAGTTTTTCCATCTAGAGAAATATCTCCAAATCCAATGATAAACTTAGGAGTATTGTCACCAAATATTACAACACCAACATCATGCATTTTCAAATTAACAAACTTATTTTTATCTCCAGTCATATGATGTGAATAACCACTATCTATAACCAATTTAGATTTATTTTCAACACGAGGTACTAAGGATCTTTCTTCATGTATAGGTTCATCATCCTTAATAGTAATAAAACCAATCTCATCATAATTAATAGCTTCATCATCAGAAACACCTTAACTATCATAATAACATTCCTTGTCCTTTGAATACTTATATTTATCAAACACAGGTTTATGCTTTGGAACCCTTGTAGGACATCGAGATGCAAAATGACCTATCTTGATGCATGCAAAACATTTCAAAGTTAACTTTCCTTCAAATTTACCCTTACCTCTCTTTTCTCTTCTAGTGACCAGGGACACAACTTCATCTAGCTTTCTTTCTTCTTCCTATATTTGTTCCCATTCAGAAAAATATTCTCCAAGTTCTTCTCTTAAGTCACAATTGATGGTTCTCGCAATTCCTGATAAGGTCTTATTATTTATATGGACAATCACCTTGAATGTTGACTCAACTTTAGGTAGAGAATCTCCCATTTCTGCGGCCTCAATGGTAGTTAATTTCTGAATCAAAATATCTCAATTGAAGTTCGTTGTCAAAGGTATAAACTCTTCTATAGATTGTACTTTAGTTCTGTATACTGGTGTTAGGGATCTGAGAATCTTTGTAATCACTTCTTCTACACTGTAAGTACCTCCAGATTTCTTGATGCCAGTAACAACTTCAGTAACTCTCTATGCATATGCTCTAATGTTTTCATCATCTCTCATTTTCAATGTTTCCATCTTTGTCTTCTAGTTCTGCAACTTTGATTTCTTTGTAAACTTATCTCCTTGATATAGTGCTTCCAATCTTGTCCAAATTTCATGTGCAGAATCTAAATATTTTACCTTTGTGAATTCACCTTCAAAAAGTGTGTTGATTAATGCTTCTCTTGCGGCCATCTTACATGAGAATAAATTATTTTCATCTTCAGTTGCTTTATCCATTTCATCCTCATCTTTCATTTGTTCATTTCTTTTAGTAATCATCCAGTATTCGATTCCTAAACAAGGAAAATGTGTTCTCATCTTGTTCTTTCAACTGTCAAAGTTTTTCAAGATCAAATTTTAGACTATCCTTCCTATAGTAAGCCATCTTTAGGATCACCTCAAGTTGTTAAGCTTTCTCTCTAAGGACCAGTAGCTATGATACCAATTTTTAGGAATAATATTCCACCAACACAATTGTGGGGGGGTGAATCAGTTGTGAGATAGATGATTAAACATTAAACTTTATAACCAAAACTTTAATCCAAATGATAACATAGTAAATGCCAACACAATAACACAATCCTTTATTGTCGAGGAAACCCTGTTAAAAGATTTGGCCCTATTATAAGCTTATTAATGCATTATAGTATATATTCCCTATTAAAGGACAAACCATGTTAGGACTCAAGAAAAATAGTGGGCTCATTTCCTAGGCACACTTCCTAAATAAGGTTAAAGCCACCCTCAAGGAATTACAATCTGAAACACAAGTGTATATAGAAAATATAAAATCCAGTGAACTATCTGATATAAACTTTCTTTTCTTGTTCAGTTCCAATGAAGTACAATAATTGCATCCTCTTCTCTACATACAGCAGACAATCAGGCTCGCAGCTTCCACACTTCTTTGTCTCTTAATTCACCTCTAAATTACATACACATTTTCAAAAGAAAATATCTCTCATATATACCCTGTAAAAATAATTGAATTAGGTCGGCCAATTAGGCTTTCCCAATATAAACAATAATTATTTAAGCCCTTGCTAAGATACACATAGTACATATAAAAAATAAACATAAATTACAATTCATCAGATACAATCTAAGATTTGTAATCCACGCTCGCAATCCACAATACACATTCCATCTCTAAATTTGGCCCCAAATAGGTCTCCTCCAGAATACATGCCATGACCAACATCACCAACAATCATACAATGCGTGACCCTTAAAAAACATTCCTTAACATGTCTTATATCATCCCTTAAGCTCGCATAACATGAATCATCATCACTTGTATGATATACTCAAAACACAGAGACTTGCTCTGTCAAACATCACTATCACGGTCCAGTATCCATTCTTTACCAAAAAATATGTAACTCATCCAATATGCAATATTAATCCAAGGGAACTTAGAAATAAGATAACCATACATCCTTTTACATATTATCATCTTCTCTCATTATCATTCATCCGTACAGTATCTGTAGAATTCTATCAGTCATGTATCATCTTAAAATGGAAGCACTTCCATGTTTAGATAGGTTAGCCCTCCTTAGGGGGTGTTTTGGGCCATCATAATGTTTTACTCTCATTTCTACCCCTTCTACATCTTATATGCCTTTTTAGGACCTTGATTGGGCCTCTCCAGGCACTATTTATCCCACTTGGCACATTTTCCAGGGGTCTTGACTCCCTGGGTCAAGGTCAACCTCGATCCTGACCTAGGTCAGGGTCGACCTCGACCTAGGTCCCCCTTTTCAATTGGAAATTTTTTTGGCTGCCCAGGGACATTCAAAAGTTCATTTTCTCGTTTCCTAGTCAGCTCTTTCAGGTTTTTAAGTGATGAATCTTAAATTATATTTAATATAGGTCCACTTCTAGGGGTATAGGTCTAGTTAGAATTTAATTCTCCTATGTAGGCCTCTCTAGAATATTGTGCCCTAGATTTGTATATAAGGAAGCCTTCTCCTCTCATTTTATCTAAGTGTGAAAGACTTGAAATCATAAGAAGCAAGGCTCCAAGTGAACAAGACTAAAGTTTTCAAGAATCCATTATTCTACATGTTTTCAAGTCTTCCTCTCAAGCATTCAATTTCTCCATTGAAGATCAAGGATTCAAGAATTCAAGCCTTTGAAGGGATTTGGTTCAAGCATTCAAGATTCATTATTCAAACCCTAGATATATCCATCATGGTGGTGTGATTTTCCTTCAAGATCCTTTGTGCATCCTCAAGATTCATTCATTCTTCCTTCAAGGTGGATTCCAAGCATACAATCATGGAGGTGTTGTCTTACATTTATGGCTTTTAATGTTGAGTCCAAGCTTTCATATTAACATACTTGTTTACATTCGAAATACAATTGCATATCTATTTGAATATCATAGCTTCATTGTTAGATTTACTTCTACTACTTGCTAGCATTCTCTATTTCAATTATGGATTTCAAGGTTAATTCCTAAATCGGGGTTTGAATAAGGAAAACCCCTCCCCCCAACAAACAAAATAATTTTTCTTGTAGGTACAGGTACAAGATGACGAATTTAAGAGCACATTCAGATACCCTTTTCAGCCAACTTTTGGGATCCACGAACAAAATTTCCATCGGAGCAGTGTAGGTCGAGGTCAAAATTTTGGGGTACAATTGCGCCCCCGCATTTGGGTCAAGGTCGACCTGACTTAGAAAAGAAAAATATTTTGGGGTTTTGTCTGTCTCTATGTTTCTGTTCTAGATCAAGTTGTAGAATTTTCCAAAACTCAACACAGACATCAGAAAATAGGCTTTTCCAGATCTGCCACATTCCAAGGTAAATGTTTCATTTCAATTAAGGTTTTAAGAAATTCACATCTATTGTTTTACTTTATAATTAAGAGATTAGATCCCCCTTTCTCTCTTTATCCATAACTAGTTGATTCCTTTTTGCATTGATCATCTCCTTTCAATTAATCAATTGGGATCTCCTTGTCTTGGATTAGGAGGCCACACATATCCATATCACACCCACACACACACTCATATATATATATATATATATATATATATATATATATCTGTGTGTGTATATTATATAATTTTAGATCTTACATTTTGGTGAACCTGTGATGGATACCTCTTTCTTTTGGGTGTTAGATGCTTTGCCTCTTTTCCTTAAAGACTAGATTTTCCATACATATTAAATTAGTTTTCTTTTATGCTCTTTCATTTTGAAATACAAAAAAATCTACATACTCATAAAAATCCAAAAATATTTCTTTCATTTAATTCACTATGAAGATCTTCAAGATGCTTTGGGGTATGGTTATTTTCCTCATTCTTCTTCTTTTAGCATCTCTTTATAGTACTTATGATGTTTATGAGAGTATCATCCATTTCATCATGTTTGTTACTCTTCATGTTTCACTTGCTTATTCTATTTTGAGATTAACTAATACTAGTCTTCCTACTTTCAAAACTTTCATTAGGAATTTGTGTAGAAGACTTATTGCTCTTTTGAATTCTATGAAGAATTTGGTAGATGATACCTCTTTTCCTAATCTTCCTAATCCTAATCCAATACTTCCTTATCTAGTTCCTAATCTTCTTAATCCTAATCCTATCCTTCTTAATCCAATTCCTAATATTCCCACTCCTATTTCTCCATCTTCTATCCCTAGTTCTTCCCACACTTGTGATGGGGCTCAAACTATGGTTCATGATGCAGACGTGCAAGAATTATTTGATTTACCTTCCCCTTCTTATTTGATTCATGATGATGTTAAAGGGAAGAGAAAAGAAACTTCTTCTAACCCAATCATTCCTCCTTACACAACATTTTCTAATGATCACCGTAAACAATCACCTCCTGTAGAAGATTTACAATATATGTACACTACAGGATACAATATGGTGGCTAAACAAGGTTATAAGGGTTTAGGGCTTGGTGTTAATGAACATGGTTTTAAATATCCAGTTCATCTCTCTCCTAAACAAGATAATCTTGGTCTAGGCTATCCGCTATCTCAATTTAAGGTGGTTGATTTTGATCGTTGCCCTCCTCCTCATATTATTCTTCCAACACCTTCATTAGATTACCTTGATACCCCTCAAGATATGGCTAAGAAGGTATATGTTCAGTTAATGAATTCTAAGAAATAAATATTTAAACCTATGTCGAAAGATGCTCTCTCCAAGTACAAATGTCCTTTTCATTATAGTAATACACATTTACTTGTTGATTGTGTGCATTTCAATATGTATGTTAGAGAAAGAGCTGCTTTAGGAATCATCTCATTATCGTACGGTATTACAATTTCTTCATAATTTCCATACGGAGAATACACCTTGTTCTTCAATAATATAGATCTTTCTCCCTCTTGTCTCCTCACTGGGGTGCAAGAGGAACTTCTTCCATTTTTTCTAGGATCCATTATGCTCTTAGCACGTATTTTGTTTTGAGCTTAATTGGTTATTCTTTCTATATTCCGTCCCTATGGTATTGCATTATTGTACATCCTTCCTTTTCTCATAATCATCCATAGCTCTCTTAGTCTTCATGATATCGTTTCTAAGACATTTTCTTTTCTGAGATATCTCTTTGTTACATCATCTCTTGATCTGATTGGTGTATCCCTTGCTTACATCCCTGGGGGGCAAGGTTCTCCTTCTTTCTCTCTATCTAAGGATATACTTTCCTTAGCTTACTGGCATTTGTTTATTCTGTAACATTATTTCCTTACAAAGACTTATGTTTGGGCTATGGATACCCTCTTATATGAGAGGTTATTGTCCTAGGTTATCACCTCTTCTTTATTTTGAAAATTATTTTCTTTATAAATTCTTGCCTTTTCTTTGGTTTAGAGTTTTCTTCCTTCATTCTAAGATTCCTCTTCCTCTTGATCGCAAGGGGCTTGATGATTTAATCTTTGATCAATCTTTTCTTTTCTTTGAAAGATGATATTTTATCCTAAGCACTCCTCTACGGTGGGGGTATTGTTGATAATATCTCTTCCTCTTTGAGGATCCTTTTTCCATAAGTGACATATCCTTTTCACGATTATCTATGCTCTTAGATTTAAGGGTCAACACTCTTCGCTAAGATTATAGTGTACATTGTTGCTAACATGATCCTCCTTCTCTTCCTTATCATGTCTATTAGGTAGTCACGATAGGGAGGGGGGCATATATAGGGTCTCCCTTATACTATAGTATACATTTTACAAAATGCTAAATCCTCGAAAGGTAACACACATAAGTTGCTAAATGCTGAAGAGACACACATTTTTATTTTTATTTTTTCTATATCCTCAGAAGGTAACGCACATAAGTTGCTAAATCTTGAAGAGATACGCAATTTTCAAATTCAAATATGCTAAATCCTTGGAAGGTAATTCACATAAGTTGTTAAATCCTGAAGAGACACGCATTTTATATTCCATAGTGATACAAGAATGTGGATCTATGGGTATTCCAAAATTCATCAAAAGACACATTACAATTACAAAACACAATTTATGGGTGACTTGTTTGGCTCTCCCTCCTTGGTTATTCATGGTAAGGTGGGCATCTTACTAGGTGAGGTAATCACTCTTTTTTTTTTCTGTCTTTTTCTATCACGATAGTAGGATTAGATCATGAAGCTATTTTATTTATAGTTTTTCTCTTGTCTTTCTAATATAGTCATTTATGCTTTTATGATAGCTTTCCAAATATGGTATTAGTATAGGAAGCATTTCTTAGTAAGGTTTCCTTTTCTAGTTGATTTGGGATTTATTTTCTCTTTGATTTTGTATCCTTGTACGTGTATGTTGAGTTAGAATACTTTTCCTACAGGCTCATGTCCTTGACTAAGTGATGTTATACCTCGTTACAATCTACTCGAGTCTTTCTTCTAACTTTACCATGAGTATGTTTGATTTCCATACTCCCACTAAAGTGGTGGCTTAATTTATCGTCTTAAAATGGAAGAACTTCCATGTTAAGATAGTTTATCCCTCCTTAGGGGGTGTTTTGGGACATCATCATGTTTTCCACTCATTTCTACCCCTTCTGCATCTTCTATGCCTATTTATGACCCTGATTAGGCCTCTCTAGGCACTATTTATCCCATCTGTTACATTTTCCTCGGGTCTTGACTCCTTGGGTCAAGGTCAAACTCAAACTTGACCTAGGTTAGGGTTGAACTCAACCATAACCTAGGTCAAGGTCAACCTTGACCTCGACCTAGGTCCCCCTTTTCAATTGGAAAGTTTGTCGACTACCGGGGGACATTCAAAAGTTCATTTTCCCACTTCCAGGTCGACTGTTTCGGGTTCCAAAGTGACGAATCTTAAATTATATTTAATATAGGTCCAATTCTAGGGGTATAGGTCTAATTGTAATTTAATTCTCCTATGTAGGCCTCTCTAGAATATTGTGCCCTAGATTTGTATATAAGGAAGCCTTCTCCTCTCATTTTCTCTAAGTGTGAAAGACTTGAAATCATAAGAAGCAAGAATCCAAAATAACAAGACTAAAGATTTCAAAAATCCATTATTCTACATGTTTTCAAGCTTCCAAGTGTTCAATAAAGGTTTTCAAGTATTCCTCTCAAGCATTCAAGTTCTCTATTCAAGATCAAGGATTCAAGTATTCAAGCCTTTGAAGGGATTTGGTTCAAGCATTCAAGATTCATTACTCAAACCCTAGATCTATCCATCATGGTGGTGTGATCTTCCTTCAAGATCCTTTGTGCATCCTCAAGATTCATTTATTGCTCCTTCAAGGTGGATTCCAAGCATACAATCATCGAGGTTTTGTCTTACATTTATGGCTTTTAATGTTGAGTCCAAGCTTTCATATTAACATACTTGTTTACATTCGAAATACAATTGCATATCTATTTGAATATCATAGCTTCATTGTTAGATTTTGTATAGTTGGAAAATGGAAGCACTTCCATGGTAGACAGGTTTAACCTTCCAAGTAAGTGGTTTGGGGTCATGTCAAGCAACTTGAATGGGTTCCTGACTTTGATCTGGCTTTATCCCCCTGTTCTGCCCCATTTCCACTCTTTCTAGCCTATTTCTGGAAACCCAGATTGAGAAACTGGGATTTTGGTCTTGGGGTTTAAGTCAACCTTTTTGGGTCAAGGTTGACCTCAACCTTGACCTGTGTCACAATCAACCTTTTTTAGGTCTGGGGCCCAAATTCTAGAATCTTGGGGTTTCCTGATGTCGGTCTTTGGAAATAGTTAATTCCCGCTTCTGGGTCGGCTGTTTCAAACTTCAGGACAACAAATCCTCAATTATATTTAACATAGGTCCTCTTATAGGGGCATGGGTCCAATTAGAATTTGATTCTCCTATGTCGGCATCTCTAGAAGATTGTGCCCTAATTTCATATAAAAGGAAGCTTTTCTCTCTCATTTTCTGTAAGCATGAACTATCATCATCAAGCATAATTGCCAGAACTTTCAAGACTTGAAGAGTGAGATCCAAAGGGGAAGAAGAAAGATTTGAAGCAATCCAAGTAGCCATTGAAGCATTCATCCATTCTCAAACACTTCTCAAGCATCCATTTTCATCAAGGCGATCCATTGGTGGCCATTGAAGGATTCAAGCTCCATGGAGCCCTCTTGTTGAATATTTCTCCATCTACATTCCTCCAAGCCTCTTCCAATTCAAGAACCCATTCAAGATTGGTGTTGAAGATCTAAAAATAAATTGATTGAAGACATCCTACATTCTCCATTCTCCATTCTACATCCATTTTGGAGCATCCATACTTGTGGATTCAAGGATTCGAATCCTCGACAAGGACTTTTACATGAGCAAGGTGAATTGTTTCACTTACTTTGTTTATTCCAGAAATTTCAATTATATATATTTGAGGTTAATTCCAAAACTAGGGTTTGACTAAGGCAAACCCCTCCCCAAAAAACAAACCCCTTTTTCTTGCAGGAACAGGTTTGGAATAGTAGATCAGGACGAAGATTTGGATACCCTCTTCGACAAACTTTCAGGATTCGAAAATAGAATTTTAGTCTGATACTTTTTAGGTCGATTGTGACCTAGGGCACAATCATAAATTCTAGCAAATGGTGACATTTACTTGAGGGTGCAAATCAGAACTGTCTTAGAATGGAAAAAGATTTCTTGGTTTTGTTCGTCTATGCGTTTCTATTCCAGATCTAGTCTTATATTTTCTAGAAACTCAACACAGGCTTCAGAAAATAGCATTCTTTGATCTGTAAAATTTCAAGGTTAGTGCATTTCTCCTATTCAATTCAATTAAGGTTTTCAATCTATTTAAATATATTCTACATTCAAATTAATCAAATCAATCAAACCCGGGTACTTAAGATCTTCCTTCCTTACTCTTGTTTCTAAATAATTGATTCATTTATGCATTGATCCTTTCTTTTGGGTTAATCAACTTGGATCTTTCATTTTAATATTCAAGGATAGAACAAGAGAATATTATTTACCCCCATCTAACTAATAAACACAACATATTTTAATTTAAGGGATTTTATGTTAATGAACACACCTCTAAACTTAAATCACTCATTTATCCTTTACATTTTGGTGAACCCGCGATAGACAACTCTCTATTTTTGGTGTTAGATTTACATCTTTTATGTTAGATCTTGTATGCATATTAGATTAGTTTTCTTTTATGTTCTTGGATTTCCTTTCAAAAATTAAAATCAACTCTTTGCTTTCTAAATTAGTTCATTTACATTACATTGGTGTATGAGCTTTACCACTTCTAGTCCTACTTATAGCATCCCAATTAGAAAAAGCCGTAGACTCATGGGTTCCTTTGATCCCAAATCTTCCTCTCCTTTTTGTAGGATCCCGGATGACAACTTGAATACTCGTGATTCCAATCCTTCTATGGAGCATAACTCTTCTCACTCATCTCATGATGAGGAGGATTATTTAAGAGTTCCTCCTAAACAAATGCAAAAACTTTCAACCGAACTTGATAAAATGGGAAATTGGCTTATCCAAGAAAACCATAATCAAGATTCTATTCAAGACATAGAGGCTCTTAAGAAATTCCTTCATGATAGTGACCAAGGTGTTAATTTCTTGCGTGGTATCAGTCATCTTGTGCATTCGAATGTTAAACCTTTAGCACAAGAGGCTCAAGATCTAGGATATACACCTCCTATCACTAGTCAAGAACCTTCTTCTATTCCTTTACCTAGCATTCCTACTTATACTCCTCCTTTGATGACTACAACTCTACTAATTTCATCTATTGCTGTGAGTGTTCCACCAGTATCTTTACATACCTCACAACCTTCATATCATAGTGTACCTTTTACCTATACTAATCCCCTTCCAACTATGGTTCCAAATGTTTCATCGGTTGTATCTTCTATTCCTGCTGCTTCCTACACATTTCCTAGTGTTCCTAACATTCCTATGCCACCTATGTCTTCTAATGATTCCAGAATTATTAGTTTGGCTCAAACTTTTTCCTCTTTACAACAACAACTTGCATCTTTAACTCAATCCAAGTTTAGCATTCCTACATGTGACATGGGTATTCCCTTATCTTTAGACATTATCTGTGCTACTGTTCCGCAACAAGATGATATGCTTCGTCTATAGAATTAAAATGGTAAAGGCAATCTTGTTAGTCATGTTAAAACATTTCAAATCCTTTGTAGTGATTATGCTCATGACCATAGGATTTTAGCTAAACTTTTTGCTAGAACCTTTTGTGATAAGGCTTTGCAATGCTATTGATTCTTTTCTTAAACTTTCTAATACCTTCATTCAACAATTTCAAAATAAAATTGGTCCACAAGTTTCCTTAACTGATTTAATGCATTGTAAACAAAACATTAAGGAAAAATTGACTGATTTCATAGGTGGATTTAAGCATTTGTATGCTCAGATTTCTTATCATGTTCCTGATATTGATATTCAATACATGTTTATTTCAAATTTACAAAAGGATATTAGAGATAAAATTCTACTTACTGAATTTACCTCTTTTCAACAACTTTGTGCAGAACTTCATCATTATCAATTACAAGTGAGTCAATTTGAGAGAAACACTCCAATGGATCTTGTTCCAGCTGATAAGAGTGACAATGCTCCTAACCCTAATAAATTTTAGAAACCTAACAACTACATCAAGATTAATAAAAAGATGAATCCGGTTGTTGATCAAGTTGTTGTTGCATCTCACAATGCCACTTCTGCATCCACTTCTTTTTCGTATGAATCATACGTTTACTCCTCTCTCTTAATCTTTACATTCCATTATGAGTAGGTTGTTAAGTGATAATATGATTACTTTGCCTCCTATTTGACCTCTCCTTCCTACTACAATAGCTTCAAAATCCTTTGATTCTAAATCTTTTTGCCAATACCATTGCCAGAATGGCCATGATACTGAAAAATGTTATTCTCTAAAACATAAAGTTCAAGACTTAATCGATTCCAATTCTTTATTTGTAGATAATCTTGATGGTAATGGGAACAAATCTATCTCTCCTCCTAATCAAAACCTTCAAATCTACACAAATCCTCTACCTACACATGATACTAATATTATCGCTCAACCATCTTCTGTGGATATCGTTTATGATTCAAAGATGGATGATCTTAATCACATTGTTAATCATGTGGAGAGCATTGTTGTATCTCAACCTATTGTTCAATATCCTTCACCTCCACCTCAACTTCTAGTTCTACCTAATCCTCAAAAACAAACTAAGGATAAGCGACCTCGGGAACTTGGAATTACCTTTGATGATTCTGAGACTATTAAGGCTCACGATGGTCCCCTTTATATTTATGATAGGATTTCTAAGATACCTACACGTGGTTGTCTTGTTGATCCCACATCATTAATCAATGTTATTACTAAGGAAAATCTTTTTATGAAAGGCTTACAATGTGATTTTTATGATCCATCGGATGCATGGATCCAAACTTGTAATGGTTTCCTCTATCCTACACTTGGTTCTATCAACTTTCCCGTTGAACTCTGTGGCAAGGTTGTAGATACTACCTTCATCACTGTTCCTACATCTGATCAATTTCAAGTCAAATTTGGTTTTCCTTGGATAACTTCTATGCATGCTATTGCTTCTCCTATTCATAAATGTCTTAAGTTCATTCATAATGGCGAAGTAAAAGATATTAATCATAGTCTATACCAACCTTCTAGGCCTAGAGATTGTGCTACTCTTGATTTCTTTTGGCCCTCATTACCTAACTCATTTCCTCCTCACCCTAGCAACCTTTTTCTCTCATATCAAGCCTATAAAAATTGCAATATAGTTGAGTTAAGCATGCCTTGGGTAGATCTCAACCGTGGTCTTTTGCCAACTCCTTATATACCTCCTTTATCCATTACTTCTAATTCTATTACTCAACCTCCTAGTAATTCTACTCAGCCTACTGTGAATCCTATCAATCCTCCTACAGAACTTGTGAATTAATCAGTGGTTATTCCTCCTAGTTCTCCACATGTGTCAAACAAATCAAAACATAATAAATCTACCAATGAACATCGTAAGAAGCATAGAGCTAATGCTAGGGCCCGTGCTTCCTTTCTTTGAAACTCTTTTCCCTTCTTCGAAACTCTTTATCTTCTTTTGATCAACCTATGATAGATGTGTTGAAAGAATTCAATATTCATAATGATGTTAAGATGAATGAGTGTAATGATCCTATTCACATCTTAGATCCAATTTCAATTAATCTTGATGAGGAGGATGTTTTAGATGATCCTATTGATCTTAGTGATGAATATGAGACCATTGACCTTGACACTGACTTACCTCATATGCTTTCAACTCAATTGACAATTACACTTAGTATCGAGCAACATGATTCTCAAGAGGATCCTTGTTTGGAACTGGCTATTATTCCTAACGTATTGGATATAGTCCTTCTTGTGAGCTTCCCACCTTCCCTACATGATATAAACTGAGATGGGGAGAGTAGGCGATGCGCCTGATTGGCTTATCCTTCGTGGTTCTACTTTCTTTGGGGAATGATGTCAATTCATTTACAATAATATCATATTTATATGTACATGTTATCTTACGATCATACTGACCCCACAGTAGGTAGATCCCTTCTATGTTTTTTTTATGTTTATGTGATATTTCCCTTGATTTGTCTTCATTTGGGGGCATCTCGTAGTGGAAACGTAATCAGTAGAGTTGTTTATGTTTTTGTTCAAGCCATTGCTCCTGTTAAAGTGTTAGCAATGAATTTAATGTGGGGGCATACAGTCTACTCACCTTCTACACACATGCACATTCAAAACATTTTCAATACTTAAAACTTTTTCCCTTTATGGATTAAAGGTTAATCCTTAAAGCATGGACATTTTTACTTTTTAGGATCTCTTGATCCCTCTAGTTTCAACACACAATGTTTTGATCCCTTAAGGTCAGAAGGTGTCCTTAAGAAATGATCTCCTTGATGGTTTGACTAGTGAGTAGCCACATTCATTAGGTGGTTCAACTCCATCTTCCCAGTTACACTTTTTTCCTTGTATGGTTCACAATGAGACATATGTTCTCATTGGGCGAGGTGACCATACCCTCTCTTTCCTTCTCCTTAATTGGTGATGTCTCTCTTATCATGATTTGAGGGTTGATAAAGACTTAAGTCCCTTGGGGGCTTGAGGATTTCTTTGTCCCTTTATGATTCCAATAAGATTATCTATTCTTTATGATCTCCTTTACCAAGAGTTTGTATTGATTCCATACTCTTGCTAAAGTGGGGGCTAAATGTATAGTCAGAAAATTGAAGCACTTCCATGGTATACTAGTTTAGCCTTTCAGGTAAGTGGTTTGGGGTCATGTCAAGAGCCTTGAATGGGTTCCTAACTTTGATCTAGCTTTATCCCCTTGTTCTACCCCATTTCCACTCTTTCTAGCCTATTTCTGGCAACCCAGATTCAGAAACTAGGATTTTGGCCTTGGGGTCTAGGTCGACCTTTTTGGGTCAAGGTTGAACTCAACCTTGACCTAGGTCAAGGTCAACCTTGATGTTGACCTAGGTCACAATCAACCTTTTTCAGGTTCGGGGCCCAAATTCTAGAATCTTGGGGTTTCCTGATGTCGGTCTTTGGAAAAAGTTAATTCCCGCTTCTGGTTTGGCTGTTTCAGACTTTGGGACAAAAAATCCTCAATTATATTTAACATGGGTCCTATTCTAGGGGAATTGGTCCAATTAGAATTTTATTCTCCTATGTCAGCCTCTCTAGAATATTGTGCCCTAATTTAATATAAAAAGGAAGCATTTCTCTCTCATTTTCTCTAAGCATGATCATCATCAAGCATAATTACAAAAACTTTCAAGACTTGAAGAGTGAGATCCAAAGGTGAAGAAGCAAGATTTGAAGCAAGCCAAGTAGCCATTGAAGCACTCATCCATTCTTAAGCACTTCTCAAGTATCCATTTTCATCAAGGAGATCCATTAGTGGCCATTGAAGGATTCAAGCTCCATGGAGCCCTCTTGTTGAATATTTCTCCATCTACATTCCTCCAAGCCTCTTCCAATTCAAGAACCCATTCAAGATTGGTGTTGAAGATCTACAAAGAAATTGATTAAAGACATCCTACATTCTCCATTCTCCATTCTACATCCATTTTGGTGCATCCATACTTGTGGATTCAAAGATTAAAATCCTCCACAAGGACTTTTACATGAGCAAGGTGAATTGTTTCATTTACTTTGTTTATTCCAGCAATTTCAATTATATATATTTGAGGTTAATTCCAAAACTGGGGTTTGACTAAGGCAAACCCCTCCCAAACAAACAAACCCCTTTTTCTTGTAGGAACAGGTTCAGAACAGTAGATCGGGATGGATATTTGGATACCCTTTTCGGCAAACTTCCAAGATCCAAAAAAAAAATTTCAGTTTGAGACTTTTTAGGTTGATTGTGACCTAGGGTGCAATTAGAAATTCTAGAAAATGGTGACATTGACTTGAGGGTGCAAATCATAAATATCTCAGAACGGAAAAAGATTTCTATGTTTTGTTTGTCTCTGCGTTTCTATTCCAGATCTGGTCTCAGATTTTCCAAAAACTCAACACAGCCTTGAGAAAATAGAATTTTTTAATCTGCAATATTTGAAGGTTAGTGAATTTCTCCTATTCAATTCAATTAAGGTTTTCAATCTATTTAAATCTATTCTACATTCAAATTAATCAAATCAATCATGCCCGGGTACTTAAGATCTTCCTTCCTTAATCTTGTTTCTAAATGATTGATTCATTTATGCATTGATCCTTTCTTTTGTGTTAATCAACTTGGATCTTTCATTTGCATATTCAAGGATAGAATGAGAGCATCTTATTTAACCCCATCACAATAATACACACATCATATTTAAATGTAAGGGATTTTATGTTAATGAACACACCTCTAAACCTAAATCATTCATTTTATCCTTTACAGATTTACTTCTACTACTTGCTAGCATTCTCTATTTCAATTATTGATTTCATGGTTAATTCCTAAATTGGGGTTTGACTAAGGCAAAACCCTCCCCCCAAAAAACAAAACCTTTTTTCTTGCAGGTACAAGTACAAGACGATGAATTTAAGAGCAGATTCAGATACCCTTTTTGGCCAACTTTTGGGATCCACGATCAGAATTTTTGTCAGAGTAGTGCAGGTCGAGGTCAACATTTTGGGGTACAATTTTTGCCTCCGCATTTGGGTCAAGGTTGACCTGACTCAGAAAATAAAAAAAATTCTGGGTTTTGTCTGTCTCTGCATTTCTGTTCTAGATCCGGTTGTAGAATTCCCTGAAACTCAACATAGACATAAGAAAGCATGATTTTCCAGATCTGCTACATTCCAAGGTAAATGTTTCATTTCAATTAAGGTTTTTAGCAATTCACATGTATTGTTTTAATTTATAATTAAGATATTAGATTCCCTTTTCTCTCTTTATCCATAACTAGTTGATTCCTTTTTGCATTGATCGCCTCCTTTCGATTAATCAATTGGGATCTCCTTGTCTTGGATTGGGAGGCCACACATTTCCATATCACACCCACACACACTCATATATATATATATATATATATATATATATCTTACAAGTCCTCATACAACAGTAATAACTAGTCTTTTCTTCCTCCATAGAAACATATGCTGATAGTGGTGACAAAATATGAATGCCAAAAACATTGGTAGTAGCCAATTCCAACAACATCCAAAAAAATTATCAACCTTAAAAAATAAACAAGGACGCTTCCCCCTTCTTTTCAAAATCCAAATCCACTTGCCAAAACTAAGAATTCAAATTTATTTTTGATGACCAAGCCACAACTATGATCCCTATCATCAACCTCTATCTCATAACACGTTCCATAAATCGTACCTTGAACTTCCAAAATGATTTAGTGATCAAGTTGGCCAAGAACACAAATAAAAATACCACCGATTAAGAAATCCTTCAAATATGATCGTCACAATTGATGTGGACCACAAACCCAACTAGAACACAATCTAAGAACTTTCATATACATCATGAATAGCACAAAAACATCTGAACCCATCCAAGTCATCAAATTTGTGAACGTCTCTTATGTCGAACCTCAAGAAAACCATCAACACCCTCTAATACAACTGAAAAATACCTTGCAAATTTATGAACCATGAGCCATCTGAATTGAGAACACATCAAGATGTACCAAACATCCACCTAGATGCGGAGAGAAAAATATCCGCCGAAACATGCACACCGAATATTTTTTTGAAACTCTACCACCTTCTTGAACAACTAGAAATACCAGTCATGACACCTGACCTCATAACTCATTCAAACTTTCATGCAAACCTTTGTAACTTAACATGGACCAAGTAAAAATTGTCTATAGCATATCTTTATGGGCATTACCATTTATCTATGACAACCTTACCTCATTGGACCTCTGAGCATACTACACAACTAGCCAAACTATCCAACATATATGTTGACATCAATGACAAAATATCAAACTAACATGTCTTCCATTACATATGTAAATCTACCCAACAATACACCTATGTAGACCGATACAAGTTGTCAAAGGATGATGAGTTTCCTAAAGTAAATCAATATAGATAAAGGTCAATGGTTGGTGGCCTACTTTATTTGACTCATACAAGACCAAATATTATGAACATTGAGTGTCTCGTGGTCAGATGTCAAGAAAATCTGAAGAAGATTCATGAAGTAGCTGTAAAGAGGATATTTATAGATCTAAAAGGGATAGAGGAATTTGGGATATGGGGGGGAACCTATTACAATCCCCAATTCAAGGGTATGCCCATGAATCCCCATAGTCAAAGGTGTTGTCCATAAAACTTAATAGTCAGGGACAAGCCCCCGTAGCCCTGTCGCTCACGTATCAACAATAAAATTTTATTATTGCAATGTTGAGACACCATTCTCCTAATATGATCTATGTTGGAAATCTTATGATTGAGAGGGGGGGTGAATCAGTATAAACATGTAATGAGCAAATTCAACCAGCGATCTAATTAACTGCACTAGAAACTTCGAAACCATAAAGCATATAACTGATGTAAACAAATAACAGTAAACAATATCAAGCATCCACAACTTAAACACACATAACACAGATATTTTATCATGGAAACCCTTGTTAGAGGGAGAAAATCATGGTGGGGATGACATGCATAAGCCCAATACTATAGTAAATGAGTTTTCCCTGTTAGGAGCTACAAATACCCATTCTAAGGGTTTAGCTTGTTAGGAGTGATTAGTACACTATTAGGAGTTCAATCAAACCAGCTACGATCTACCTTACTATAGGATTTCAAACCTCAATAAAGAAGCTACCCTATTAAAGGATTTCCAAATAAGAACATTTTAGAGCCCACCCTGTAAGGGGATTTGACCAACTGTAAATGTTAGGGAACAACAAGATTGTTGATCTGTAGAATAGCATTGATTTCCTATCAGATCCTTTCTACTCCTTTGCTTCCTGACGCTATACTAATCTCTTCTCTTTCAATTCATGACCGCCCAATCTAAATTATAGTCACAACCCTAAATCAAACAATTTAGTGCTCCTTATATAGATTGTCATTAGGTCACAAAAGACCTATAACTTTCCACAAAAGTTGATCCAAAAGATTAGCCAACCTCCTCAAAATCAGTGTCAACAACATCTAATATGTCATCCTAATTTTTTTTTACCAATAATAAAATAACTATGTCAGCCTCAGATCTACTACCTCAATCAAATTAATATGAAACTCTGATTAGTGATCAGATAGGTAAACTTCCTTCTCACTCAAAACATAATTCAATCAAAACTTAAGATAAAATTTTTTGGTTGGGATCATGGATTCCACATACCATATATATGTTGTATCTCTGATCGCATCACCTGAATCTTTCATCAACTTGACTGCTGCCACAATCTATATATGATATTATTCTTCCTGAACACCAGTCAACATACATAGTTGATCTTCCCTTTACCGATTATGTGCACTTCTTACCAATCACTCTAATCATGATATTTGAATGCATTTCCATCAAGGACAACTAATTATGCATCCACACATGACCACTTTGCATATCTCCTCTAAAAATCACATAATGCCAACAATCTCCCCCTTTGGAATTCATGGAAAAAACTTCTGATAATCATCTCAAAAATCTTACCATAACCAAAATTTTGTCATGCTACTAGAACTCATCATGCAATTATAAATCATACTCAAAACATACTCCCACTTACATTATGCATGCTACCTCATCTATCTCCATTGTTATCTTCTCTCATTATTCTCCCATACAACCATATAATACATATTCTCCCCCTTTTATGTCAACAATGAAAAAGGATTATAAGTACTTACCATAATTACATTCTGTTAAAAACATCCTTGAAATTTGACTTTGTAGTCTCTAATGACTATTCCCATGATTTTTTTAAGTGCTCCATAAATAAAATATGTCCATGTATAACTAATGTTGTCCCTTCGATATCATCCAAAGTACTCACCTCTTGTAGACTTACGATTTTTTACGCATCACTCACATTTTGTTGCATAAGATCTATGGTGGGAGCTAGATAGGTCTGCAGCTCCATAAGTGATATTATTCTTTTACCTTGCTCATCTTTCAACTTCTACATGTTGTATGAAATCACTTTCACCTTAGCAATGTATGCTAAAACTGAACTAGTTAGGGGATCAAACTTTGTAACCAAAGTATCAAGCCCCTTGTTGGGATTCCTCTCTCTTCTTCTCCATATCCTATGTAAAAGATGTAAACTTTGAAACCTTTACAAGTATCTGAGCTATCTCTTGTATCCTTCATTTGATTCCCCAAAATGATAAGTGACTCTTTTTACACTAATATGATCTCTTTCAACTTGTCATCTTGTTGCTTCTCATATTATTTCATTGCTAACTCCATATGTGCATTCTCCAAGTTAGGTACTTGATCAGA
This sequence comes from Thuja plicata, assembly GCA_018584345.1. Lineage (NCBI taxonomy): Eukaryota > Viridiplantae > Streptophyta > Pinopsida > Cupressales > Cupressaceae > Thuja > Thuja plicata. Next base: position 1,100,067 of record MU227069.1, read on the forward strand.
AACAACCTTGACCAATATTCTCAATTTCTCAATAGGATTATCTTGTTTTTCATATACCACATTACGTACTAAATTCCTAATGATATTTCTGGCTCCTTTTAGTATTCTGATTTTCTTTTTCTTTACCTTCACTCTATCTCTTTTAGCTTTCTCTTTGATTTTATCAGACATTTTCAATAGCTCTTTAGGGAACATTTGAGTAATATCAATAGTTATTTGCATTTATTCATCTTCATATTCTTCTACATCTTCTTATGAACTAATTAGATTTTTTTTTCTCTTCTTCATGGTACTACCTTAACCAGCTAGACTTAATTTCCTCTTCACTGAAAGTATATCTGCATCATCCTTATCATCTTTCACTTCCTCAGCAATATGTAATTTTGGTGCTTCAACATCAGTTAGAGTTTCAATTTTCTATGTTAGCTATGGGATATCAGAGATTATATTATCTATGACATCTTTAATCTTTTCATTTCTAGTCTCGTGTGCTTTTCTTTCCTCTTCAACTGACTTGTCTTCAGCAAAGTCTCAGACTTTACAAATTTTGTCAGTAAATTCATTGTCTCATCTCTCATTGATTGTGTTTCTCCATTGATAATTATTGAAACTCTATTCTTGGTATTATATTCTTCTATCAATGCTTCAATTGTCAACTCTATATGTTCGGTAGACAATTCAAGTTGTAAAATTGCAAGTTCTTGTTTCATCATGACTTTGTGAATCTTCAAATCTTCTCTCCATCTTTTGTCAATTGCATTAAACAGTTCCTTAGGTATTGTCTTGTATAGTTTACTATATGCTTTGCAAAAAGTATGTACAATTTCTACAATTGCATCTTCTATCTTTCTATTCTCTTCACTATCATATTTATCAAAGTGATTCGACACTTCTGTCATTCTTCCATGTTCCTTAATGCCTTTAACAATGTTATCAAGAATAATAGAATTGTCAATTTTATCAGTTCCCATAGTAGTATACTTATCCTCACTAGCTCTCAATTCCTTTTGATCCTTCTTAGACTTAGTTTTAACCTTTTCTTCTTTATCCTTTTCTTTACTTCATTTCTTACTCTTTGACTCTTTATAGCATGATTTCATTACTTTCTTTCTTCTGTAAGTTATTTGAATAGTTTCAGGTGTCTCCTTTTCTATCTTAGTCTTAATAGTAGTAGAAGTAGATATACATGTTGTGTGTTTCAGTATTGAACTCCTTGTTTCTCTCTGAGGTGTAACCTCTTCCACTTCAACATCAATATACTTGACTCCTACAACATATGTGCTTGTTTCCTCACTCTACAATTTATTTCTAAGTTTCACCATCATTTTAGATGTTATGCCACTCATTTTGGCTATATTGTCTACTTGTTTCCTGATCTTTCTTTGGATTATCAGTGCTCTGAGTTCATTATAAATTTTCAATGATGAATCTTCAGAAGCTCCAAACCTAGTGGTTGAAGTATCAATTGTCTTTGACGATAAAACATCAACATGAGTAGTGACTAAATCATCATCAACTTCGTAACCCATGGCAGGTATCCAACATGTTCTAGGTTTCACTACTTGAAACATACAGGTATCTATATCTACTAGAAAACATATATCATTTTTGTCTTCTCAACAATACTGGTTGGGATTCTTTCTCTTAAATGCATTTTCCTTGACAATATTTAATGTAACCTTACATAACTGAATTAAAATTATTTCCTAAAGTCCTTATGCATTGCTTGATCTTCATTACTACTGGTATATCCCTTGACCATGTAATAGAACCTATTCCTGTAAAATGATTATGTAGATAGAAGAACATACATACTAGGAGTGATCCATATTTGAATGATTGCTTCTTATCTTTCTTTATCTTCTCAATGTTCACAAATAATTGACTTCTCAACATCTCACAAAGAACATATTTTTCATCTTTCTTCACTATTCTGTATGTAGCATGACTAGCTCCACTAAGTACACTGTTCAGCTGACTAGACTGGTATACTCTGTAACCTATCACCATTGAAGTGAATCTCACTTCCTTATCAGTTATTTCCTTGATAGTCATGGATCAGTGATCCTGTTGGGATTCTGTTAAGCGAGTAACCAAATTTACAGCAACAGTTTGTAGAGTAGGTGCTTCACCGATCGCACAAAGTCCAGTAACTCTGTTGATTAACTCTTTTGTAATCTTGTGTGGCTTGTCCAATGAAATGAAGTTATCATGTACTCCACTCAAAACATATCTTATCCATTCTAGATGAAACTTGTCATTTATCTCAGCCGTATAAGTGAAACCTTTTTGAACCAAATGCGTATGATCATCTTTCACCTTCACATCAATGCTCAGCTTAAGAAATTAATTATAGATGTCATCAGATCCAAGTTCTTCCGATTTGTAGTGTAAAAATAAATGAATATCTTCATTTAACAATACACCATAGGGTATCGAAGATAATGCACCCATTGGATCATTTTCATTTTCCTTCATCGGGTGTAACTTGAATACGGGTCTTCGCTCATCAATGATGTCAACCAAAAATAGAGTAGCCATAATTTCAACAATTAACAGTAGAAACAACATTTCCTATAAAGATCTTTGCAATTCAAGCTATAGCCTCAACTTCACTGATAAATGTATTTCAACAACTGATAGAATTTACTGTGTGAAATCTTATCCACAAACTCAAATAGTTCTCGCTATGGAATGTAATCACATGCTCTTAAGTAGAATTTTTTTGAATGTAAAGTGATAAATGAGTTTACTTTCTCATATTTATAACATTTTAGAATGTAGTCATTAGACATAACGGTCAAATAATTCTTTCCAATGACCACAACGGTTAAAACATAAAACTCATTATATGCACACAAATACTTTATTTTCACTAACCATCATTAAATCACAAATAGGCATCTCAAAATGCATATGAATCTTACCACTCATTAATTTAGGGGATCGGTAAATGATTTTTTTTTAATTAAGTGTTCTCCCTAAGAAAATAAAGTGCTTAGTTCACTTATGGACTCTCCACATTTCATGTACTTGTGGAGTTCTCAATTAACTTTGACAAATTCAATTCTCCTTTCCTCACCCATGTCTTCTGTTGGTATTTAATTGAGATTGTTGTTATTACAGATTGTTGACTATTGTGACGCAGTGGTAAGAAGTCATTTATATTGTTATCATTGATGTCAACCAAGTCTGTATAGCAAAACTAAGTGAATATAAGTCATAATATACATGTAAAGTGAAGGTATAATTGGTAAAGAAGGTACACTAAAATTTGGTTAAGTACAAAAGATAGGTAAATTGTTAAAACAATATTTTGGTGATGGTCATGATGTAAACATAATTATGTGGAGTTGTCATAGATAAAGAATAAACAAGATCACATTGCAATGTCGTTCCAAACACAACACATTTGGGTGAGTGATGATAAATTTTTGAGAGACACAAACACTAAGACAGGTTGAACTTTTATGTTCTTGATCAACTGGTTAGTAGATCAAAGAGCGGTGAGTGGTAAAGTGTATGCGATCATTTTTAATGATATGATGGCATGGAATAAAGGTTATACATCTAATGTATTTGTATTTACCTGATTTATGCAAACATTTAAGACATATTTAAGGGATTACATTGGAGATGTAAAAGTGTGTTTTATTATCTTGGAGATATAAACTTGCTGATCTTATCTTGACCTAACGTGGTCATGGTAAATCATTTTTCTCATCGAGATTATCAATTGGAAACATGGTGCTATCATGGGAAATCAATTTGAAGATCAATCTTAAGGCGGTAGAAATTGTTTATTTAAGGAATCAAAGAGAGAGAGTTACAAGTAGTAGTTGTTGTTATAAGAGTTTTTGATGTTGTTAATTTTTTTGCGTGATCAGGTTTATATGATTTCATGCTCAAGTTGCGATTAGAGATTAGAGAACAGAGAGAAGAGTATAGAGGTACGAAGTATGAAGAGCTTATAGGATGCGTTAATAAATTAGTGTTACACTTAGATCATTTATCTTGTTGCCTTCATAAAAGTTGCAACAGGTCAAATCCTTTAACCGAGTGAACTCCAAAAGTTCTTATTTGCAAATCCTTTTACAGGGTGACTTCTTTATTGAGGTTTTAAATACTCTAGCAAGGTAGACCATAGCTGACCTTATGCTAATCCTAATAGTGTACTAGTCACTTTTAATAGAGTGAACCCTCAGAAAAGGTATTGTAGCTCCTAACAGGGAAAACTCATATACTACAGTTATTGGGCTTATGGGTGTCATCCCCACCATGGTTTTTTCCCTCTTATAAGGGTTTCCATGTGAAAATTACTGTGTTATGTGTGTGAAATTCTAGGATGCTTGTTATTATTTTTGCATTCACATTTGCTTAAGATATTCACTTTATATATTTGAGAAGCGTTGCAGTAGTTATTTGGTTAAGTGGTTGAAAATGTAGAATATTTATTTGTACTAATTCATCCCCCCTCTAAGTACCTATCATTCCCAACAATTGGTATCAGATCATATGTCCTTTGGTGATAAGTCTAACAACTTGAGGTAAAGATCCAATAGCATGGAGGAGTATAGGTATGAGATGCAAATTGATAATGCAAACAAGATGATCAGGGAGCTAAAGGAAAAGATGAGACACTCTCTTGTAAAGATGAGGGAACTTGTTGATCAACTGAGTTGAATTCAAGACTACATACAAAAACTATTTGAAGGAAGTACACCTGAAGAATCTGAAGAAGTTGTGAAAAATTTGATGGAAAAGAACAAGAAGCTTAAAGAACACATGACTAATATGAAAAGAGAACTAGAAAGTTAGTGTGTCAAGATGTGTGAAGATCTGGAAGATAAAAGGAGTGCAGTAGCTGCTAAGAAAATTGTTGATGATGCCCTAAAAGAAAAAATTGAAGAACATGTCAAACTAAAATAGTAATATACCCTAGATCAAAGTCAAATGTAGGATATTGTTACAAAGAAATTTCAAGCACAAGCTGAGAATGAAAGAGTGGGGAAGATGGACGAATCAGTGAGGAAAGAACTAGAATCCGAGAAAGTAGAAAATGAAAAACTGAGAAGATATAATGAAAGCTCACAAAATATTGATGAACAACTGAAGAGTCAATGAAGACACATAGATACAACTAGTCTAGGTTATTAAGGAGAAGAAACATTCAAAGTTGGAGAATCCTCTAATTCTGAACCTGAGTAGGCACAAAAAGATCAGAAGGTAGATCCAATCAATTCAGATAAGAAACCTAACAAACCTACTTGCTATAACTGTGGAAAGTTTAGTCATACTAAAAATATGTGTATAAGCATATTGATGAATAGAACCTACTCTTTTAATGGTTATTATTACAATTGTCACAAGTATGGTCATGTTGCATATGAGTGTAGATCTAGCAGTAGTTCTAGCAGTAGCTCCCGTAGTGGTAACTTTGGTGGATATTGTTTTTCATGCAACAAGTAAGGACACAAAGTTGAACATTCAAGGTCAAGAGCATATGCACCTATGTCACCTATTCCATCGGTGAATATAGTTAGAAGGGAAAGACAATTCAACACTACATGTTTTTTTTCTGGTAACTATGGACACCTAAAACTGAATTGCAAAATGAGAACTATGAGAGGTAATGCTAGTCATTGGAAATCAAATGGTAAAGCATGTTTTGTCTGTCATAAGACAGGTCATATAGAAAAAGACTGTTGTTTAAGAATAAATCACCTCATCAGTCTAAAGATAGAAAATGAAAGCATGTTGCTAATATAGATGAAGTCATATGTGATATGAAGAAGACTTGGGTGAAGAAAGGTGAATTAAATTCCTTTGAATTGATTGAGAACTCTACAATTTTAGGAAATGTGGATGTTCCATCGGTAAACTACTTGCATGATATTTTCTTAGGGGAGCACTTAATGACAAATCCATTACCGATCCCCTATATTAAAGAGTGGTAAAGATCTGTGTGCACATTATGGTGCAAGTTTATATGATTTTGAGATTGTGTATGGACGACACTGAGATTTCAAGGTCAGATATCTATTTGAGAGCGGTTATTATTGTTGGTTGGGCACCAACAAGTGGTTAAGTGTTAATCGATGAAATGTTACTATTCCTACCATTGATGTATGCAACTTCTATTTCTCTAGAAATATTTATAAAAATAAAAAGTAACTTCTTTTCACACTCTTTACTTTCGTATAAAGAAATAGAAGAATTGTTTTGAGCTAGTGTGTGCAAAAATCTACTTTTGTCATCAAGATCTAGTGATTATTTTATATCAAGATTTCATGGAACTCTAACTTGTGTAGTGCAGAATATCATTCCATTTAGTGGTTAGAATTGTGTGTTATTGGTCATAATGACATAATGTTAATACACCTGTTTTGGTGAATATTTCTGAGGAACCTCGACCCGTGTTCAAATTATATTCAAGAAAAGTGGATGAGATAGATATATCTGGTTCCCTATCCAATATTCCTCATGGTGTAATTTTGATTGAAGATGTTCATTCTTACATTCATTGTAGAATCGAAGAATTGGGAGCTGAAGAAATTTGGAAAGAATACAAGGATCTGTGTATTAATGATAAATTAAAAGTCGAGTACAAACATTTACATAAAAAGGTTTTGACTTATGGTATGGACATTCCCACAGAATTTCACCTTGTTCGGATACGTTATGTGTTGAGCAGAGTGCACAATCAATACATATGGCTAGATAGACCACACAATATCTCAAAGACATTGATTCATAGAGTTATAGCATTTTGAGCACAAGGTTTGGAATGCACATTCGGTGGCTACTTACTTGGTCACTAAACTTACCAAATCCAAATTGGACAGGAGAGAAATGACTATTGAGTATATTGAAGATAAAGAATTTTGTTTCACATCTATGATGATAGAATATTGATTTTATCAGTCGAGTCAAACTAATAGTATACTTGGTGGAGCAATTCACGTTGTCTATAAGATTATGAAGGATAATTCAACATATGATCTATGTGAGATTGTAAGAAGCCATTTTTTGGTGAACATGGAAAGGATTAAGAGAGAAAAGAGACAATCATTCAAGTATGGAGCCCTATTCGTATGTATATTTTTCTATGTTCAAAATTTTTCCCCGCTAAAGGAAAGGCTACATGGCCAAGGGACAAACCGGTACTCATGCAAATAAGCGAATTCATAAAGGAACTAGGGAATAACTTCAATAAGGTCATGTAGCGTTATTTCAAAGATTTTCAATCTAGAATTCATAAATGAGAAATAATTGCAGCTAGCATTATGCAGAAGTACAAGAGAGACATATGTTTTCTTGTAGACACTGATTCATGTATTGTGCAAGCTATGGAACCTAGGACATGTTGGATTTCCCCTATGGGTTATGAAGCTGAAAGTGATATAATAACTGTGCATGTTGATGATTTATTATCAAAACCAGTAGACAAAAAGGCATAGAGATTTGGAACTTATGATGAAGTTGTTTCAAAAATTCAAAAGGAACTAAAGATGCTGATCATATAGAGAAAAAATAGAAGAGTGGTATCTAACCTATAGCAGAAATTTGGAAGCAGTGATGCAGGTACATCTTACACTTCTACAACCCTAACTGAAGCTAAGAGAAAATAGAGAAAACCAACTACTAGTAAATTTCAGTGTGGAAGGGAATCTTCAAGGAAGAAAATACAACATATTTATATTCCAAATAGAATATATAAGAAAATGAGAAGTTTAACGAATGAAGAAAGGTCAGAATCGGATAAGGATACATATGAGTAGAAGAATAATGGTTAAACAAAGTTGGCCTCTTCTATTGATGATATTGTGAAAGGTATTTTTGACAATGGTAGACTTGCTACTATTGGAAAAAGATAAACCTTGGGGAGAAGTGAAGATAAGAAGAAAATAGAAGATGCAATTATGTATCATTTTCATAAATTTTGCAGAATATATTTGGAAATACATTCTTGCATCCCTAATGAGTTATATCAGGTAATTGATGCTAGATGGAGTGTTTCATTATAGTTGGATAGAGAGATCATGGAGAGAGAACTTATTCAAGTTCAACCTAAGTTGTGTGAAGAAGATGCTAATATAATGATTACTACTCAAAGGCATACATTCAATGTTAAGAGTAGAGAGGATAGACTACTAATTGATGATATACAAAGTGTAAATGATGAAACCATTGAGACATGGAGAGAACTAATACAAATAAAGGCTATTATAGTACAAGAAGAACAATTTCATACATAATCAAATGAACCAATACAAGGAAATGACACATTTTTTGTAGATCAGAGAACTGGGAATATTGTGCTATACATTCCTAACTTAGTGAAGGACATTGGAACACATGATATCAATCTACCACAAACTGGTGGTGATGAGATAACAAACAAGAAGGTTTCATGATTTATTTTGGAACAAAAAGAAGAGAAAGATGGAGAAAATAAGTAGGTGGAGACTCTAAAGTAGATTGAAGCAGAACCTGAGATTTCAAAAGACTTAAGTCTTGTAGTATATAGTGCACAAAAGAGACATAAACCTATGACTATTATTGAAGATGAAGAAGAAATTTATGAAGAATACTTAGCTATCACATCGTTAGATATATCTAAATTGAAACCTAAGGAATTGATGAAACTTTCAGAACAATTAAGAGTTCAGGCTGTAAGGAACAAGATGAAATTAAAGAAGAAGAAGACATGAGTATTAAGGCAAGCTAGAGACATCCTATCTAATTTAGTGCCTAAGGTAACATATGATGAAGATGACATGCCTATTGATCAGATGGAAACACTTGTGAAGGCTATTCTACATCAATGCCCGAAATTTCATACAATTGCAGTGAAGAATGTAGACGAGAATCTAGAGAAGAAGATGACAGGAAAGTTATTTTCCAAAATATTACAGCAAACAAGATCAAATTATTAGACTTGATAGATGAATTTAAGAGTACATTGACTGAGTCAGGTCAACTGATTATCAAACTATCAAGGTATTCAAACTTTTTTGAAGATTTGGAGCAAAGAAGATATGAAGTTGAGAAGGAGTTGGAGAACTTAAGCGATAAAATTGATCCACTATCAAGTTCATTCACAACTTACAATAATCAAGTCAAGCAAAACAATCATAAGATTAAATAGATTGAAGGTGGGAAAGAGCAGAGATTTATCACTCTACTATAACTTCAATCCACATTATCTCCTACAATAGAAGAGATGCAAAAAAATGTGAAAAAAGTAGAAGCTATATTTTCCTTGCCAGTACTAAATACTTTCGATAGCATCGAAGAGCTAGGGTCAAGTTTGATTGAGAAAATTGTAGTTATGAAGTACTTGAAGAAGATTTGGGAAAAAAACTTGAGATTGGCAAAGATTCATTTTAACGTAATTTTGGACAGGATGTAAGCAATATTTTGTGTACATACATTCAATTTTTTTGGGTACCTTTGTCATTTTTGTCAAAGGGGGAGTATATGTATGGTTAAGTATATTTATGGGGGAATATATGCATGTATGCAGAGTATGAGTAGAAGTTGATATTATGATAAGCATATATTAGAGTTAGTATATATTTTCAGTCAATGCCAAAGGGGGATATTGTTGGTATTTGATTGAAATTGTTGGCATTACAGATTTCTGACTATCATGGTGCAGTGATAAGAAGTCATTTATATTGTTGTCATTGGCGTCAACTAAGTTTGTACAGTGCAACTAAGTGAATATAAGTCATAATATACAATAGGTAAAGCGAAGGTATAACCGGTAAAGAAGGTATACTGAAATTTGGTTAAGTACAAGAGATAGGTAAACTGTTCAAACAACATTTATGTGACGGTCATGATGTAAACATAATTATGTGGACTGGTCACAAATAAAGACTCAAGAAAATCACATTGCAACATGGTTCCAACCACAACACATTTGGGTGAGCGGTGATAAATGTTTTAGAGACACTGACACTAAGACATGTAGAATTTTTATGTTCTTGATCAACTGGTTAGTAGATCATAGAGCGGTGAGTGGTAAAGTGTATGCAATCTTTTTTAATGATACGTTGATGTGAAATGAAGGTTATATATCCAATATATTTGCATTTACACGATCAATGCAAGCATTTAAGTTGGATTTAAGGGATTATATTGGAGATGTAAAAGAATATTTTATTATCTTGGAGATATAAACTTGCAGATATTATCTTGACCTAGCGCGGTCATGGTAAATCAGTTTTCTCATCGATATTATCAATTAAAAACATGGTGTTGTCATGGGAAATCAATTGAAGATCAATCTTAAGGTGGTGGAAATTGTTTATTTAAGGAATCAGAGAGAGAGAGTTACAAGTAGTAGTATTTGTTACAAGAGTTGTAGACATTGTTAATTTTTTTGGGTGATTAGGGTTTTATAATTTCAAGTTGAAGTTGCGATCAGAGATCAAAGAACAGAGAGAAGAGTACAGAGGTATAGAGTATGAAGAGATTATAGGATCTGTTAAGAAATCATTGCTACACTCAAATCATTTATCTTATTGCCTTCCTAATAGTTGCAGCGGGTCAAATCCCTTAACTAGGTGAACTCTAACAAGTTCTTATTTGTAAATCCTTTAACAGGGTGACTTCTTTATTGAGGTTTTAAATTCTCTACAGGAGTAGATCATATATGATCTTATGGTACTCCTAATAGTGTACTAGACACTTTTAACAAGGTGAACCCTCAGAAAGGGTATTATAGCTCCTAACAAGGAAAACTCATATACTGCTGTTATTGGGCTTGTGGGTGTCATCCCCACCGTGCTTTTTTCCTGCTTACAAGGATTTCCACATGAAAATTATTTTTTTATGTGTGAAATTTGAGGATTATTATTATTATTGTTTCATTCATATTTTCTTAAGATACTCACTTTATAGATATGAGAAGCATTGTAGTAGTTATTTGGTTAAGTAATTGAAAATGCAGAATATCTGTTTGTACTAATTCACTCCCATCTTAGTACCTATCATTCCCTATAGTCTTCTTCATATCATTTCTTACTTAATTAGAATTAACAGTTTCCTTTCCTTTAGCATTTTCATCATTGTTCATCGGTTGACCTCAAGTATACATTCTTTCTCTACATAACCTAGCAAGATGACCAACCTTGTTACAAACATAACATACCATAGTTGTTGGATTCCAGGGTCCAACATTGTCTCTGAATAACCTTAATTTTCAATTCACAGCCAAATGTCCATAGTTGTGACAATTAGAATAATTAACATCTAACCGGTTACCTTGATTGGTAAGTCTTTGACTGGTGTAATCATACAACCACTGGTTGTTGTTTCTTTCCCCACACTCATTAACTCTATGTCCAAATTGGTTGCAATGGTAACAAAATTCATGAAATGTTTTAGATCTATAATTTTAGCTATCAGTTCTACCATATGAGTGTTCTGATCTAGCACTAAAACCTCTAGGTCTAACATTTGAGGGTGATCCCACAATAGTGGGTTACACTTTTTTGGAGGAAGGAATTCCTCTTGAAATCCATGAAGGGGAGGATTTAGTCAAGTACTTTCGATAGGAAAGTACCTAATTTTTTCAATCAAAACGTTCTTAGTTTCGATTGAAACTACCTTTTTTGCTTTGTTTCGATCGAAACTAACTCAGTTTCGATCAAAACTAACTAGTCAAAATTTTGCTATGGTTTTTACCCATATGCATGTTAAACTAAGAAAGTACTTTTGATAGAAAGTAGTTTCTATTGAAACTAAATATTTTTGATCGAAACTACTTTCTATCGAAAGTAGTTTCTATCGAAACCCCCAAAATTGAGGCCATCTGCAAAGTCTAATAGCAATATGTAGTTTTCATGGATTTGGGGCTCAGGCGTGGGGCTCAAATGGAAGAATAGGGACACATCCTTTTGCATTGCACTAGTAATCTAAACAAGCTTTCTAACGAATATAGATTTGACAAATTTTGAATTAATTAGGTCTATCTATTTTGACGTGCATCAGATGTAGGTTTTTTATCGAATATAAACTTCCAGGTTTGATGTTCAATGAAAAATAGTAGAAAATAGAATTTTTTTAAAAAAAATAACAGTACCCTTCGGCTTCAAGTCTTCTTTCTATCAAAAAAAATATATTTGAATTTTGATAAATACACAACAAGTTAACAGCTACGCAGTCAAGGTATGTCAAAATTATGGTTGACTCTACTTAAAACATTAATAAAACATGCAATAATCATGATAATGTTGTCAAATCAATTGCATGACCTCCGTATGGTTGTTAAAAAACTAAATTCGAAAGAAGCGCATTGATATCTATTTTAGAAAAAAAGTTATGTTGTACGAAGTCATTGTACCTTTTTGAAAATGGCATTTTCAGCAACATAGCAGTTTTAGTGGGAGAAAAAAAAACCATTAAAATCAATTAAAAAAAATAAAAATAAATATTTAGAATCTAGAAAGAAAATCCTAAAAGACTCTAGTTTACTTCATCTTCCGATTTCAAATAGTTTAACGACAATATGCATCCGAATGTGAAAGTTTTTCTCAAAATGTAGACTTCAATGTCCGTTTAGGCAAAAAAGTGTAACCAACTATTGTGGTATCACCCTTGGACCAATCGGTTTAAACCAACATACATTAGCAGTATGACCTTCCTTATGATAATTAAAACATATTGGTTTATACCTTCTCTTGCTATTATTATTGTCCACCTTGGGTGTTGATTTTATTTTTGTATTGATGCCCTTAGTGCCATAAGATTCACTAGCTTCAAAGATTGAAAAACCTAAACCTTGTTTCTCTACATTCATCCCCTACCTTCCAAGTTATTCATCAAGTTTAGAAAAACACTATTTTAATTTATCTAGCAGATTGTTTGCAGCTTTCAAATTTTCTTTCAGTTTTCATTCTCTTTCCTTATTCCCCCATTCTCTCTTTCAATATCATATTTTTCTTCATTTGTATCATGTAAGTGTTCCTACAATGTAGCAACCTCTTTCTCTGATCTAAATAGTTGCTCCAAATTTTATTTTAGGGTTTCATCTTTAAATTCTAGGGCATCTTCAGCGATTCTCTTGGAATCATCAACAACTCTTCTTTTTTCAAGTTCTTCAACCATCCCGACAGACTGACTTTCAACCTCTCTTTATAGATTTGTCACTTCTCTTTTGAGTCTACTATTTTTATCCATCAGATCTGCAAGTGCTTCCTCTGATTCTTCAGACAAACTAACTTCAGATAGTTGTTCAATGTAATCTTGACTTTCACTCAATTTCTTAGCGAGATCTCTTCTCTTAGAAAGAGTATGCTTTAGCTTTTCCTTTAGTTCATTGATAACCTTGCTTGCATCCTCAAGTTACTTTTCAAACTTGTATTTATTCATGTTGAATTATAGCGATATTTTCCTCAAGGGGTTAGGCTTAATATCAAGAGGACCTAAGAGCTCTGATACCAAATTTTGGAAATCTTATGACTAAGAGGGGGTGAATCTGTACAAACAGGTAATGAACAAATTCAACCACCGATCTAATTAATTGCACTAGCAACTTCCAAACCACAAATCATATAAGTGATTTAAACAAATAATAGTAAACAATTTCAAGCATCCACAACTTAAATACACATAACACATATATTTTATCATGGAAACCCATGTTATGGTGGGGATGATACCTACAAGCCCAATATTATAGTAAATGAGCTTGCCCTATTAGGAGCTACAAATACCTTTTCTGAGGGTTCACCTTGTTAAGAGTGATTAGTACACTGTTAGGAGTACAATCAGATCATATATGATATGTTAGAAACACATGGGGGGGGGGGGGGGGGGGGGGGA